>LR880968.1:824053461-824064877 GCA_904067115.1 Aegilops sharonensis | reverse complement strand
TGTGCAGAAATCATGAATGAAATTATAGTAGTAGCACAAAGGACCCTCACAGACATTTGTAATAGTACGCAAAGGTAAATAGAGTTCCCAGCAGACAATGTATTCCAGTTATTAAACAAATGCTCACCAAGATAATCAGTACAGTGGTGAACCAAACACAGTAATAATCCAAAGCTGATACTAATAAGCAGCAGGAACCTCCCTACTTTTGTGATATAAAACTAATATCAGACCAATTTTGTACCAAGTTGTACATAATCAGTGATGTACAGCATGGGAATGTCCAACAGTCAGTTGTTAAGAATGTTCAACAACCTTTTAGTTAACTATAAGAGGGCTTGTAGGCTTTCCAAACTATTAATTGACAGAACCCAAAATTGTATAACAAGATCACGTTTTTATTATATGAAAAAAAGTTAACTAAAGCCAACAAAACAGTAAGGATCAGTGCAATATTAACGTTGACACGTTTACATATTGTGGATGTGGAGCTCGACATCATCAAGGAGCAGGGGTTAATAATGGACAGGTGTAATCTAGACATCTACTAGTTAAATCAGCTTGATTAGCGTCCGAGCTCTATATTGTTTACCACTCACTCAGACTCAGCTTGATTAGGTCTTCCTTGTCTAGTTCAAGCAAGACATGAGTTATTCTATTTTTGGCAACAAGTTTTGAGCTACTCGTATATACACAACAAATTAACACTGAACATTTTTCTACTCTGCTTAAAGCAAATACTACCATTCTGCTCAGGAATAAGTGATATGCTCACAACCTGAATTGCAGTATTGTCCTAACAGCAATCTTAAAGACACTTAATGCCTTATCGAGCCCGGTAAACTTAGAAGGGTAACGCTGCAACAAGTAGTACATGCTTCCCAGCACCAATCTCACTGAAGAAGTGCCAGTCCTCACCTCATCAATCACTGTGAGCTCAAGATCAACGAAAACAGCACGGGGGACATGCTTCCCAGCACCAATCTCACTGAAGAAGGTGTTGACGCTGATGAAGGCGTGCAGCAGCAGTGCCCTTGGCGTTGACCTTGAACCCCAGCGCCAGATCCTGCTCCCCAACCGGCGATGGTGTATCCCTCGATGGATCTGCATCCATAAGGCGAGGTGAGAGAGGGGGTCAGCTACAGCCTCCTGCGGATCGATCGGATCGGAGGGGGAAAACAAGTGGGGACGAGGGGCACCCACCCGGGCTGGTCCGGCGCCGCGGGGCCTAGGCACGCCGCCAGGACGGCAGCTGCCTTGTCGGGGAGGACGGATCTGCATCCATAAGGCGAGGTGAGAGAGGGGGTCAGCTACAGCCTCCTGCGGATCGATCGGATCGGAGGGGGAAAACAAGTGGGGACGAGGGGCACCCACCCGGGCTGGTCCGGCGCCGAGGGGCCTAGGCACGCCGCCAGGACGGCAGCTGCCTTGTCGGGGAGGACGGCAGCGGCCTCCGGGCGCGGTCGTCGGAGGCGCTACGGAGCTCGTCGCCTCGCGAGCCGCAGGGCGCGGCGGCCGCTGCTGAGGGGCGCGGGGAGGGCGGGCTTGCTGGAGCTTGTGGTGAGGAGCCGGGGACGGCGGCGGGATTGGAGATGAATCACGGGGGAGCTCGAGTGGATCTCCAGCCAGCGGGATTGGAGAGGAATCGGGGGAGGGGGAGGAATCGAGTGGATCTCCGTCTAGGGAGTGGAGGTGGAGGCCGTGGTTGTGGTTGTGGTCGCCGGCGGTGTTGAAGTGGCGAGCACTGCCCCCGAAACCCTAGCCACGGGGAGCACGGAGAAGAACCAGACGGCCTCGAGGGGAGGGTCCGGGTAGGAGTTGAGGCCACGGGAGAAGAGGGAGCGGAGGGTTGGGGCTCGGGGGTCGGCGACGGTGATCGGCGAAGGAGGCGCCGGCGGTCGGTGAGGGAGGCGGCGGAATTGGATCTGGATCTGGATCGAGGGACTGAGGGGGAAGGGTGTGCCTGTGACTAAGGGAACGAGGGAGAGGTGCTGGATTGAGGGACTGCGGGAGGGTGTGGACGGCTCAGATCGAGTACAGTGGGGGGTGATCCGTGGGCTGCCTCCTGATTGGTTCGAAATATGAGGTATTTAAAATTATTTCTTAGACCTAAAAACAGGGTATTTTGTGAAGCAGCTGCCAAAACTATTTTGCAAAATGGCATCACTAAAATTTTCACGTAATTTAGACCACATTTTATGGGTGATAACCAATTTGTATGCATTTTCGATCCTTCTAGCTATTTTTTGTCATTTAAAAAAATTCTTGTTGATTCAGCAGGAAGCGGGTTAAATTTGAACTGCAACCCCCTCATAGTTTGCTCATGATTTTTTCCAAAAAACATTTTAGGTACAAAAGTAGCTATTTCATTAGAGAAACACCAAAAAAAATTCAAGATTCAATCACTAGCTAGGAACGGTCATTCCCGCCGTTTTGACCGAATTTTGAAACGGGTATAAAAAATTTAAAAAAAATCAAAAAATTGGAAAACCTTCGCATTGTGTCATTATATGTGACCAAGTTTCCAGGAAAAATAATAAACTTGTAATACGGAAATTATTTTAGAAAAGTGTTCTCAGAAATGAGCTATCATGCATGAAGATTCATGGATTTCAACCCAAACGCTCAATCTCATGGCCACATTCATGGCATAGTTTGTTCAAATGATCTCATATTGTGCACAAGGGTGCATCTTGGAATTCCAAACAATGTTGCCAAAGTGAGTTTTCATTTTCTTTGCACGGAAAATTCATTTTCCATTTTTCGAGTGCCGCAATGAGGTTTTTTTGTGAAGGACCTACCATATATTTGTTGCAAAATTGTACCAAATCATTTTTATAAAATACTAGGACATATTTAATGCACAATTGACAAAATGGTTGGGTGTCAAAAGTTTTGATCCACCTCTGGTGAAAAAGACAAATTCCCGCCGATTCAGCTGGAAGCGGGTCAAATTTGAACTGCAGCTGCCTCATAGTTTGCTATTTATTTTTTCCAAAAATCATTTCTAGGTACATAAGTATCTATTTAATTATAGAAACATCAAAAGTTTTCCAAGATTCAACCACTAGCTATGAACGGTCAAGCCCGTCGTTGTGACCGCATTTTGAAACGGGCATAAAAAATTCAAAAAAAATCAAAAAATTGGAAAACCTTCGCAATGTGTCATTATATGTGACCAAGTTTCTAGGAAAAATAATAAACTTGTAATACGGTAATTATTTTAAAAATGTGTTCTCAGAAATGAGCTATCAAGTGCGAAGATTCATGACTTACAAGTGAAATGATCAATCTTATGGCCACATTCATGGCATAGTTTGTTCAAATGATCTCATATTGTGCACAAGGGTGCATATTAGAATGGCAAACAATGTTGCCTAAGGAAGTTTTCATTTTCTTTGGACGAAAAAACCATTTTTCATTTTCCGAGTGCCCGAAATGAGGTCTTTTTGTGAAGGAACTACCAAATAATTGTTGCAAAATTGGACCAAATCATTTTTCTAAAATACTAGGACATATATAATGCACAATTGACAAAATGGTTGGGTGAAAAAAGTTTTGATCCACCTCTCATGAAAAAGACAAATTGTCGTCGATTCAGTTGGAAACGGGTCAAATTTGAACTGTAGCTGCGTCATAGTTTGCTCTTTATCTTTTTCCAAAAATCATTTCTAGGTACATAAGTATCTATTTAATCATATAAACACCAAAAAAATTCCAAGATTCAACCACTAGCTAGGAACGGTCAAGCCCGCCGTTTTGACCGCATTTTGAAACGGGCATAAAAAATTCAAAAAAAATCAAAAAATTGGAAAACCTTCGCATTGTGTCATTATATGTGACCAAGTTTCCAGGAAAAATAATAAACTTGTAATACGGTAATTATTTTAAAAAAGTGTTCTCAGAAATGAGCTATCAAGTGTGAAGATTCATGGCTTTCAAGCCAAATGATCAATCTTATGGCCACATTCATGGCATAGTTTGTTCAAATGATCTCATATTGTGCACCAGGGTGCATATTGGAATAGCAAACAATGTTGCCTAAGGAAGTTTTCATTTTCGTTGGACGAAAAAACCATTTTCCATTTTTTGAGTGCCCGAAAGGAGGTTTTTTTGTGAAGGAACTACCAAATAATTGTTGCAAAATTGGACCAAATCATTTTTATAAAATACTAGGGCATATTTAATGCACAATTGACAAAATGGTCTGGTGTAAAATGTTTTGATCCACCTCTCGTGAAAAAGACAAATTTTTGCCGATTCAGCTGGAAGCGGGTCAAATTTGAACTGCAGCTGCCTCATAGTTTGCTATTTATTTTTTCCAAAAATCATTTCTAGTTACATAAGGACCTATTTAATCATAAATACATGGTTTGGTGGCGATACGTCGAGGTTTGGGCGGTGGCCGAGGGCCCCAACTCTAGAGCGCGTAAACTCGCATGCCCGCCGCGTGGTCACCGCGTGACCGTGGCGTTGCCATGTGTTCTGGGCGGCCTAGGCATGTCTAGTGGGTTGGGCAGTCCCCAGGTTGGTGCTAGGAAGAAAATTACAACATAAGATTCTCACGAGGAGACCAATCGATGCTCAAACATGAATTAGCAGCCAAGTGTTTGATTAGCGGTACGGAAAATGTACATGGCTAATGGGCGTGAGTTTTGGCTGAGGATGATCAGTTACTAAGAAGACCGTTTTCACAAATTTTCAGCTCAAAAGGAGGAGCCTAGGTGGTACTTGCTTTGCAAACCACCACACTGGACATAAATACGAATGTTGAAGCTCGGCTCAAAATAATGNTACAACATAAGATTCTCACGAGGAGACCAATCGATGCTCAAACATGAATTAGCAGCCAAGTGTTTGATTAGCGGTACGGAAAATGTACATGGCTAATGGGCGTGAGTTTTGGCTGAGGATGATCAGTTACTAAGAAGACCGTTTTCACAAATTTTCAGCTCAAAAGGAGGAGCCTAGGTGGTACTTGCTTTGCAAACCACCACACTGGACATAAATACGAATGTTGAAGCTCGGCTCAAAATAATGAATGGATTGAGCTGTCATTTGGTGGAGGATGGTTATTTGGGCATAGGAAAGCACTGTAGAAAATGGATACTATTTTGACATGCCAAAGTGGTACTTCCTTCACAAACTGTTACTCTGAACAGAATAGGAAAATGAATATTTTTGAATTATTTTTGAACTAGGCAAGGAAGGTTTTTACATATTTGACGAAGATATGACCCAAAGAATTTATGAGATTTTTTTGGGAATTTTTGGAATGACAGAAATATAGGTTGCTTCACAACCTAGGGCAAAAACTGCCACATGGACATGACACATAGGCAAAACTGATGAGGTGGCGCCTAGTCATAGCAACCCACCACAACTTACAAGGCTATGACCATCTATATTGGTCGTTAACAACTAGAAATAAGGCAGCAGACTAGCGCTGTTAGCTTTATGACCATTTCATGTAAGGAAATTATGACCTTTCTGACCAAAATGGTCGCAATGGTTTAGGGTTTGGAGCCCCTCGAACAGCTTTTGACCAATTGGTCTCAAATGGTCATAAATCTATGACCAATTCTTCCAGGGTCACTGACAGAAGGTCATAAGTTGACATATTTCTTGTAGTGGAGGCGCAACCGACGCGGCGGCTCACCGGGAAGTTGTAGGGAGGGGGCAGTGGGCTCGAGGCGGCTTGGGGTGGTCCGGCGACGGCGGGGCGAGGACGAGGCGATGACCGACGATGGAGAGGCGGGGCGGGGCGGTCCGGCGAGGGCAGCTCCAGGCGGCGGACGGCGGGACGGAGCAGGCGGCGGGGCACCAGATACGGTGCGGTGTCGGGCGGCGGGTGGCGCCATCGGGGGCCCTTCCAGATCCAGCAACGGGGGAAGGACGGGGACGGCGAGGCGGCCTCGGAGAGGTGCGCTGGTGTGGTGGCGGAGGAATGGGGGGTGGATCGTGCGGGGCAATGGGGAGGGGCGCCGTCCCGATCCAGGGGCGAGAGGGAGTGAGAGGGGATCGAGCGAGAGAGAGTGGGGGTAGTGGGGGACTGGGGCTAGGGTTTCTGTCGGTGGGGGGTTATGGAGTGGGGGAGTAGGGGTGGGCTTGGCCAGCCGACAGCTAGGCCATGGCCTGCTGGGCCGAAGCCCAAGGGGCCGTGGGGCTTTCTCCTTTTTGTTATCTATTAGTTTTGTTTTGTTTTTTTTATTTATTTCCCTTTTCTGTTTTTTTTATTTTAGAGCCCTTTAGAATTTTCTAAAAACAAGTTTCCTTCACAACTATTACCTAAGTAATTATCTGGCACTAACCGAACATTTTAGTTTTAATGTTTGAAAACTTTTATTGTTTGCCTCGGTTTTAAATTTGAAATTCAAACTAGGTTTCGAACTAACGCGAGTTTATCCACAGTAACCGAGGTGACGGGGCATCATTAGCGGGGATCACTGTAGCTTAATTATCCGGGCGTCACAATTCTCCTCCACTACAAGAAATCTCGTCCCGAGATTTAGGAGCGGTTATAAGGGGGGAAGGGATCTGGTTACGAAATTCTAACGATTCTTCTCGGTCATAGTTGCTCTTCTCGAAGAGGTCGATCCATTACATTGATGTCTTCAGTTCTCTGCTTCGGGTCATCATGATGAAGTTGTCGTCCTTCCTTGGGGATCTTCATCGTACTTACGGAAAGGATAAGGGGTAGCTTCAAAAGGACAGACCTCTACAAGGTTGACTATCTGGTCGATAACATCGAGGAAGGTGGCGAAAGTTACTCTCGAATTGAATCTTAAGAAAATATCGAGAGCAAAGTAAGGAGGTACCATGAGAAGTTTCAAACGGATAGGCAAGCGTTCGATGCCTAATCAGAAAGTGAAAGGGGTTCAGAGCAACAAGAATAAGTATTGCGTCTGATACCGAAATAGATCACTTGGGACGGTGGTCCATGAATTACATACGAGTCCACGCGCGAGGAATAACTTTGGGAACAGGGGGTGTACAGGAGAGTCAGGTTTCAATCCTGTGGAACTGTGGGTTATGGGCCCACCATGTGGTTGAAAATAGGAAGGGGGCCGACATCTTGCACGGTCACGATAGTAAGGCGTGTCAGAGGGTAGCCTATCGGTTATGTCGGCAACAGCATCGATACCAAGGGCGAGGGACGAAGAGAACCATTTTCCCGCTCGTTGAACGAGGCAGGCCAATAGGCAAGGTTCTCGTCCATCGGTGGCTACCGGAATGACATCATCAATAGTAACAGGGTCTTACTGACAGAGCGGTACTACGAGGTGTTTACATAAGCAGGAGAATATTACTGCTTAGGTCATATAGATTACAAGAAAGGTTAAACCAAACAATGGAAAGGAAAATATGATTATCAGATTAAACAGAACAATGGAAAGAAAAATGTGTTTCAACACATATTTCAAGGGTATATCCTTACCAAGGACATGTAGAGAATGATATCCATGACAGGATAGAAGTAGAAAACCATTTAGGTAAGGGGAGAGGAATTTTATGACATTACCCATACAACGGTGTTTGGATAATTTAAGTAGGAAACATTTAGCATTGGGCTTCAAATATTCTTGTTGAAAATCGGATTACCATAGACACGCTTCAAGATAGCGTTGACATGGTCATCAGGGGAAGACCAAACTTTGGAAACACCAAGGATCCATCAGGAATAACTTGTAAAATAAGTCTTACAATTTCCTCATGGAAGAATGAATAACCTTGCTGGAAAGGAATCTATAACAATAGGGTCTCCGGCCAGGTGTGCTAAGCACGACAGCACCTTACCGGGTCACATAAAGACCATTGCTATAACTCTTGGAAATATGTTCCAACCATCATATCTGACCGAGATTCTGATCTGATTGGTGTCAGGATAACTCAGACTCGGGATGCCTGAGAAAAAAGGTGCAACACACATTGTCGAGATGACATTGTAAGATTCTCGGGAATGAACTATGGGAGCGGGTTCCTGAAGTAATAGTTCATCATTAAACCAAGGAGGGGATGAGGAGGTGGCTGATGGACTCAGCAACAATTCATCGAGAATTTCAAAGGATGGATTTCCACAATTATGTGAACAAGGAGATAACATTTGTTAGATCAAATGATATAATGGGATATGCTCGAGGAAAACATAAATAATTAATCATTGGTTGAAAGGTGCACCCGAAATATGGGCTGGGTTGCACGGCCAATGTTAGAATGGTGATTCAATTATCGAAAGACTTAGAATGAACTATCACCCATTCACTTGTTGGAATCAACACGGGAACCAAGAAAGAATGGTGATGGTGAGAAGTATCACCTGTATCAAGATCTCTTAAGAGGTGGTGAAATTCTCATGACTTTCTTGACATAAAAGATGGCAATACTTCCAAGGTAAGGAAGAACAGTGCTGGGTAGCAACGAACTCAAGGTATAACACAGAACACGAACAAGTTTGTGTCGGAGGGAAGGCAATAAAGTGGCCGATGATAACACGACTCATCGAGGGCAAGGATGGTATTTCTCTTCATGAATCCGATTGATATCCTGGAAGAGCTCATAAGGTTGATGATGATCACGACACATTTGTCGAAAGATTTCATGAAGATGTAATCAATCAGCGACGATATCGAGTCAAAGGAATGATGAAGCGAAAGGTTATTGGAACCATGGGTACGACACAAACTCGAAACCAAGCTTGTTGTTCAAGGCGAAATGATATGACGATGAGGATCGACGTAAGGTTAGTTCATTGTCGAAAATTGTGCTCCGAGAAGAAGGACCGGGTAGCACAGTTAAAATCATCACGACAATGATATAGCCAAACAGGCTAGGAATGGCGTGATCGGGTACAAACTCGTACTTATAGAAGCTTACTGAAGAGTTGTTGAACCGTAGTGCGGACTCGGTTCAGTTATCGGTGTCTTTGAGTGTTTAATAACTCGGAGCCCGTGAAAAATTGGAATCAGTGGGAAGGTAGCACTTGATGAAGAACTCATAAGAAGTTATGCAGTTCCATGATAATCTCGAGATACCAGGGGGGTAATACTCGATGACAGATCAAAGTAGAAGTTGGACTGGGGTATTTCTCTACAGAAGACAAGTTCTTAAACTTGCACGAGAAATGGTATTTAAAAGAGAACATGGTCGAAACCACGATTGCAAAAGGCCAGATCCCAGATATAAGATGAACTTATACCAAAGGAATAATTAATTTAAGAGAAGCTTTAATGATAAGATCTACATCGTGTCCATGGGCATGAACACAAGTTCAAGGTCGACTCCCACTTCTCCAATGCATAACCTTTCATTCACTTCTCACGTTCGATGAAGTTGCAGTGTCGAAATTTTTTCTAGCGAAGCACCAGAAGAGTATGACTCGTGAAAACTTTCGGGTTCACACGGTTTAGAGAAGGCATATGTTCAACCCATAGGGGTTTCTTAGAAACATATACCACAAGTTTCAAGAGTAAATAACACAAGCCCTAAAGCATAGCATGGTTGGCCAAGCAGAGGATACAACTTAACGAAGGCATTATGTATCAGGGGAAGAACTCACAAAGTGATCAAATGTGAAGGATACTGTCGGATAACAATCCAACACAGGACTTGATGACCCACAAAGGATCTGATGTGAGTATCGATACTCAACCAGAAGAGGAAGGAATGCAAATGCAACAGGTTATGGAATCATCTGAATAATTCAAGGCTTAAATGCAAAGGAATTATGATTTCAAAAACAAAGGATCAGAAGCAGACGTTTTGATCAAGGATGGATCAATTGAATATACCAGAGGCACAATCGATGACAGATAGTTTGGTCGAGAACCAACTCATGTTCAAAATGATGTCTGAGCCGGAAAGATAATCCTAGGACTCGACTGATGATTGTGAACATTCACAACATATTGAATCAACGGACTCAAAAATGATGGTGACAAAGGATGCTAATATGATTACTATACTTATGGGATTAATCATAATGAAAGCAAACAAGAAATTCCAGAGCAATAGGTTGCTGAGGATTTTCGGAATATCGAATGGTATTTCGAAGAATTTTGTGTAACACAGGAACAACTGGGGGATGAGCGGATACTCGATAAGTGCGAGAATTAACCGTAGGGGTATTCAGGTGACAAGGAACAGTACGACAGTAAGCTCAAAGGATTATCAAAACAACGATGAGTTTTTCAGGGTATCTTGTAATAACAAGACCAACTGGGGATGAGGGTAAGAATAACAACTGCAAGTAGTTATCCATAAGGGTTTACGGTGGAAGGGGAATTGCAAACGCGATGAACACAAGTTCTCGAGTTAACAGCGGAGAGTATCTTCAGGGTCTTCTGGTGCAGCAGACGATCATCAGTAATAAGGGGCTCTCCGGGTGAAAGTGATAACGAGATCCTAATGTTAGATTTAGTAAAATTCATTTAACCCGAATAGAGGAGAGATTAGAGTCCCAGAGTAAAGGTCAAGGAGTGAAAGAATCCTAATACCATCCAATGGCGACATGGGCCCGTAAGCCACACAGCCATGTTAGTAAAAGTTTTTTTTACGCGACTAGACTCGACTTCGGCCAAGGAGTATGGAAGGGGGATTCCTACAGGCAGTCGGCTCTGATACCAACTTGTGACGCCCCCGATTCAATCGTACACTAATCATGCACGCAAATGTGTACGATCAAGATCAGGGACTCACGGGAAAGATATCACAACACAACTCTAAAACATAAATAAGTCATACAAGCATCATAATACAAGCCAGGGGCCTCGAGGGCTCGAATACAAGTGCTCGATCATAGACGAGTCAGCGAAAGCAACAATATCTGAGTACAGACATAAGTTAAACAAGTTTGCCTTAAGAAGGCTAGCACAAACTGGGATACAGATCGAAAGAGGCGCATGCCTCCTGCCTGGGATCCTCCTAACTACTCCTGGTCATCGTCCGCGGGCTGCACGTAGTAGTAGGCACCTCCAGTGTAGTAGTCGTCATCGACGGTGGCGTCTGGCTCCTGGGCTCCATCGTCTGGTCGCAGCAACCGGGTAAAGAAAGGGGGAAAAGGGGGAACAAGGCAACCGTGAGTACTCATCCAAAGTACTCGCAAGCAAGGAGCAACACTACATATGCATGGATATATGTGTAAAGGGTCATATCAGTGGACTGAACTGCAGAATGCCAGAATAAGAGGTGGATATCTAATCCTGTCGAAGACTACACTTCTGGCAGCCTCCGTCTTGCAACATGTAGAAGAGAGTAGACTGAAGTCCTCCAAGTAGCATCTCCAAGTAGCATCGCATAGCATAATCCTACCCGGCGATCCCCTCCTCATTGCCCTATTAGAGAGCGATCACCGGGTTATATCTGGCACTTGGAAGGGTGTGTTTTATTAAGTATCCAGTTCTAGTTGTCATAAGGTCAA
>LR880968.1:824024392-824036868 GCA_904067115.1 Aegilops sharonensis | reverse complement strand
AGGGGCGCCGTCCCGATCCAGGGGCGAGAGAGAGTGAGAGGGGATCGAGCGAGAGAGAGGGGGTACTAGGGGAGTGGGGCTAGGTTTTCTGTCGGTGGGGGGTTATGGAGTGGGGGAGTAGGGGTGGGCTTGGCCGGTCGACAGCTAGGCCATGGCCTGCTGGGACGAAGCCCAAGGGGCCGTGGGGCCTTCTCCTTTTTGTTATCTGTTAGTTTTGTTTTTTTTTCTTTTATTTTTTCCCTTTTCTAATTTTTTATTTTAGAGCCCTTTAGCATTTTCTAAGAACAAGTTTCCTTCACAACTATTACCTACGTAATTATGTGGCACTAACCGAACATTTTAGTTTTAATGTTTGAAAACATTTATTGTTTGCCTCGGTTTTAAATTTGAAATTCGAACTAGGTTTCGAACTAACGCGAGTTTATCCACAGTAACCAAGGTGATGTGGCATCATTAGCGGGGATCACTGTAGCTTAATAATCCGGGCGTCACACGCGCAGTCAAGAGCTAATCTACCATAATGTTTATATCCCCTTTGCAACGCACGGGCAATCGTCTAGTCTTCTAAAGAAGATCTAAATCCTTGGATTTACATCTACGACTTGCTAACATGTGTGTTGTGCATACTATTAGCAATATAATCATATTGCCTTTGGTTGCCAAAGAAAATGACCTTCACTACTAAGATCCTCTTGAATTATAAAATTCGTCAAACAGGGTGTAAATCTTCGTTTTCTTGAGAAGATCCAAAATCATTGGGTTTACTAGCATGTGTGTTGTGCATACTATAGGTGGTGTAATCATCCAAAGATCACAAGGAGAAAAAAACAATCAACTGAATATATGCAAGATATATCTTTTCTCAAAACGACAAATTGAAAATAAATGTCTCATAACATAGCTACATTGATGTTGTTTTGCCATATTTGTACGCGTCCGGCACACAGGTAGATGGTTGGTGTCATGCTCCTGCGGGGCACGGTTCCAAGAGAGTTGTGGCGAGTGAGCGGCGGCAGCGAGTGGGTGGAGCATCCTATTTTACAAAGATTTATTTTTTTGCTTGAACAAAATCTTACTGACTACAAACACACGTCAAGGGCAAGACTTTCTTATACAAGTAAATTTGGTCGAAACTATTGCATTTAGTGTCGTGCCTTATCATGTGTATCGTTTGGTAAAATCGTCGAACAAGGTGTAAATCTTTTTTTTCTTCAAAAGAAAATCCAAATCTCGGATTTGCAGCTATAACTTGCTAGCATGTGTGTTGTGCATAACATTGGCATTTATAATTATTTGAAGATCCCCTGGAGAAAAGAACAATCATCTAAATATATGCAAGAGAAACCTATTCCTAAATGACAAATTGAAAGTAAATGTATCATAACACAACTACACTGATGTTTTTCCCTATTTGTACTTGTCCGGCGCACGGGTGGACGAATGGCGGCATGCTCCTGCGGGCCATGGATCCAACATAGTGTGTGGCGGGCGAGCGGCGGCGGCCGGTAGGAGGGGCATCCTATTTTACAAAGAAAAATCATGGTTGGACAAAATCTTACTGCCACAAACATACGTCAAGGGCAAAATTTTCATATAAATTAAATTTGGCCAAACTTATTACATTTGGTGTCGTGCCTTAGCATCATACATGTATCGTTGGTAGAATGGCCAAAAAAGGTGTAAATCTTTGTTTTATTTTGAAAGATCCAAATCATCGGTTTTACATCTATGACTTGTAGCATGTATGTTGTGCATACCATTGGCGTTACAATCATCTGCGGAAAAGCAATCATCTAAATATATGCAAGAGATATCTATTCTCGAAACGACAAATTGAAAGTAAATGTCTCATAACACGACTCCATTGATGTTTTTTTTTCTTATTTGTGCGTGTCCTCGCGTGGGCATGTGAATGGTGTCGTTCAAGAGAGGGCGTGCAAGAAAGGGCATGTATGGCGAACGAGGGGCAACAATAGCGAGTGAGAGGAGCATCCTATTCTACAAAGAAATTTTCCGAGGGAAGAAAATCTTATAGCCACAAACACTCTCAAGGGCAAGTGTTTTATTTAAACATAAAGTTGGCCAAAACTATTGCATTGGGCGTCGTGCCTTAGCATCATGCATGTATTGTTAGTAGAATCTTCGAATAAGGTGTAAAACTTCCTTTTCTTCTGAAGAAGATCTAAATCATTGGATTTACAACTACGACTTGCTATCATGTGTTTGTGCATACTATTTACAACTACAAGCATCTGAAGATCACTCCAAGAAAAAAAACTATAATCTGAATATTAGCAAGATATGTCTATTCTTGAAATGAAAAATTGAAAGTTGAAAGGATCGATGCGGTCGACTAGAGAGGCTGAATAGGAGACTACAAATTTTAAGCTTAAATATCAATTTTAGGGATTTACGGATAAACTAAGTTCTCTAAATATGCAACTAGATGAACACAACTTATATGGCAAGCAAGCTCAAGCCAAAGTAAGACGGACAACAATATAATTAGCAAGTTCACAAGCATATAATGAAAAGTACTTTAGCACCACTCCAACGGATGAGCCTCAAATCATTCGAGGTTGGTCTTGAAGGCGACCATCACACCTTTACATACATCTTCAAAGCACACCACAAGAAATGAGGCTTCCGGAGCAAGCCTAACCACCTAGGAGCCCAAGCTCCAAGAGAAACAAGTCATTGGTGAAGAAATCTTGTAAAAAATACGAATTGTTTTGGTCAAAGTGTAGACTGGGCCTTTTGCTCCTCAATTCCCAAAGTATCAACAAGTTTGGGTGGAGGCACCGAGAGGAATGAGTAAAATGAAGAGTTTGAAAATGGTGGCTGGTCCTAGGCAAAAGGATTAGGGTTTGAGGTAGAAGAAGGCCTCTTTATATAGTGCTCTCCAAGTGGTGATCGTTTCCAGCCGTTGGACCCCATGCACACGTGTCAAGTTAGCCTCGTGTGCCCGAGATGTCCAGAGACCGAAACACCACCCCGTGGGGGCACAGGGTCCAGGACTGCACGGGGTGTCCAGAAGGTTGTGCACTCCCCATGCGCATGGGAGTCAAGGCCCAGAGCACACAAGGTGTCCAAAGAACTAACCATCAGCCCGTGCGAACATGACCCTGCGCACGGAGGTGACCCGTGACTTTGGCCACACAACCCTTAGGCCCACCGAGAGAGCGTGAAGTGGATGGATGTGAGGCATTTCCTTGGTGACAGTCTTAGGAGGGCTATTATATAAGTTTAGTGTGTTCCCACACCGTCGATCTTCCGACTTAACCCCTATTAATAGTGCGGTGATCCTATAACTCAAATCAAACCAAAATAAAACCATCAAGTCGCCGCAAACCACACCTTTGATCTTTTTGAAGTGGGGAGTCAACCATCTCCATCGTAAATATCCATGGAAGCAATGACCTGAGATAAATGTTAGCGGCCATCATTAGTTCCACTAACCACATTGCCATCACTAAAATACCATAAAGTGGTAAATGCACTTTCAAAAGTAAATGTCTCATAACACATGTACACTGATGTTGTTTCTTCCTATTTCTATGCGACAGCGCGCAGGCAGGGCAGATGATGTCGTGCTTCTGTGAAACACGGTCCAAGAGAGGGATGTGTGTGGTGATGTAGCGGCTCCTATTTAACAAAATAAGTCCCGGTTGAATAAAATCTTACGGCCACAAACACACGCCTAGGGCAAGATTTACATATAAAATTAAATCTGTCCAAAACTATTACATTTGGGTGTTGTGCCTTAGCATCACACATGTATTGTTGGTAGAGTCGTCGAACAAGGTGTAACTCTTTGTTTATTCTTTAAATGGAGATCTAAATCCTTAGGTTTATAACTATGACTTGTTAGCATATGTTTGTCCATATTATTGGCCTTACAATCATCCAAATATCGCCCCCTCCCCCAAAACAAATCCTAACAACAAATGGAAAGTAAATGTCTCGTGACACAACTAAACTGATGTCCTTTCCCTATTTGTATGTGTCCTTCATAGGATATGGTGAAGAACCACCTTTAAAAAAACCCGACTTGAACAAAAGCTTAACACTACAAACACACATCGAGGGCAAGGTTTTCATATAAAAATGAAATTCAGTCAAAACTATTTTCACGTCATGCCTTAACATCATACTATTAGTTATGGAATGTCAAAATTCAGTTGATTTTATTGATTTCTACATGCACACAATTTCCTGATGCGTGAGTGCGAGATGGAAGAGAGAGGGGGTGGCCAACGTCGAATGCGATGTCGACGAACATGGTAACGACCAAATCAGGCGCCGGTGCGGGTTGGGGTGCGAGTGAGACAGAGGGGCGAAGACTAAGTAATTTTTCAGTAGCAGAGGTTATGTTTCACGTACTCCCTCTTTTGGTTAATTGTGTGCTTGTGTTCTTCATAGTTAAACTTTGATCTCAATTTTCCAATTTCTTTGCTTGTAGTTACAAAAATCACAGCAGTAAAGAAGTGTATCTAAATCTGCGTTATTTGTTTCACATAATGCACATATCGCTGATAGAATCGTTAAATATGATGCCATTTTTTCAAAACATCTAGGGAATTACATAATATTGTCATTACAACCATTAAAGGATCGATTAGATAGACCGAGACCGATTCCACGAGCCGTTTTGACCGACCGCTTTGACCGAAGCGGACTGGCGACAGGTCTCGGAGGAAGGGGACCTGAAGCATGTTCTTCGAGCTGGCCCGTGGCACTTCAGGAACATCGTCGTGCTGATCGCGGCGCTCGAAGGGATGGTCGACCCCGTGGATGTGTGCCTGGACTCGTTCCTGATTTGGGTACAGATCCATGGCCTTCCGGTGCCGCTCAAAACTGAAGCTGTGGGCTGGGTTCTTGGTGACCAGCTAGGTGAGGTGAAGGCAGTGACGCACCAAGACAATCAGATTGTAGGCGAGCATCTTCGGGTTCGTGTCCTCCATAAGGTGGCTGAGCCGCTAAGGAGGAACGTCGCCTTCATTCCCTTTGGTAGTTCTGAGGAAATAAGTTTCAATGTAAAATATGATAAGTTGCCTAATTTTTGCTTATGCTGTGGTTTGGTGGGACACATGATGGCCAAGAACTGCAGCATCCCGGCTGAGCACCGCAAGGCGGTCTACTCCATCAAGATCAAGGCACTGTCATGGGGTGGGCCGGTTCGACGCAACCTTGACTTCTGGGGCCTTCCGGGTGCCCGGGAAGATGAAGAGGACACGGAGAACGCCAAGCTACCGGACAAGATGATCTCTGTGGTTGCTACAGCAGTCAAGAACCTGACCGTGGCTGCTGCCTCGGCGGTGACTGCGGATCCTCTCGGGAAGGCGGCGGGTTCCACGACGGTCGTTGACCCGGGGCTGCGTGTGCTTGGTATATCCCAGGAGGGGAGGCCGGTGCTTGTTGGCTCTGGGTCAAATGGCCAGGCTCAGCAGGAGGTGGCCGAACAGGCAACTTACTTTGGGGGTGCCCCGGGGGGGGGGGGGGGGAAAAGGGAGAATTGTTGGGGGGGGGGCGGGGGGGGGGGGCAAAAGAGGAATATTAAGTTGGGGGGGCCCGGGGGGGGGGGGGGGGAAAAGGGAGAATTGTTGGGGGGGGGGCGGGGGGGGGGGGCAAAAGAGGAATATTAAGTTGGGGGGGCCCGGGGGGGGGGGGGGGGAAAAGGGAGAATTGTTGGGGGGGGGGCGGGGGGGGGGGGCAAAAGAGGAATATTAAGTTGGGGGGGCCCGGGGGGGGGGGGGGGGAAAAGGGAGAATTGTTGGGGGGGGGGCGGGGGGGGGGGGCAAAAGAGGAATATTAAGTTGGGGGGGCCCGGGGGGGGGGGGGGGGAAAAGGGAGAATTGTTGGGGGGGGGGCGGGGGGGGGGGGCAAAAGAGGAATATTAAGTTGGGGGGGCCCGGGGGGGGGGGGGGGGAAAAGGGAGAATTGTTGGGGGGGGGGCGGGGGGGGGGGGCAAAAGAGGAATATTAAGTTGGGGGGGCCCGGGGGGGGGGGGGGGGAAAAGGGAGAATTGTTGGGGGGGGGGCGGGGGGGGGGGGCAAAAGAGGAATATTAAGTTGGGGGGGCCCGGGGGGGGGGGGGGGGAGTGAATAGGCAACTAACAATTTTTAAGCTTTTCTTTACCAATTTAAACTTTTCAATAATAAAGGTTGTCTAGAAGTGCAACTAGGTGGACAACCTATATGATGCAATCAACACAAGCACAAGAGCAAGCAAGGATAGAAACACAAATAAGCTTGCACAAGTAAAGGGATAAGATAACCAAGAGTGGAGCCGGTGGAGACGAGGATGTGTTACCGAAGTTCCTTCCTTTTGAGGGGAAGTACGTCTCCGTTAGAGCGGTGTGGAGGCACAATGCTCCCCAAGAAGCCACTAGGGCCAGCGTAATCTCCTCACGCCCTCGCACAATGCAAGAGCCGTGATTCCACTATTGGTGCCCTTGAAGGCGGCAACCGAACCTTTACAAACAAGGTTGGGGCAATCTCCACAACTTAATTGGAGGCTCCCAACAACACCACGAAGCTTCACCACAATGGAATATGGCTCCATGGTGACCTCAACCGTCTAGGGTGCTCAAACACCCAAGAGTAACAAGATCCGCAGGGGATAAGTGGGGGGAATCAATAGTATCTTGGTGGAAGTGTAGATCGGGCCCTTGTCACCCAATCCCGAGCAAATCAACAAGTTTGATTGGCTAGGGAGAGAGATCGGGCCAAAATGGAGCTTGGAGCAACAATGGAGCTTAGAGATGGAAGAGGTGGTCAACTAGAGGTAGGAGACACGCCTTTTATACTCGGAGAAAAGATCCAACCGTTATCCTCTAGTTCAGCCCGCGACACGCGGTACTACCGCTCCGAAAACGTGGTACTACCGCGCGGCCACGCGGTACTACCGTGGAAGGCCACGGTACTACCGCGGCAGCAGCAGAGCCTGGGACTGGCCTGACTGAGCGCAGTACTACCGCTGGCGCGGTACTACCGCGCACCCTTGCGGTACTACCGCAAGGCAGGCAAGCCCGAGCCTACAAAGAGCGCGGATGAAATAAATTACATCCGTGCCTACTTCCGCTGAAAAAGAAACAGTGCAAAAACCCGACGCGGTACTACCGCGCCCGAGGCGCGGTACTACCGTGGAGGCGCGGATGTAACATTATATCCACTCCTACTACCGCGGCGCAACGGTACGGGGCATGAGGGCCACGGTACTACGGCTCCAAGAGAGCGGTACTACTGTGTCCACTCGCGGTACTACCGCGCAGGACGAGCGGTACTACCGTGTGGGCGCGGACGTAAAAAATTACATCCGCGCCTACTACCGTACCAGAGCAGCACAAGGTGTAGGAGTTGCGGTACTACGGCTCCTGGGGAGCGGTACTACCGTGACCCCCAGCGGTACTACCGCTGGTGCTTGCGGTACTACCGTTGGTGCTTGCGGTACTACCGCTCCCTGGAGCAGTACTACCGCAAGAACAGCAGTTGCCGTCGGATTTATGCACAACTATGACAACGGGAAGATGCTCCAAAGTGCAAGGAAAGGAAGAACAAGTTTACGTGTTGATTCCACCCAAACCTTTCTGACGCGGACCCCCTCTTAATAGTACGGCTCTCCTACGACTCAAATCCACCAAAAGAAACGTAGAACGACGCCGTCTTCAATAGTCTCCGAGGGGCACCGAATCGTCTCGTGCCTAGTGATGAAACATCTGAGAAACTCAAGGCATACGATTAGTCCGCAAAAGTATCGTCATCAATCACCAAAACACTTAAGGGATAAATATGCCCTTACAATCTCCCCCTTTTTGGTGGATTGATGACAATACAGGATTTGCACAAAGATACGATAATATTGAGCAAGGGCAAACCCCTCCTCTTCAAAATATAGACGGGCTCCCCCTAGATGTGTGCACTCTGGATGAATGCTTTGGACTGCATAGAACACATACTAGGATCACCACTCCCCCTATATTTTAGAGACAAAGGCACGAATAATAACATCTAAGCAACATATAACACAATATAACACAAGCTCGCTAAGATAGATAGAGTGCATATGTCTTACACCATATGAAGGAAAAGCAACTAAAACGAGGTTCAAACGAAGTTCAACCGAGAACGCAATAAACACACCAAACACGAACACGACACAAGACTCGCAAATCCCTACACTCTCTCCCCCTTTGGCATCGAGACGCCAAAAAGGCAGAGAGGACACCTACACACAAGCGGTGGCTCAAGCAGCAGGGAACTCATCCCAACCCTCTCCGTCAGACTCCTCGGCAGCAGGGATGGACTCCTCGACGTCCTCCTCAGAATCAGTCCACCTGTAGCCTTGCTTCTCCATCCACTCGGCCTTTGGAGTGATGCGCTCCTCAGACCCGCCAGACACATCCTCACCATAGAGCTACAAGATCTTCCTGTCCCGGCGACGACTCTCCTTGGACGCCACGTGAGTCCTGTACTGCCCCTTGGCTTGCATGCAGAAAAGAGTCTTCATCTTGTCCTTCAGCTTCTTAGCCCATGAAGGCATAGAGGAGATCTGGGAAGGCCTAGCAGCATGGCCCTCGGCAACATTCTCGGGGCCAGCATCCTCCTCACCAACAGCAGCCCTAGCAGCAGACGCCTCGGCACGAGTAGTAGTGTTGGCCCAGTTGGGTTTGACACGCAGACAGATGGGATCATGGTGAATCCAGTCAGGGGCAAGGAACTCCTCACAAGGGAACATCTTCTCCCAGGTCCTCGAGATCAGCAGAAACAGATAGGGCCCGTAGATAGGCACTTTGCGGTTGAACACCGCAAACCGAAGCTCACACCACATGATGTGTGAGACATCAAGTGGCTGAGTCTGAGACAAACGAGCCTCCTCGCAGATGAGCATCATATCCACCATAGAGGCATGGACCTTGTCCTTGTCACCAATGCGAGGGAACAAAGAGTTGCGGAAGATGCGGTACATGATATCCAGAAAAGAGTTGAGCACCAACCCTATCTTGCCACTTGGAAGCGTCTTCTCAACATAGTACGGTGCAAGCCTGTCCTTGTTGGCAGAATCAGAGTTGGCATGGGGGCGAACACCCATGGGAGTGTCGAGCCCGTCATCAGGTACTTGGAGCAAATCCATGAACTCCTTCCAGGTAGCAGTCAGCTTACGACCATTGTTCATCCAGGTCATCCTCCTCTCCTCATCAGGGTGAAAGTAAACTAAAGCAAAGAACTGACAGGTAAGCTCAGGATCATAGTCAAGGTGAAAGGATATCACATGCTCAATGCCAAACTGCTCCACCAAGTCCAGAGCCTCTCCAAAGTAGGCATAGAACTTGTCCTTCCTCAAGTGATGCATGTCAATCCATTTCACATCCACATAGGTATTCTGCTTGTTCTTGATGACATCCAGATAGATGTTGGTTTGTTGCTTGTTCCAAAACAGCTCACAACCCCAGACAGAGGAACAAGGGGTCACGTACGGGTGAATCTGCCTGAGACGGACGTAGTCAGATTGGGGCATCTCATCCATGCCCTTGGCGGGCTCCTTGAACTTGCTAGCAGTAGTCTTCACATTGCGCTTGGGGGCAGAGGAGCCCTCTGGTGCGTCACCTGGGTTGCCCAGACGCTTGGAGCCAGTGTCACGACTGGGATTGGAACGGCGAGAGCCACCACCTGAGACACACACACAAAACACCAACGAACGCGAAGAGAATCAATGCAAAGACCACAACAAAGCACAAGAAACACATAGGAAATATACGTGCAGGTTGGTCAGCGTTAGATGTGAGCTACAGTAGGACTACCAATGTCTGCGGTACTAAAAAATTAGTACTGCTCCAAGTCGCGGTAGTACCGTGCTAGGTCACGGTAGTACCGTGGTTGGAGCAGTAGTAAGGTTCTAGTGCCGCAGTGTGCGCGGTAGTACCGCGCCAGAGGGGCGGTAGTACCGCGCCCGACGGGCGGTAGTACCGCGTCGCGTCAGATCCGAACGGCAGTTCGAATCTGAAAAGACCCGCGAAACAATGGCAGTGCTTCGGTGATCAGATCTCGCGCAAGACAACAAAACAAGTATAATTCCTATGCAAGGCTACTCTCCTTCATCCTATTCTTGCAAAGAGAAGGCCTCTAGAACATCCAAGTCTCCCCCAACAACCTAAAGACAAAGAACGCAATAAAACGAGAAGGGATTGGGGAAAAACCTGGGTCCATAGCAAGAGCACGTGGTGCGGAAGGATCCCACCGGACAGAATCACGAGAGGGCAGCCGGAGGAGGAGGTCCGGCGATGAACGCCGGCTCCTATCTTGAGCGGGAGAGAGAGAGATGAGACGACGTGGGAGGAACCGAATGGGTATGGGGGAGTTAGAACTCCCCCTGCCCGTCCTTATCCCCACGCGCCCAAGACGGCGCGGTAGTACCGCAGGTCATCGCGGTAGTACCGCTCGGGCGGAAGTACCGCACCGGAGCGGTAGTACCGCTCACCCAGGCGGCAGTAAAAAAATTACTGTCGCGTGGGGGCAGTAGTACCGTGCTCCCACACGCGGTAGTACCGTGGTTGGCCGCGGTAGTACCGTAGCGGGCCGCGGTAGTACCGTGAGCTCAAGACACCCCCGGTTTCAACACAAAAGAAAGGTCTTTGCACGGAAAATTTTCACACAAAAGAAGCCACAGGCACACGCACAAACCAGAGGCAGAAAGACAACAAGAGAACACCAAGTGACACAACCTCTCAAAAGGAGAGGGCGGTGGCTGAAGCCACCTATGTTTGAGTTAGATGGTATGGCACCGCGAAGAATTATCCTTGGGCCCATGACCAAAACTCATCTTTGAAGCACAAGTACCATAAAAAATGGCTAATGTGAAAGAGTTGATCTGTTTATGCATGATACAGGGGAGGGAGAGTTCATTGAGAGAACAACACTCCCCCTTTGTCCATGCATACACCTAAACTAGACAACAAGATGAGTGAGGTGGGGGTGCACGGGTTCAAGTCACATTGCTCAAATCAATGATATTTAGCTCATGCCTTAACTCGCGAAATCTTGCTTCATCCAAGGGCTTCGTGAAAATATCTGCAAGGTTATCATGAGTGTTGACATACTTGAGCTCGATCTCCCCTCGCCTAATGTGATCCCGGATGAAGTGATACCGAATCTCAATGTGCTTCGTCTTGAAGTGTTGCACCGGGTTGAGAGAGATCTTGATGGCACTTTCATTATCACACCAAAGAGGCACTTGTCACAAATGACACCGTACTCCTTTAAAGTTTGCCTCATCCATAGGAGTTGAGCACAACAACTACCGGCCGCCACATATTCCGCTTCGGTGGACGAGAGAGACACACAACTTTGCTTCTTGGAAGACCAACTTACCAACGAGCAACCAAGAAATTGGCACCCTCCGGAAGTGGACTTCCTATCCACTTTGTCTCCCGCCCAACCAGAATCCGTAAATCCTTCAAGCTTGAAGTTTTCTCCTCTTGGGTACCATAACCCAAATTTTGGGGTATGAGCCAAATATCGAAAGATTCGCTTGACCGCCACATAGTGGCTTTCCTTCGGTGCGGCTTGAAACCGTGCACACATTCCCACACTCAACATGATATCCGGTCTAGATGCACAAAGGTAAAGCAAGGAGCCAATCATGGAGCGATATACCTTTTGATCCACCGCTTTACCATTGGGATCAATGTCAAGTTGGCACTTGGTAGGCATTGGTGTAGTAGCCGGCTTGACATCACTTAGCTTGAATCTTTTGAGCATGTCTTGAGTGTATTTGGCTTGATTGATGAAGGTTCCTTCTCTTCTTTGTTTGATATCGAAACCAAGGAAGAACTTCCACTCTCCCATAGAAGACATCTTGAACTTGGAGGTCATGAGAGCGGCAAATTCCTCATTGAAAGCTTTGTTAGGGGAACCAAAGATAATATCATCAACATATAGTTGGCATACAAACAACTCCCCATTGACCTTTTTAGTAAAACGAGTGGGGTCGATTTTCCCCACTTCAAAACCACGATCTTGTAACAACTCGGTAAGGTGGTCATACCACGCAAGTGGGGCTTGTTTAAGGCCATAGAGTGCCTTATCGAGTTGATACACATGATCCGGGAAGTAGGGGTCCTCGAACCCGGGGGGGTTGCTTGACCTAGACCAACTCATTAATAGGACCATTAAGAAAAGCACTTTTCACATCCATTTGTTGCAACTTAAAGTTGTGATGGGCAGCATAAGCAATCAACAAACGAATGGATTCAAGATGAGCAACGGGAGCAAAGGTTTCACCGTAGTCGATACCCTCGACTTGGGAGTAGCCTTGTGCTACCAATCTTGCCTTGTTGCGAATGATGTTCCCATGAGCATCTTGCTTGTTCTTGAAGATCCACTTGGTTCCAATGACGTTGTGGTTCCCCGATGGCCTTGGCACCAATCTCCACACCTTGTTGTACTCGAAATTGTTGAGTTCTTCATGCATGGCATTGA
>LR880968.1:823995643-824007973 GCA_904067115.1 Aegilops sharonensis | reverse complement strand
GGGCTTGGGCGCGAACCCAATCCCCTCCTTGGCCACAACTTCCTTTTGATTACTCAAAAGGTCGTTAAGGTTCTTCTCACCTTGTATGCATGTGACAAGGCCCTTTTCAAGTTGCTCCTTCAACTTAGCATTCTCCTCAACAAGATGCACATGCTCACAACAAGGGTTAGTAGCATTTGCATTATCAATCAATATCATATGAGGAAAGGTGGCTTTCTCCTTGGTTAGCTTCACTTGGAGTTGATCATGAGACTCTTTGAGACTAGCATGAGCACCCTTCAAGACTTTGTGAGCCTTGTCGAGGATGTCAAACTCCTCGTTGAGTCTAGCAAGATCAACTCCAAGCTTTTCCTTCTCGGAGCTAAGCACACGAGACACAACAAGAGCATGATCAAGGTCTTTCTTTAATTTAGCATGATCATCGTTGTATGACTCCTCAAGAGCCAAACGAAGACCACGCTCTTCCTCAAGGGCATTGGAAAGATCCGAAATCTCATCGGCATAGTCACGAGTATGCCCTTCCATCTTGGATATGGTTTCTTCATGAGCCTCGATCATGACATTAGCTTCACCAAGTTGTTCCAAGAGAGCAACGAAGGTGCTTCTTGGATTTGCCCTTGAGTTTACCCATAAATATCTCAAACTCATTCTCCTCCACATTAGTCCCCTCATGTTCATCAATGCAATACGTCAAAGAAGAATGATTTATGATGGTAGTTTTGATGTTGGGGGTTACCTTGTTGGTGGCTTTAGCCATGAGGCACTTGGCGGTGATGCTTTCATTGGGTGAATCGAAGAGAGACACCCGAGGAGTCGTTGCAATGGCAACGGAGGCCATGGCAACCGACTCACCATCTTCATCATCATCATCATCCTCATTGTACTCTTCTTGAACCACCAATGCTTTGTGAGGAGCCTTCTTGGTGAAGTTGCTCTTGTTGGGGAAAGACTTGGCCTTGTCCTTACGGATGAGCTTGCCACCATTGTCTTCCCTCTTCTCATATGGGCACTCCGCAACAAAGTGACTCACATTGCCACAATTGAAGCAAGTCCTCACTCGTTGCTTGCCCCTTGCGCCACTTGAGTTGCTATTGTTGAAGTTGGGGCTTGAGTTCTTCTTGCTCCAAAATTGCCTTGAAGCAAGGGCCATGTGTTCATGATAGTCATACTTCGTATCTTCGAGGTTGCTCTCTTCTTATTCCTCCTCTCCATCTTCTTCGACACAAATCTTGGCCTTCAAAGCGAGGTTGGGCTTCTTTGCTCTTTGGGAGCGAAGCACCGCATTGTCGGCGGTCTTGTCCAATATGCTCATAGCCACAAACTCATCCAACACATCACTTGAGGACAGGGTGTGGAAGTCCGGCCGTTGACGGATGACGGAGGACATGGCTTTGTGGTAGGGCATCATTGCCTTGAGGAATTTGCGCTTGATCCAGTTGTCATCCGTGTCTTTACTTCCATGATCCCGGAGGGAGACTGCAAGCTTGGTTACTCTCCGATAGAGCTGACGAGGTTCTTCTTCTTCTTTCATTGCAAACTCATCGGCTTCATCTTGGACCACTTCATAATTGGAACGTTGAATGCTTGCGCTTCCTCGATAAAGAGAAACCACCTTGAGCCAAGCATCTTTGGCAAGGGAGTAGGGCCGGAGATGAGGGAGGTCTTCGGGAAGGATTGCTTGTTGGATGATGAAGAGAGCATTCTCATTGAATTGATGGTCCACGACTTCTCTAGGAGAGAAGTTGCTCGAGTCATGCGGATAGAAACCTTCTTCAATGATTCTCCAAAGGTTAGTGTTCACCTGATTTAAATGACGCTTAAAACGATAGACCTAAGAATCAAAATCCTCCTTTTTATCAATCTTAGGTGGTGGACCGGCATGATTCAAATGAGTGGAAGGAATCGGTCCACCATAAACGGGAGGAGGTTGCACATGGGCGAAGATGCCGGTGCCATTCTTACCACAAGACGATGGGGCTTTCTCACTAGTAGCTTCCCCCTTATCGGAGTTAGCATCCGCTCCCGTGTTGGCGGGATCACCCACTTTCACGGGTGCGGTGGAAAGTTTAAGCCCTTCTAGGAATTCCTTAAACATGTCCTTGACCTCGGTCGTCATGGAGGTTTTCAATGTGTCCAACGCCACATTGAATTCCTCATGAGAGATCGAGGTACCCCCATCTCCCGTAGATGATATCGGATTCGCACCGGAGTGCTCCCCCACATCATCTACGACGTCAACCATACTCTTCGGACGGTAAAGTCCTTAAAAAGAGACGAGGCTCTGATACCAATTGAAAGGATCGATATAGTTGACTAGAGGGGGGGGGGTGAATAGGCAACTAACAATTTTTAAGCTTTTCTTTACCAATTTAAACTTTGCAATAATAAAGGTTGTCTAGAAGTGCAACTAGGTGGACAACCTATATGATGCAATCAACACAAGCACAAGAGCAAGCAAGGATAGAAACACAAATAAGCTTGCACAAGTAAAGGGATAAGATAACCAAGAGTGGAGCCGGTGGACACGAGGATGTGTTACCGAAGTTCCTTCCTTTTGAGGGGAAGTACGTCTCCGTTAGAGCGGTGTGGAGGCACAATGCTCCCCAAGAAGCCACTAGGGCCACCGTAATCTCCTCACGCCCTCGCACAATGCAAGAGCCGTGATTCCACTATTGGTGCCCTTGAAGGCGGCAACCGAACCTTTACAAACAAGGTTGGGGCAATCTCCACAACTTAATTGGAGGCTCCCAACAACACCGCGAAGCTTCACCACAATGGAATATGGCTCCATGGTGACCTCAACCGTCTAGGGTGCTCAAACACCCAAGAGTAACAAGATCCGCAAGGGATAAGTGGGGGGAATCAAAAGTCTCTTGGTGGAAGTGTAGATCGGGCCCTTGTCACCCAATCCCGAGCAAATCAACAAGTTCGATTGGCTAGGGAGAGAGATCGAGCCAAAATGGAGCTTGGAGCAACAATGGAGCTTAGAGATGGAAGAGGTGGTCAACTAGAGGTAGGAGACACACCTTTTATACTCGGAGAAAAGATCCAACCGTTATCCTCTAGTTCAGCCCGCGACACGCGGTACTACCGCTCCGAAAACGCGGTACTACCGCGCGGCCACGCGGTACTACCGTGGAAGGCCACGGTACTACCGCGGCAGCAGCAGAGCCTGGGACTGGCCTGACTGAGCGCAGTACTACCGCTGGCGCGGTACTACCGCGCACCCTTGCGGTACTACCGCAAGGCAGGCAAGCCCCAGCCTACGAAGAGCGCGGATGAAATAAATTACATCCGTGCCTACTTCCGCTGAAAAAGAAACAGTGCGAAAACACGACGCGGTACTACCGCGCCCGAGGCGTGCTACTACCGTAGAGGCCCGGATGTAAAATTACATCCGCTCCTACTACTGCGGCGCAACGGTACAGGGCATGAGGGCCACGGTACTACGGCTCCAAGAGAGCGGTACTACCGTGTCCACTCGCGGTACTACTGCGCAGGACGAGCGGTACTACCGTGTGGGCGCGGACGTAAAAAATTACATCCGCGCCTACTACCGTACCGGAGCAGCACAAGGCGTAGGAGTTGCGGTACTACGGCTCCTGGGGAGCGGTACTACCATGACCCCCAGCGGTACTACCGCTGGTGCTTGCGGTACTACCGCTCCCTGGAGCAGTACTACCACAAGAACTGTAGTGGCCGTCGGATTTATGCACAACTATGACAACGAGAAGATGCTCCAAAGTGCAAGGAAAGGAAGAACAAGTGTACTTGTTGATTCCACCCAAACCTTTCCGACGCGGACCCCCTCTTAATAGTACGGCTCTCCTATGACTCAAATCCACCAAAAGAAACGTAGAACGACGCTGTCTTCAATAGTCTCCGAGGGGCACCGAATTGTCTCGTGCCTAGTGATGAAACATCTGAGAAACTCAAGGCATACGATTAGTCCGCAAAAGTATCGTCATCAATCACCAAAACACTTAAGGGATAAATATGCCCTTACATGGGGTGACGAGGAGAATAGGAGGAAGACTCATTGGCTGGCTTGGGATAAGATAACTAAGCCTAAAGGTGAGGGTGGGATGGGATTCCGGGACCTCAGATTATTTAACCAGGCTCTACTAGCGAAGCAAGCTTGGAGGTTGGTGGTTAATCCTGAATCTTTGTGCGCTAAAGTGATTAAGGCAAAATATTATCCCCAGGGACATATCCTTGATACGGTTTTCCCGCAGTCAGCTTCTCTTACTTGGCAAGGTATTCAACATGGATTGGATCTGCTTAAATCCGGAGTCATTTGGAGAGTGTGTGATGGGACTAATATTAATATCTGGAGAGATAACTGGCTCCCAAGATCTTATGGACTTAAAATTACTGCCAGAAAGAACAGGACAAGAGTCAGATGGGTATCAAACTTGATGCTGAGCGGTCCTAGGAGGTGGGATGAACATATGGTTAGGCATTTGTTTTATCCATATGATGCGGAGGAGATTTCGAGGTTGCGTATGCAATCAAATGGGGAGGGTGATTTTGTTGCTTGGCATTTTGAAAAAACTGGGATGTTCTCAGTTAAAAGTGCGTACAAGCTTGCGCTTACTTTGAAGGATAAAAAATAGGATGAGGGTCGATGTAGTGAGGCTGTGTTGGGGGAGAGGAAAATCTGGGATGTCAAACTGGAAGGCTAATGTCCCTCAAAAGATTCACATTTTTGCGTGGAGGGTTGCAACTAATAGCTTGGCTGTGCAGGTTAATAGAGTGGTGCATCACCAAACTTCTGTTACGATGTGCACTATTTGTGGAATGGAGGATGAAAGTACTTTTCATGCGCTTCTTAGGTGTCCGAAGGCGGTTGCCTTGCGGATGGCCATGAAGGACATTTGGGAGTTACCTAAGAAGAATGTCTTGAGATATACAGGGTATGATTGGTTTATTGTTCTTCTTAGTCAATTGAGACCTGTCATGCGCGACCAAATTATTTTTATTTTCTGAAGAGCCTGGAACTTGAGAAATAACTTGATATTTGGTAAAGGAAAGGAATCAGTAGCAGCTTCTGCTAGTTTTGTGGATAATTATTGGGCGTCTTATGCCGCATGTCACTCAGTGCCTCCAGTAGATTTGAAAAATAAAGGAAAAGGTCCAATGGATGGATTAAGATGGGTATCTGATAATGTGGGAGCTAAGGCGGATTGGACTCCCCCACCAACTGGTTTTTTAAAGATTAATGTTGATGCAAGCTTTTCGAGAGAATCAGAGAAGCAAGTGTAAGTGTGGTGGTTAGGAACGCGGCCGGGGAAGTCATTGTCTCTTCTTGGGACTTCATTGGATCGTGTCAGAGTGTGGAGGAAGTAGAGCTAAGGGCATGCATTGCTTGTCTATACATAGGTATACCTCTCCACAATCCTATTATTTCAAAGACTGATTGTGCGTTTGTTGTGGCGTCTCTTGCAACAGAGAACCTTGATAGGTCATTGTTGGTCGATTTGAAGAAGGAAGCACTGAGCTTATCTAAGCTGATAAACAACTTTCAAATGGCTAAGATTAGTAGATCCGCCAATGTGGTGGCTCATCTAATAGCAAAATTTAGTTTTGACAATAGATTCGATGGTATTCTTGTTAATGATGTACCGTCCTGTGTGGTAAATTTTGTATCGAACGATTGTAAGTTGCGCAATGGTTAATTAATGTAAGGTGGTGTTCAAAGAAAAACCATTCAAGGATCTTCGGTTTGTATAATACATCGAAGGATTTGCAACTACTATGACTTACTAGTATGTGTGTGCACACTATTGACATTACACTCATCTGAAGATCTTCGAGGGAAACAAAACAATCATCTGGAGATATATAAGAGGTATTTATCATCAAACGCTAAATGGAAAGTAAGTGCCCCATGACACATCCACATTTATGTATTTTTCCTATTTGTATGCGAGTGCGCTCCACATGATTAAACCATCCTATTTTATTAAGATATTCCCCTGCTGAACAAAATCTTGCACCCACAAATACTCATCAAGGGCAAGATTTCCATATGAAAATGGAACCTGGCCAAAACTATTGCATTTGTTTTTGTGCCTTAGAATCATACTAGTTGTTACCCAATGTTAAAAATGCCGATAATTTCACCGATTTCTAAAGCACGCAACGTTGCCAAGTCTCATGCATTCTGGATAAAGTCACAACCCCCCTTTAACCATGAAAAATATTTTGGAATGGAGAGAGTAGTTTGTTAGAATCGTATGAATAATCATTTTGTAATTAAAGAAGACCCAGTTTAAGTGTTGGACGACATGCTGCATTACTCCATCGGTGAACTAATATAAGAGCATCTAGTGATCTAAACGCTCTTATATTAGTTTGCACAGAGAGTACTTTTTTTTGACACAACCACATACTACGTATTACTAACAACATGTACGTTCACCTCTCTCCTTCATTCACTAAAACGAAACTGGATAGAAAATTAGTGTGACCGTAAGTAATGCCGGAGTAGTAGAAGTCTGTTTTACTTTCCAGAAAACGGACCTGGAGGCACGGGCGTGAAAGATACGTACGTACCAACCTCCCGTTCTGGCCATCTGGACACGGAACCCTGCCACGCGCCCACGCCCCACGTCCACAGCCGAACCACAAGTCAACTCCAAGTCCGGACGTTCACGAGCAATGAGCAGCCTCACGGGCACTGGCCGGAGCACGCAAGGCGAAGCTGGCATGCCGCAGCTAGGCTGGTACTGTACGTACGTAGCCATCGCCCCATCGCCATTAAACCTCTCCCACACTCCTCCGAGTCCGTGCGGCAAGGCCCGTGGAACCAGCGGCGATCGCGACAGGCCCATGATCCGTCGTACGTACGTACTGCGTGAGTTCCGTGTGAGTTTGGGACGGGATCTCATGATCCTCCGCCCATGATCCGTCGCCCGTTCCAGCGGACGGACGGGATCGTGTACCGGCGCCGTACCTCTACTGGCCAGGTCGGGTCAGGACTTCCGGCCGGTCGGTCTCGTCGCCGCGATGAGGAAGAGGGATGGAGAGCAAGGAGGAGTAGGGGTAGGAGCGTGCATGCATCGTGGTCCAAGTGAAGTGAGCGTAGAGTAGAGTATAGAGTACCAATGGGCGTCACGATTGGCCCACATGTCAGTGCGTACGTAGCGCGCAGCGCAGTGGCTGATCTGACCGATCACCTCTCCCGCATCTCATGATAGTGGGGATGACACATGCAAATCATACGGGGTAAAGAACGCGAACGGAGCCAAACCACCTTTTGTTTCTTTTGACCCTGCGGTGGATCAGGGCGTACGTACGTACGTACCTGCGCCATGATTGTTCGCCGAGTAGTCATTCGTTCGATTGTTCGTCCGCTCTCTCCCAGAACATGATGATTAATTAAGAGGGCTGACCTGACCTGACATTCTCACAATACTCCTTATGATACGACCGCCGTTGCATGCATATAAACTGCGAGCGTTGAAGTCTCGTGGATGCTGCTGCGGAATGAACGCTGGTACTATGCATTAACCCAAAGATAATGGCGAGTACGATGGAACGATACATGCATACCATAGTCCATACTCAGGGTGGACACGGTCCGAGCCGGTCCTGTCCCGGCCCGAGCCGGCGTTTGGACCGGACGCCGGCGGTCCGGACCGGACCGGACCGAGAAGTGTCTCGGGCCTGTTTGCAGGGACCGGACCGGCAATGGCGGGCCACGAGCCGGACCGAGAGGACCGGCCAAGACATGGGCAGAGCGCGCTCTGGAGCTCCGGCGAGAGCTGTTCATCGGGGACGCAATGCTAGAGGAAGCAAAGCTCGTTGAAAAGATGTCTGGGAGCTTCAGAAGAACCAAAGAGAGCTACATGACGAAGAAGAACACCGGAGGAAGCTCATAGGCGACAAATCTGGCACGACGGCCGGTGAACAGAGATAAAAGGGACGGCGTTCGATGCGGCGATGTAGCACCTCCCAGGTCGATTTCGTTGGTGGGGACGACGGACCCGAGTGTGGCGCATCTAATGGACATAGTTTCCTGGGCCATCGAGTCCAGTGGCCGCGCGGACGACGGCCCCGTGGCGGCGCACGTAGACGACGGCGGTTTCTTGCGCCCCCGCCACGTCTGAGACGCCATGCCCTCGCCACACACTTGCCACCCCCCGCCACGCCCCCGCCACGCCCCAGCCACGCTCCAGCCATGCCGCAGAGTGCCGCCTTCGGTCCGCTCGGTCGGCTCGGTCAAAGACCGGACCGGACCGAGGTTTTCTCGGGCCTGTTTGGAGGGACCGGACCGGCCATTTAAACTAGCGGGCCAGGACCGAGCCGAGCGGGCCACGAGCCGGACCGTCGGACCGGACCGTGCCTTCCACCCTCAGTCCATACCATTGGTGTTTGACATGTGGACTGTTCACCATCACTTTCCGTGCCTGGCTGGACGCACGCCCGTCCTGCCTTTGGGTTTGGCCCAAGCATACGCAGCAGGCAGGCAGACCCGTGGCCGTAGGCGGATGCTTGGGCCGGTGAGAAAAAGACAATGACTGGGCTAGGCTGCTCGAGCTCGGTCTGTTTTTATCTTACTCACTATTCATTCGTAACCCATGTTTTACTGGTACTAATACCACTGCAAGTCTCGTATTTTTATTTGTCTTTCGCAAGAAAAACGCTGTATGTCGTTAAGAAAAACAGCGTGCTGCATATGAGCAACAGCGAACCATGCTTGGCTCTGCTAGACTGCCATGCATGGATCGCCGGAGGAGCAGGCGCTGTTGGCTACTGGACGAGAAGCAGCAGCGGGTTTTTCACCTTTGTTCGTGGGGTCTGAAAAAGCTGCGGCGTGCAGTGCAGGCTTGCAGTTGCCCGAGATGCGATGCTGGGTTGGAAAGAAAGAAAAGAAAAAGAGAGATGGAAAGAGAACAGATGACTCTCCGCAGACTTGCAGGACGATAACTGCAACGGGGATCACGGGAAAGGGGCCGGGCCACGGCCAGGCGAGGCGAGGCCGTGGCGTGGAATCGTGGATGGAATCGAATCTGGTGCGGTGTCGCTCTGCCCAGTGCCCATGCCCGGTGTCAGCGGCTCGGCGCAGCTGCCTCCGGCGCTGGGGGAGGGACAGAGAGTTGGGAAGGGGGGACGGGGGCCGGCGCATCACCTTCTGTTTATAACCCGTGGGCGGGTCACGGGCTCGCGGTGCCGCACGGTCAGGTTTTGCCAAGAAGAGAGTTTTTTCAAAACAAAAATGACTCTAGTACCATTGAAGTCGCATACATACATAAGCATACACTCACTTTTATGAAAAGCGCTCATGCATACTTTACCATATGAGCATCCCCGAGAGACCGAGACGACACGTTATCTTGAGATCGGCGAAGTCGGCATAGGCGCCTTCATAGTCGATGGGAACATCTCTTCCCACTGAAACGCACATGGCCGAAAGGCCAAGAGTAAATCAAGAAAAATGCGAGCATCAATGTTAATTCTGGACTTGAATTCTGGTGGGCAAGGATAGCCTGTCTTCCTAGCCATCCAACCACATGTTGGTTTGCGATAGAAAACGAAATTCAAATGCGTATGTTTGCAACTTTGCATGTGTATGTAAACACTTTATTCCTTACCAAAAAAAAGAGACTTGATTCCTGCTGGTTGGAGCTTCACATCCATAATTTGCAAAAATATAATAAAAAAGTCATCACATTCATCCACTCAGTTACATGCACTAAACTCACTTCCCGCATGAAGTGGTCTGTTTGAAACTCACAATTTAAGTTTGAAAGGAAAATGAAAATACTTAAACTACAATTTAATGCAATAAAATTTGATAAAGGGTGGTAAATACATAATAACAAAAAAAAAATCATTTTCCATCTAGGCTTAGAAGAGCCTGATATGAAAATACCAAATTTAAATCTAGTACAACCCCAAACACGTAACTGGCAGTTTTTTATAAATTTAATTGTTTCTGGAATTAAAATGCATCATTAATCAGTCTGGCCCTAGCAAAAGCACTCTATGGTTTCTCCTCTCCTCTACATGTAGATCACCTGCCTCCTCCTCCTCCCCCAACTCCGCTGGTGGGTCTGTGTGGGGAGGCCACAATCTACGGGGAAGCGGTAGTTTATTGGTCTTGGGACATTAGGTAGTTCTTTGCTTTTGGCCCTTCTGAGCTTTGATGATAGTGGCGACAATGTTCAATAATGGTTTCTTCCGTTTCTCTACCACACTGGATGTTTCAATAATGGTTTCTTTTGTTTCTTATCACACTGGCGGTATGTGCGCCAAAGGATCCAACAAGGGGGGTGGATGATCAGGCAGGTCTTCATTGTCCACAACTTTGCCCCTTTCAACGGTGGTGGTGGTGTTTAGTGTTTTGGGACATGCATAATAAACTTAATAAGCATGTTGTTGGAGTAATTACTAGAGGTGGTAAAATGACTCAGGAGCCGTTGTATCCTGAGGGTCAACCTAAAAGAACTGAAAAAGATTCTTAGAGATTTAATGATAGTGCACCTAGTTCACCCATGAAGAAAAGGAAAAAAGAATAGGAATAAACCTTTGAATGCTTTTAGTGAACCCGTGGTAGAAAAACATGTTGAGAATCATAATGATGTTTCTAATTCTGATGCCGAGACACAATCAGGTAATGAGCATGAGCCTAATGATGATGATGTTATTGATAATAATAATGATGATGGTTCTCCACCCAGTATAATAATGAACCTAATAATGAGGCAGAGATAGAACCTGAAGTTGAGCTTGATGACCCACCTCCTAAAAGTAAGAAATATGATAAGGAGATTTTGTTGCTAGGAAGCATTGTAAAGAAAGAGCACCATGGGTTCAAAAACTCATGCTGTTTCCTAGTAAAGCTTTGAAGTCAAAGGATAAAGATTCTTTTAATCACTTTGATAAATTGCTTAGACCTTTATTTTCTTCAAGTACATTTGACTAATATTATGAAAATCTCCCCAGATGCCTAATACATGAAAGGTATTGTTACTAATAAAAGAAATATTCTGAGGCTGAAATTTTGACTATGCTTGCAAATTATTCTTTCAACGAAAAATACGTGAAAAGTCTGGAGATCCAGGGATACCTACTATAGCATGCTCTATTAAGACTAATTATGTTAAAACCGCTGTATCACTAGTAGAAAAAGGGTCAAACGTGAAGCACATTAGTGCCGGTTTGTATTAGAGCCGGCACAAATGTATACATTAGTGCCGGTTCCAACGGCTAGCCTTTAACATCGGTTCGTGGCTAACCTTTAGCACCGGTTCGTGCCACGAACCGGTACTAATGAGGGTGGTGGCAGGATGTTGTCAGTCTGGGCCCCCTCCAGTACCGTTAGTACCGGTTCGTGCCACGAACCGGTACTATAGGTCCTCCTGCATATAAACCCTTCGTCCAGCTCGCTCTGTTCTTCCCCCTTTCCCCTCTCCTCCCCTCTCTGTTCTTCCTCTTCTCCCCTCGAGCTCATCACACATTTTGCCCAAAATTTGTCAAGATTTGAAGGCCCCCATCCATTCAAGTGATCACAAAGGTTAGCAACTTTGTCCTTTCATCTCTCATTGCTAGATTAGCTCTTGCATTGGTTCATATAGTTATTAACTTTTGAGTTTAGTAATTTGAGAGGAAATATATATATGTGCTAGTATTTGATTTATATGCAATTTGAGGTCAAAATAACACTTAGTTTGCATATGTAGGTGTGGTTTACTTAGTGCCTTCTAAATCTCTGTCGTAACCACCGTCGATCGCCCGCACCGTCCCGTCGCCGGCACCACCTTGTGGTGAGCCTCTTGTTCATGAAATTTTATATAAAAAATTGATGTTTCTGTGATTTGGATATATAGTTACTCGTATAATAATTATCTTACCCGTACGTTGTTTGTTATACATAGTGCCATGGTTTTGATATCCGTCCCCGTCGGCCCTCGTCCTTGTTATGATTCGGATGTGGTATATTCTCTTTTAAAACTATTTGTTGCATTTCGTGTTTATGACAAATTATGCCCATCAAGCTGACATAGATATTTTTATCTAGGAGGTATGTGAACCGGAAATTCCAACCGACCCTATTGTCGAGAGGTTAAATTTAGTTGAAAGAGAAAACGAGTACTTGAAAGAAAAATTGAAAAGAATTGAGGGGGAGAAGATGGAATTGGAGTTGCATGTTGCCGATGTCGTCGATGATCACAAGATCAAGATGGAGAAAATGCGCTTGAAGATTAGAAAGATTAGAAAATATGCCATCAATAGTGAGGCTTGGTATCATTATGCTGTTGGATCAATTGTTACCTTAGTTGCGATCTTGATCGCATTTGTTGTTGCATTTAAATGCTTTAG
>LR880968.1:823949786-823960413 GCA_904067115.1 Aegilops sharonensis | reverse complement strand
GGATTGGGTCTTGTCCATCACATCATTCTCCTAATGATGTGATCCCGTTATCAATGACATCCAATGTCCATGGTCAGGAAACCGTAACCATCTATTGATCAACGAGCTAGTCAACTAGAGGCTTACTAGGGACATGGTGTTGTCTATGTACCCACACATGTATCTGAGTTTCCTATCAATACAATTATAGCATGGATAATAAACGATTATCATGAACAAGGAAATATAATAATAACTAATTTATTATTGCCTCTAGGGCATATTTCCAACAGTCTCCCACTTGCACTAGAGTCAATAATCTAGTTCACATCGCCATGTGATCAACACTGATAGGTCACATCTCCATGTGACCAACATCCAAAGAGTCTACTAGTGTCTTAAACTAGTTCACATCACCATGTGATTAAGTCTCAATGAGTTCTAGGGCTTGATCATGTTTTGCTTGTAAGAGAAGTTTTAGTCAACGGGTCTGCAGTATTCAGATCCGTATGTACTTCGCAATTCTCTATGTCATATTGTAAATGCTGCTTCCACGTTCCACTTGAAGCTATTCCAAATGGTTGCTCCACTATACGTATCCGGTTTGCTACTCAGAGTCATTCGGATAGATGTTAAAGCTTGCATCGACGTAACCCTTCACGTCGAAATCTTTATCACCTCCATAATCGAGAAATATTTCCTTATTCTTCTAAGGATAATTTTGACCGCTGTCCAATGATCCGTTCCTGGATCATTCTTGTACCCCTTGACTGACTCATGGCAAGGCACACATCAGGTGCGGTACTTAGCATAGCATACTATAGAGCCTACGTCTGAAGCATAGGGGACGACCTTCGTCCTTTCTCTCTTTTCTGCCGTGGTCGAGCTTTAAGTCTTAACTTCATACCTTACATCTCAGGCAAGAACTCCTTCTTTGACTGATCCATCTTGAACACCTTCAAGATCATGTCAAGGTATATGCTCATTTGAAAGTACCATTAAGAGTTTTTGATCTATCCTCATAGATCTTGATGCTCAATGTTCAAGTAGCTTAATCCAGGTTTTCCATTGAAAAACACTTTTCAAATAATCCTATATGCTTTCCGGAAATTCTACATCATTTCTGATCAACAATATGTCAACAACATATACTTATCAGAAATTCTATAGTGCTCCCACTCACTTCTTTGGAAATACAAGTTTCTCATAAACTTTGTATAAACCCAAAATCTTTGATCATCTTATCAAAGTGCATATTCCAACTCCGAGATGCTTACTCCAGTCCATGAAGGATCGCTGGAGCTAGCATACCTGTTAGCATCCTTAGGATCGACAACACCTTTCTGATTGTATCACATACAACCTTTCCTTACGAAAACTGGTAAGGAAACTCGTTTTGACATCCATCTTGCCAGATTTCATAAATGCAGCTAATGCTAACTTGATTCCGACGGACTTAAGCATCGCTATGGATGAGAAAACCTCATCGTAGTCAACTCCTTGAACTTGTGAAGAACTCTTCGCCACAAGTCGAGCTTCATAGACGGTGACATTACCGTCCACGTCCGTCTTCTTCTGAAAGATCCATTCATCTCAATGGCTTGCCGATCATCGGGCAAGTCCACCAAAGTCCATGCTTTGTTCTGATATATGGATACTATCTCGGATTTCATGGCTTCTAACCATTTGTCAGAATTTGGGCCCACCATTGCTTCTCCATAGCTCGTAGGTTCATTGTTGTCTAGCAACATGACCTTCAAGACAGGATTGCGTACCACTCTGAAGTAGTACGCATCCTTGTCACCCTACGAGGTACGTTAGTGACTTGATCCGAAACTTCATGATCACTATCATAAGCTTCTACTTCAATTGGTGTAGGCGCCACAGGAACAACTTCCTGTGCCCTGCTACACACTAGTTGAAATGACGGTTCAATAACCTCATCAAGTCTCCACCATCCTCCCACTCAACCTTTTCGAGACGAACTTTTCCTCGAGAAAGGACCCGATTCAAGAAACAATCCCTATTGCTTTCGGATCTGAATTAGGAGGTATACCCAACTGTTTTTGGGTGTCCTATGAAGATGCATTTTATCCGCTTTGGGTTCGAGCTTATCAACCTGAAACTTTTCCACATAAGCGTCGCAGCCCCGAACTTTTAAGAAACGACAACTTAGGTTTCTCCAAACCATAGTTCAAACAGGGTCGTCTCAACGGAATTACGTGGTGCCCTATTAAAGTGAGTGAGGTTGTCTCTAATGCCTAACCCATGAACGATAGTGGTAATTCGATAAGAGACATCATGGTACGCACCATATCTAATAGGGTGCAACTATGATGTTCGAACACACCATCACACTATGGTGTTCCAGGCGGTATTAATTGTGAAACAATTTCCACTATGTCTTAACAGCGTGCCAAAGCTCGTAACTCAGATACTCATCTCTATGATCATATCATAGACATTTCATCCTCTTGTCACGATGATCTTCAACTTCACTCTGAAATTACTTGAACCATTCAATAATTCAGACTTGTGTTTTCATCAAGTAAATACACTCAGTATCTACTCAAATCATTCGTGAAGTAAGAACATAACGATGTCCACTACGTGCGTCAGCACTCATTGGACTACACACATCAAAATGTGTTACTTCCAACAAGTTGCTATCTTGTTCCATTTTACTGAAACGAGGCTTTTCCAGTCATCTTGCCCATGTGGTATGATTTGCATATCTCAAGTGATTCAAAATCAAGTGAGTCCAAACGATCCATCTGCATGGAGCTTCTTCATGCGTATACACCAATAGACATGGTTCGCATGTCTCAAACTTTTCAAAAGTGAGTGAGTCCAAAGATCCATCAATATGGAGCTTCTTCATGCGTTTTATACCAATATGACTTACATGGCAGTGCCACAAGTAAGTAGCACTATCATTACTATCTTATATCTTTTGGCATGAAAAATGTGTATCACTACGATCGAGATTCAATAAACCGTTCTTTTAGGTGCAAGACCATTGAAGGTGTTATTCAAATAAATAGAGTAACCATTATTCTCCTTAAATGAATAACCGTATTGCGATAGACATAATCCAATCATGTCTATGCTCAACGCAAACACCAAATGACAATCATTCTGGTTTAATACTAATCTTGATGGTAGAGGGAGCGTGCGATGCTTGATCACATCAACCTTGGAAACACTTCCAACACATATCGTCAGCTCACCTTTAGCTAGTCTCCGTTTATTCCGTAGCTCTTTTATTTCGAGTTACTAACACTTAGCAACCGAACCGGTATCTTAATACCCTGGTGCTACTAGGAGTACTAGTAAAGTACACATTAACATAATGTATATCCAATATACTTCTATCGACTTTGCCAGCCTTATCATCTACCAAGTATCTAGGGTAATTCCGCTCCAGTGACTGTTCCCCTTATTACAGAAACACTTAGTCTCGGGTTTGGGTTCAACCTTGGGTTTCTTCACTAGTGCAGCAATTGTTTTGCCGTTTCATGAAGTATCCCTTGTTGCCCTTGCCCTTCTTGAAACTAGTAGTTTTACCAACCATCAACAATTGATGCTCCTACTTGACTTCTACTTGCGCGGTGTCAAACATCGCGAACACTTCAAGGATCATCATATCTATCCCTGATATGTTATAGTTCATCACGAAGCTCTAATAGCTTGGTGGCAATGTCTTTGGAGAAACATCACTATCTCATCTGGAAGATTAACTCCCACTCGATTCAAGTGATTGTTGTACTCAGACAATCTGAGTACAAACTCAACGATTGAGATCTTCTCCCTTAGTTTGTAGGCTAGAAAACTCGTCGGAGGTCTCATACCTCTTGACGTGAGCACGAGCCTGAAATCCCAATTTCAGCCCTCAGAACATCTCACATGTTCCGTGACGTTTCGAAAACGTCTTTGGTGCCTCAACTCTAAACCGTTTAACTGAACTATCACGTAGTTATCAAAACGTGTATGTCCGATGTTCGCAACATCCACAAACGACGTTTGGGGTTCAACACACTGAGCGGTGCATTAAGGACATAAGCTTTCTATTGTCCGCATAATCGCTACTGTCAACTTTCAACTATATTTTCTCTAGGAACATATCTAAATAGTGGAACTAAAGCGCGAGCTTACGACATTATTTGCAAAAGGTCTTTTAACTATGTTCAGGATAATTAAGTTCATCTTATGAACTCCCACTCAGATAGACATCCCTCTGGTCATCTAAGTGATTACATGATCCGAGTCAACTAGGCCGTGTCCGATCATCACGTGAGACGGACTAGTCGTCATCGGTGAACATCTTCATGTTGATTGTATCTAATATACGACTCATGCTCGACCTTTCGGTCTTTGTGTTCTGAGGCCATGTCTGTACATGCTAGGCTCGTCAAGTTAACCCTAAGTGTTTTGCGTGTGTAAATCTGTCTTACACCCGTTGTATGTGAACGTAAGAATCCATCACACCCGATCATCACGTGGTGCTTAGAAGCGACGAACTTTAGCAACGGTGCACAGTTAGGGGAGAACACCTCTTGAAATTGTTGTAAGGGATCATCTTATTTACTACCGTCGCTCTAAGTAAATAAGATGCATAAACATAATAAACATCACATGCAATTATATAGTAGTGACATGATATGGCCAATATCATATAGCTCCATTGATCTCCATCTTCGGGGATCCATGATCATCATTGTCACCGGCATGACACCATGATCTCCATCATCATGATCTCCATCATCGTGTCTTCATGAATTTGTCTCGCCAACTATTACTTCTACTACTATGGCTACCGGTTAGCAATAAAGTAAAGTAATTATATGGCGTTGTTCAATGACACGCAGGTCATACAATAAATAAAGACAACTCCTATGGCTCCTGCCGGTTGTCATACTCATCGACATGCAACTCGTGATTCCTATTACAAGAACATGATCAATCTCATATATCACATATCATTCATCATATTCTTCTTGGCCATATCACATCACATAGCATACCCTGCAAAAACAAGTTAGACGTCCTCTAATTGTTGTTTGCAAGTTTTACGTGGCTGCTATGGGTTTCTAGCAAGAACGTTTCTTACCTACGCAAAACCACAACGTGATATGACAATTGCTATTTACCCTTCATAAGGACCCTTTTCATCGAATCCGTTCCGACTAAAGTGGGAGAGACTGGCACCCGCTAGCCACCTTATGCACCAAGTGCATGTCAGTCGGTGGAACCTGTCTCACGTAAGAGTACGTGTAAGTTCGGTCCGGGCCGCTTCATCCCACAATACCGTTGAAACAAGATTGGACTAGTAACGGTAAGAATATTGAACAACATCAACGCCCACAACTACTTTGTGTTCTACTCGTGCAAAGAATCTACGCAATAGACCTAGCTCATGATGCCACTGTTGGGGAACGTAGCAGAAATTCAAAATTTTCCTACGTGTCACCAAGATCTATCTATGGAGAAACCAGCAACGAGGGGAAGGAGAGTGCATCTACATACCCTTGTAGATCGCTAAGCGGAAGCGTTCAAGAGAACGGGGCTGAAGGAGTCGTACTCGTCGTGATCCAAATCACCGGAGATCCTAGTGCCGAACGGACGGCACCTCCGCGTTCAACACACGTACAGCACGGTGACGTCTCCCACACCTTGATCCAGCAAGGAGAGAGGGAGAGGTTGAGGAAGACTCCGTACAGCAGCAGCACAATGGCATGGTGGTGGTGGAGGAGCGTGGCAATCCTGCAGGGCTTCGCCAAGCACCGCGGGAGAGGAGGAGGACTTGGGAGAGTGGGAGGGCTGCGCCAGAACTTGTGGTGCGGCTGCCCTCCCACCCCCCACATATATATAGGGGAAAGGGAGAGGGGGCCCGGCCCCCTCAAATCCAATCTGAGGAGGGGGCGGCGGCCAAGGGGGGGGAGGAGTGCCTCCCAAGTCAAGTGGAGGCCCTCCCCTTTAGGGTTTTCCCCTTCCCATGCGCATGGGCCTTGGGGGGGGGGGGCTGGTGCCCCTGGCCCATTAAGGCTAGGGCACCCCCTTACAGCCCATGCTACTGTATTGGACGTGGTGGAACTATCTCCGGACCTCCGGACCCCTCCGGAATCCTCCGGAACCTTCTGGAAGCTTCCCGGTACAATACCGAAAAAACCCGAACTTTTTCCGGAACCCGAACAACAACTTTGCATATATAAATCTTTACGTCCGGACCATTCCAGAAGTCCTCGTGACATCCGGGATCTCATCCGGGACTTCGAACAACATTCGGTAAACACATACAAACTTCCTTTATAACCCTAGCGTCATCGAACCTTAAGTGTGTAGACCCTACGGGTTCGGGAACCATGCAGACATGACCGAGACGTTCTCCAGTCAATAACCAACAGCGGGATCTGGATACCCATGTTGGCTCCCACATGTTCCACGATGATCTCATCGGATGAACCACGATGTCAAGGACTCAATCGATCCCGTATACAATTCCCTTTGTCTAGCGGTATTGTACTTGCCCGAGATTCGATCGTCGGTATCCTGATACCTTGTTCAATCTCGTTACTGGCAAGTCTCTTTACTCGTTCCGTAACACATCATCCCGTGATCAACCCCTTGGTCACATTGTGCACATAATGATGATGTCCTACCGAGTGGGCCCAGAGATACCTCTCCGTTTACATGGAGTGACAAATCCCAGTCTCGATTCGTGCCAACCCAACAGACACTTTCAGAGATACCTGTAGTGCACCTTTATAGCCACCCAGTTACGTTGTGACGTTTGGTACACCCAAAGCATTCCTACGGTATCCGGGAGTTGCACAATCTCATGGTCTAAGGAAATGATACTTGACTTTAGAAAAGCTTTAGCATACGAACTACGATCTTTGTGCTAGGCTTAGGATTGGGTCTTGTCCATCACATCATTCTCCTAATGATGTGATCCCGTTATCAATGACATCCAATGTCCATGGTCAGGAAACCGTAACCATCTATTGATCAACGAGCTAGTCAACTAGAGGCTTACTAGGGACATGGTGTTGTCTATGTACCCACACATGTATCTGAGTTTCCTATCAATACAATTATAGCATGGATAATAAACGATTATCGTGAACAAGGAAATATAATAATAACTAATTTATTATTGCCTCTAGGGCATATTTCCAACAAGGAATACCAGCCAGACCTTGGCTCGTGTTGATCCTAAAAAAACGGGCTCGTGTCCTTCGGTGGCGTGCGTGGTACGCACATTAGGCAACCCCAACTAGTCGAGCCTCAGCATTTCAAGTCGAAATATCTGGCGGCCAGAATTCCAGCCCTAGGAAATTCCCCTCATGTCCCCGGTCCATAATGACTACCGATGAACAACGGAGGGATGCTTTATTAACTAGACAACGTTACCTACCGTGCCGAGCACGGTTCATTTCCCTCGGTCGCCGCTTGTCAAGGTCACCCGTCAACTGCATTGCCTAGTACTACTACTACTACACGAGGATGAGCACATAATTGAGCCCGTTTGTTCGTGCCTAGTACTTGAGTTAATATATCAGGCAATGCACTGGTACAGAGGGATTATCCTTTTACTCCCTCCTTTCCGGTTTATAGGGCTTATCTCAAAATTTTAGTTTTCCCATTTTATAAGTCTCAATTTGGTTGTTCCCCATCACATGTTCAAATTTCAAGGTGCAATAAATCATTACATGCAAGTATTAATAAAAAATTGACCAATGCATGTACTTTATGCATGCATCCGTTGCAATTAATGCATTCGTAAACACAATTTTTGAGGAAAACAAGCACATTAATTGAGTGGTTTTGCAAACTACAACAGTTGTTCCACCACTCACCATCTACCTTGGTTGGTGAGATTTTTGAATTGAGCCCTATAAACCGGAAAGGAGGTTTAACTAAGAAAAATGTTTGACCAAATCCTTTCTTAAGAAATACAACATGACAAATGTACGGCTTGAAAATTTATTGCATGATGCAGGTTATGATATTGTTTCAAATCCTGGATCTTAAATTTCCGAAAATCCAAAAGTGAGCATAAATTCTTGAAACTGAGCATGGTCACGTGATATGGCACAAATATTACTTCGTAAGTTTTTTCTTCAATTCGAGACAAGTTGCTTATGACAAGTTGCACAAATGAAGAGCAAGATATTTTGGAACAAAGACGTGTCACGTTAAGGCGAACGCTTTCACTATTGAAACCGTGGGCGTTTACGTGCCACCACGAGTCCCCGCTTCTCATCGGCAGGTGCCGTCCCAGCAAGCGTGTGATTTTACGGGAGGCGTGCGAGCAAACCGCTGCGCCGGCTGTCAGGGAGGCGTGTGAGAAGGCTGCTGTGCAGACTCACCGGGAGGCGAGCCCTTTGACCAGGCTCCGCCGCCCACTGTCGTCCCAACTGCTCCCACTTTTAATGTCGCCGGCGCCGCAGTTTAAAATCAACCCCGCACTACCCGGTATCGCTACAATCCTCTCTCTTCCTCTCCGATTCTCTTGTCGTCTACCTCCAACTAGCCTGACCTAAACGTACGCCATGCCGCATCACGATGGTGTGCCCTTAGTGTTCCAGTTTCATGAGAAAGACACCTAGCTGGAGTTTCAAGAACATAAGGCGCTTTGGGATGAGCTTGAACTGGCCTTGCGGGAAGACGCCGCGCCTGTCCCCGCTCCCGTTCCGGCTCCCGTCGCCCCGACTGCTCCAGCGCCCATCCCCGTGGCATTTATGGGCAGGGAGCCACACATTGTCGCCGAGCTTGATGCCACGGGGTTCCACGAGGTCCCCGCCGACTTTCACGCGCCCGTGCACCTGCCAGTGCATGCGCCTGCGCGTGCACTGACGCGTACGCCCGTGCCGGTGCCCGTGCACCTGCCAGTGCATGCGCCTGCGCGTGCACTGACGTGCGCGCCCGTGCTGGTGCCCGTGCACACGAATGTATCCGTCGCGCCGTTGATAGCGCCTGTCCCCGCGCGGGTGCCAGTGCCCCCCTCAGCGGCATGGATGGCTGCCGTCGGCCGCTTCCTTGCACCAACGCCAGCCGCCTCCTCCCGCCAGTTGACTCGCTCCGAAGTCCAGAACATTTTGGCCTTCCTTGAAGCTAGGCCAACGTCCAAGAGTACGCCAACAACGGCGCAGGACGCCGCCGTCGCCGTCGGTCAGTGGCCCGACGACACACAGAGCAAGGCAGAGGAGCCGCTTCCCACCGCGAGACGCCCCCGCCGCCGTCGCGTAATCTAAATTTGCCATGAAAAACATTCGGATTGCCATGATTAAAATCCGAACGTTTATCATTTCCGTTTATTTTATATCGATCGTCGTATAATTTAAAGTCGGAGTCAGACTGAACGAAATGTATGGTTTGATCGATTGAATGTTCTGCTAGAGCCGTATCAAATTAAATATAAAACGTCATCAAGCCACATGTATTCCTTGTCATCCAATGACCTAGACTGCTTCAATGTCGAGCGCTCAACACGTTTAGCGTGTAGTTAATTTCATGCCAAAAAAAGTGCTAATCACATGACAACATGCAAATAATATCCTAGTAGTTAATATCCGAATGCACTTAATATACTTCCAAATTAATGTGCATTGCACGTACACACTGACTAGTGCTGCTAGTACGTGAAACTGGTGCCGTGACTTGTGAACGCGTCCAGATATGGTCAACGGCAACATCGCCCGCGAGTTCTTTCTGTTTTCCCGTGCGTCTAAACGCAGAAGGGGAGGAGAGAGAGAGAGCACACATGGAACCCACCAGTAAGTGAAGGCGAATAGTACTAAAAATAATATTACATGTTATCCATTAATTAGGCTGTGGTAATATAAAAATATTATGTGAACAAAGGGGGTACAACAAACATTGCTATTCTACGTATGTTGCTTATTGACGTGCGGCTTGAAGGCCCGGTCGCATGTTCGATCCTCGTCCTTTATTTTTTTAATTTGTATATGGGTCCAAATTTGTTTCATGACATGTGGGCCCCTTGGTGTGTAGTTTGTAGCACTTTAATTTGTGGGTCGAAAATTGTTCCATTCCATGTGGACTATCGGTGTGTAGTTTTGTAGGTTATTTATAATAATTAAAGAGAACAACATAGTTTTTTCAATAATACCATGGTGCGACGTTGAAGGAGAGAAAGGACGTGCGAGAGAGCGATGACCGAGCCAGAGGGAAATCAACTAGGGGAATTGCGTGGGTTGCAACAGCATTTGGAGTAGTTGTGGGCCGAATGCTACAGAAATATAATCTAAACCGACCGGAATAAATGCCTACACAAATTAATCCAATGTTGAAGTGCCCCTCGCAATGTAAATAGCTCCGGCTTTGCGAGGGATGGAGAGGTAGTAGCTTCAACGCGTGGAAGATACGGTATGAGAAAGCGAGGTCAATCGAGAGACAAAGTGAGTGTGGTCCGACATTCATTGAACAAATATATATGCTCCGGAGAGATATTGTCCGACTGAGCTTTTGGTAAGGGTGAGGGCTGTAAGATTGAGCTTGAGAGATTATCCAGTCACAGACGTGTAGATATATTTTGTGCGTGGGAGGAAGCAAGGTCAACCGATCACATAGGGTCGCCGTGCGATCGAAAGAGTGAGACGGGTTGGAGAGAGTGACCTAGATA
>LR880968.1:823880930-823896891 GCA_904067115.1 Aegilops sharonensis | reverse complement strand
TAGACGGTGGAGGGGTGGTTGAACAGTAGCCGGTGGAGTAGCGCGCGGTGGAGGCTGGATGAACAGGAGCCCGTGGAGGCTGGAGGAGGTCGACGGTAGCCCGTGGAGGCTGGAGGAGGTCGACGGTGGAGATGAACAGTATCCCGTGGAGTCCCGTTTTGCGGTACGCCACACTCCTCCCGATGAACAGGACCCCTGTTTCGACCGTAGCACTCCAACACAAGTCCGTTTCGTCCGTTTTGCGGTACGCCACACCCCTCCCGATCAACAGGACCCCCGTTTCAACCGTAGGAAGTCCGTTTCGTCCGTTTTGCGGTACGCCACACCCCTAGCGATCAACAGGACCCTCGTTTTGACCGTAGGAGGCCCGTTTCCTCCGTTTTGCGTTACGCCACACCCCTCCCGATCAACAGGACCCCGTTCTGAACGTAGGATGTCCGTTTCCTCCATTGTGCGGTACCCCAGGCCTCGTTTCCATCGCCTGTTCAGTCCAAGCCCTCCCGATGAACACGACCACGCATTCCGTTCCGACCCAGCCGGTTGGCTCCCACGCGTTCTGTTGCCTCCCGACGAACACGACAAATTCCGTTGCCTCCCCATGAACACGACGCTCTCCGTTGCCTCCCTATGAACACGACGACGACGCTGTTTCTCCGTTCCGACCCAGCCATGTACACGAGCCCTGGCCGTACGGATGCGTGAGTAGGCGTTCGAGACCCTGCCCATATGTACACATACGTGGCCGTATTTTCTTTCTTGCACCCTGGCCGCTGTATGTACGTGTACATGCTACGTGCGCGCCTCTACAACGACCAGTATTTACGTACACGTTCGCGACCAGAATGACAACGCTACGTACGCTTCGACCATGTGGGTCCCGACTGTCAGGCACTTCCTTGCGTGCGAAGATGTAGCTGGTGTGTCCCAGCAGTCAGGGGGCAAATCGTTTTTTTGCCCGGACGCACTTCCTTGCGTGTGAAGATGTAGCCGGTGGGTCCCAGCAGTCAGGGGGGTGAATCGTTTTTTTGCCCAGATGCACTTCCTTGCGTGCGAAGGTGTAGCTGGTGGGTCCTAGCAGTTAGGGGGGAGAATCGTTTTTTTTTTGCCCGGACGCACTTCCTTGCGTGCGAAGATGAAGCTGGTGGGTCCCGTCAGTCAGGGGGAAACATTTTTTCTGCAAAATACAATGGCCCGTCCGGTGGGTCCCAGCTGTCAGGTGGAGGAATCATTATTTTCCGCGTAATAAGGAGGCACTTCCTTGCTGCGGCCGTGGACCCAGCTGTCAGCCTCTCCACATACAGTCCACGTCTGATGGAAGCCATTTCTTGACCACGTTGACCACGCCGTGCCGAGAGCACCAGGGCGGTGGACAACGGCGAGGCCTAGGAAGGGGACGATGCGGAGCCGGGGAAGACGCGACAGTGGATGCCCACACGTAGAGGAGTATGAGGGTTCACTCGTTCGGCTGCGGTGTGAGGCTGCCGTCGCCGCATAATTACAGGGGGTGTGGGTGCGTAGCGGGATGGCCTGGCCAGCGGTGGGAGTAGTAGGGGCGGTGAGGTCTCCGCGGCATAACAGCCAGCCACGGGCGGCAGGAGCAGGCGGCACGACCGGCGCTGCTTTGGGTGGCTGGAGCAAGAAGACGAGAGGTTGAAGAAGCACTACGGCCGTTGGATGGACATCGTACGGTCACTGGAGCTAGAATCGTTCATATATTGACTAAAGTTGACAAAGGCATCCGTCCCAGTCAACTTAGTAGCCCCACAAATCAGCCTCCCACCAAGGTGTGTCCCAGCTAGCAGGGGTATTCATTTTTTTGTGCGTAATAAGGAGGCACTTCCGATGGGTCCGAGCTGACAGCGGGGGGAAGATTTTTTTCGCGAAATACGGTGGCCCGTCCTGTGGGTCCCAACAGTTAGGGGCAAACATTTTTTTCACGAAATACTGGTGGACCGTCCGGTGGGTCCCTGCTGTCAGGTGGAGGAATAATTATTTTCCGCGTAATAAGGAGGCACTTCACGTACAGTACTCTCCACGTACAGTACTCTTCCAATGGAAGTCGGTCGTTTACCACATTGAACACGCTGGGCCGAGAGCACCACGGCGGTGGACGATGGCGAGGCCTAGGAAGGGGACGACGTGGAGCCGGGGAAGATGCAGCAGTGGATGCCCGCGCGGAGAGGAGTACGAGGGTTCACCGGTTTGGCTGCCGTGTGAGGCTGCCGTCGCCGCAGAATAATAGGGGGTGTGGGTGAGTAGTGGGATGCCCTGGCCAGCGGTGGGAGTAGTAGGGGGTGCTGAGGCCCGCGCGGCAGCACAACCGGCCACGGGAGGCGGGAGCAGGCGGTCCCTCCGGCGCTGCGTTGGCGGCTGGAGCAAGAAGATCAGAGATTGAAGAAACACGACGGCCGTTGGATTGACATCCAACGGTTACGTCTGCTAGAGTCATTTGTTGACGTATATAATAACTAAAAAAATCTTGCATACGCGTCAACTAAACAGGCCCACAAGTCAGACCACTCCGTCTTTTTTAATAATTTATATATAGCTCTTGGCAACTTCTTACCCAATTTATTGCAGTCGTTTTTTTTGGTTGGCCAGGGCCAATTTCACATATTTCTATGGGTTCCAAACTATTTTTAATACCGAAATGTCGAGCCAGATTCAAAGTATTTTGAAGATATGTTTAATTTAGGTTAATGCGAAGTGAAATAGGAATCTGAAAATGTGAAAAAATAAGAAATTATAAAGTAATTGCCAATTTGTCATTTGTTTTTATATTTACAACCCATTTCATATTACTTTCAAGATTTGCAGGCGTCTTGAAAGAGTTGCAGCCCATCAGGGCGTAGAAAAATAAGTAGGCCTGGATTGGGTATTCTTCAGAAAAAATAAACTGGGCTCATTTTCACAAAGAAAAAATAGCTGGGCTAGTCACATGGTGAACATAAAATATAAGCCTGGGCTAGACGGGCCACAACCCAGTTCAACCCCTGCTCCGTCTCAACAATACCAAACAAAAAAAATACTGCTCGAGTAGCTACGTCCCAGGTGTCAGCCGAACTTGTGCTGTTCTCTTGTCTATTGACTATATACGCTCACAGTGTCGTGGGTCCCAGATGTCAGGAAAACACTAGGAGGAAGCATTTTATTTTTCCATACGCTGACGTGGTGGGCCCCTACTGTCATCCTCTCCACGTACTTCTGCCGATTCCTGTTGTTTGTTGATCACGTTGACAACACGAGAGGGCGGCGCCGCGGCGAGCGCACCAAAGCGCGTGGAGAACGTGGCGTTAACGATTTAGGAGACGGTGGGGCGGCGATGCGTGCGCTGAGGCGCAGCCAGGCATGTGTGGCGGAAGCAGGTGGCCCCGCCGGCGCTGTTTTGGTTTTGGCGGCTGGAGGAAGACAGGACTGAAGAAACACGACAGACTGTAAAAGCAGCAGGAGTACTTAATAACCTTAACTGAAACCAGCAGGGGCAGTTAACAACCAATGCTGAAAGCAGTATGAGTACTTATACAGGTTCAACCGTACAAAGCACGCTTCGAACAGTGCTACTTTGCCTACATTTAACCAAGGGCGAGGCCGCCAAGCCCCAGGACAAGGCCCAGGCGCCACCCCGCGCATCCACAACCTTCTGAAAGCGGCTTCATCTCACAACTTGGTCAATAAACAGGATATTCGCTTTAGAGCTATGGAAAATCATGAACATAATCTTTTGTCCTATTCTCCAAGATGGATGTGCCTTCATTATTTGAGACCACCCATGAATAAGTATCTTTTCACCTCTAAGGGGAATTGAGTTGGTCGACATAAACATCATGTTGTGACCAAGCGCAAGTCTGACCCGACCATGGTCAGGTATCTGTATAGGGACAATAGAACTCGGCAATTTCTGTTTCAAGAAGATCACAACTATAAATTGTGATTAGTTAGACAAAATAGGTGGATTAAGAAGTAATCGAGGCAACAAGCAAGAACCAGATACAAAACTAACATGGATGAACAATTGGAACGACGTCGGGGTGGAAGATTGTAGTGAAGATGAGACCAGGTTCTGCTATTTCCATCAACATTCGTGCGCCAACTTTCAGTCTGTAACACTTGAGAAAGTTTATCCAAGTTCGGCCATAAAAAAAAGCAGCGATCTTCTTGGTTCATGAACCCAACTCGGAACTTATATCCATGGCTTGTCTTCACTGTGACCATTAAACTAGTGTATTCAGTTATGGCAAGGCCGAGCATCTTGAGTACATGTGTTCTGGCAGAGCAAATAATACACTGCAGGAAAAATAATATGAGAACACATCATGTTCAAAAAACCTGTAGGGTACTCGCACTTTGGATGAGAAGGAACAAGTGTGGCGTCTCGCCGAGGGTGCACAAACCTGTAGGGTACTCGCACTTTGGGCACTGCAAATGAAACACACTAGATTCAGTAGGAAGAAAAATGCATCAACAGCGGTGGCTGCCATCCTCGGATTACCTGCGACCAAAGGACTTGGATTTATCGGGGATAGATGAAGAATTCGTACCTGGTTCTCCATGAGAAATCCCTATGCAATCACCGAGAGGGGGTTTTGTCTGAACAAGTAGGACGAGGGAGAAGGGGATTCAGGCCCAGTGAAATATTCCCGCTTTGTCCGTCCAGCTTACTGCTTAAGCTGGAAGGGTGGTTGTGATTTGACGGCTCATTGGGCATTACTGCGGCGCTACGACCGGGGTGTGTCTACCGTGAAGTTGTGCACTCTAATTTATGCACATGGCACATGGAACCCATTGCCGGTTGCCCCACATATCAACGAAAGGAAGTAGAAAGACAGGAGTAACCAGTTACACATAAATATATTTTTTGACAGAGAGATAGTCCCTCTGTAAAGAAATATACAAATCTTTTATATCACAGGCTCACCTTGCCGAGAAATATACTCCCTCTGCAACGCACGAGCATTATGGGGGTTCAGCATTTTTTATGGGGGTTCAGCTGAGAATATAATACTCAGATAGGCTGACGGTTCTGGACTTGGGGCCGCAGGCCGACCCTGCATGTTTGGGGGCCCATGTGTTCTACCTCAGCGCTTTTCATATTGCAAGCGATCGGTACGGCGCTGGTTTTAGATGCGGTCGCAAGGCGAATACACAAAATTGAATAAAGCACGACAGTTGTTGGAATGAAATCGAACGACAGTTCGTAACCAACAATCAGAGTTGCAATTCTATCAACGATATACCATGTGATAAATAATACTGTCGTACTACTTATACACACAGGACACTTGTTTCACCATGCCAGATTATTACATCAAAATCTCATGGAGGATAGATCAGTTCGGCAGTTGCGTGCTACTACTGAAGAATTTCAAAGTTGATTTGGACCATCTCTCCTTGCCGAGATAGCTCGATTTTGACATAAGCCCCTACCGCAAGATATGATTTAGATTTGAACCTTGACCATCCATTAGCATCAATCATCATGCGACCATCCTTTGTACTTATGGTATATTGAGTAGGTTCATTCACACCAAGGCTGCGCATGGTAAGAGAAACTTGGCTACGGTCGCCCGGATTGTTGAACGACTCCCTCGTTGCTCTAGGGATTCTCTATTTGCAAACAAGAAGACATACCCAAACAGTTAGATCAACACAGTGAATCATGTGAAACAACATGGAAAGAAAAAAGAACGAAGCACTTGGGCGGCCAATGCTTACCAAGAAGGTGGACATGTCGGTTTTTGTAAGGACTTTGGTATATGAAGTGCGAACTGCAGCCCAGTCTGTTGCCGGTGCAACTGCACGGGCCGGAGAAGATGCAAGTGCAAGTGTTGGTGCAGGTGCCGAAGCCGCTGCTGCTGCCAGAGATGGTGCTCCTTGTAAAGCTGGTGCCGATGTCGGAGCAGGTGCCGGTGTCGATGCCCGATCCTCCGGTAGATCAGACTGATCCGCTGACGCAGTCGGTGCCCAATCCTCAGCTGGATCAGACTGAGCTGCTGCCGCTGTCAGTGCTAGAGCAACTGCCGGTGATCGATCTGTGCGAGATAACGGCGATCGTGTCTGGTCTGCTATGATCAGCTTTCTAACTTGACTAGGATCCGTAACCATGATCCAGTTTTTTTCTTAATTTCTTTAAAACGCGAGAAGGACTAATTGTGGCGTTTTTGTTAAACCAAACTGCAGTTCATCATAAGGATTCAGCTTGTACTCAGACAACAGAATGATCCAATTTGTTCCAGTAATATAAGTTATGGACAGTGCCTTCGTCACTGACACGACATAAGAAGTGAAACCTACAAAAATAGCCATCGTAGAGCAAACCAAACGGTTTATTCTGTGATGAATGTCACATGGCAAAACCTGCATCGTAAAATTGCAGGAAAAGAAAGAAAACATGACATTAAATCAATAAGATTTAAACAGTAAATCAATAAGATTTACTTGATGTGACACGAGCGAATCCTTAGCAGGAAATCACTATGTCGAAGTACTAAACAGAAGATTGATCATCCAACTACGCGTGGCATGCAAGGGCCCCGCCTACTCCCACAAGCAGGACAGTCCAAAGGTCGTGACAAATCGTATGGACCGAACATCCTTGGGACTAGAAATCCTGGTGGGTGCGATAAACCCTGCAATGCATACAGATATTGGATTGTAACCATAATTGATAAACCTTCCTCACAAAAAAATATGATCTGGATACTTCAAAATATACAGACTGAATTGAGTGGACAGACATTAACGTAGACCGTTCTCAGGACTGACCACACACCAAAAGCGGTAGGACTAATAAACAATACAGGGTTCACAAACAGAAATCAAGTACTGAACAATAGTACTTACTACAGACAAGCAAAGTTGCACTAACTAAACTCTGCAGACTATTTCTTTCCACCGACCTACGGGATGAAACCCACATAACTGACTAGGCCATGGACTTCGTGTGAGATGTCTACATGCACCATCACCATCTTGTCAACCTTGGAGAACCTAACAGAGTGGTCTTTCCACTCATAAACATGATGATGATGACAGGCCGCATCTGATTTGTTGGGAAGCTTTACAAGAACCACACCCTTCGTAATTGAAGGTACATCCAAGATATTGTTGTGGTCAAGTACAGCCTCGAGAACATGCCTAACAACAATGCTACAGGAAAACACTAGTTCAGGACATGTGGCGACAAAGACACAACACCTGGATAGTTCAGAAGTAGAACTCATCATCAGGTCTTCCAGTTCACCCGGCATGACTTTGAGAACTTCATCTCCACCGCGGACCTGGTTCTAATTCAAACAGAAACCATATTTTATTACTACATCCGTTCAGAAATATAAGATGTTTTCGATATTATACTCGATATATGACTACATATACGCACATAAATGAGTGAACAAAGACACTAGAACATGTCTTCAAAGGCATGAGAGCAGAGGGATTACATGCAATATCCATAGCACAAGTTACTGAGGAAAATATACCCTCTTAAAAGGTAGCATTGATGTTCATAAAGTACTCCCTCCGTCCCAAAATTCTTGTCTTCGATTTGTCTATATACATATGTATCAAGTCACATTTTAGTATTAAATACATCCGTATCTAGACAAATCTAAGACAAGAAATTTGGGACAGAGGGAGTAGTTGAAAGTAATCCATAAGAAATCAGTGTCAAGCTCTCGCATGTTTTGGTCAAAAGAGGAATTTAGCACCATCATTTGGCACACTAAAATCACATGCAAGATCACGCAGAAAGTTGTACTACCAGTACTAGTACTGCGTGTTAGATGAAAAAACACGATGAAGATCGAGAAAAAGATCGTCAACAAGAGACATTACCTGGACTTGCTTAATGAGGGACCCCGGAGAGGGGGGCTTGGACAGGGCGATGGCTTTGAGCTTGTCTGCGGTAGTCTCGGCGGGGTGCTTGCGCTTCTTCGTACCAGGAGCCTCGACGGTTTTGGCCAGAGCCATAGACATCACGTCGGCCGGTGCTCCGACGTCCATCCAAGAGAGGAAGCTGAGAGAGAAGAGTGAAAGGAGGAACGAGATGAGGGAGAAGCAAAGCGAGTGCGGGTTTTCTTCAAGAGAGGAAGCTGAGAGAGAAGAGTGAAATGATGGTTGCTTCGTCCGTCCAACTTACTGCTGGAAAGGAGGGGGTTTGGTGATTTGACGGCTCATTGCGCATTACTGCGGCGGTTTGATCGGGGTAGTCTACTGTCATTCTACTACGGTGTAATTTAGTGCATGGCTGGTGGACCCAGGTGCTGGCTGTCCCACACGTCGGCGAAAGTGAGCAATTTAGTGCATGGCTGGAGGAGGATCCGCACGGTAGAGCGTGTCCACTGTTTTACATTCTGAAGAAAAAAATGATTACAACAAGCGTTTCCACTCTTACGATGGAGGAGTGCGAAACACAGCAGCCACTTGAACATACACAGTGCTCTTACTACTAGGCATGTGCAGTGGTTCATACGTCAGTACCACACAATCTTGTTGCTAGTGTAGTAAGATATGACGATAACAAATGATGTTGTGCGCATGTCAACAACTCCTATATGTAACATAGTACCGCTTTTTCGACTGTCCGGTCGAGAATGAATGGTGAGATCAATGTTAACAGAACTAGGTCCATAGCGCACGGAGAGTACGGTGCTACAGTACTCCACGAAACATGAACCATATGAAGCATGAATAGTTTTAGGCAGGGTGTATGAAGGGTGCACGGGATGGGAGCAAAATTTCCCTTCTCGACCCACTTTTGGGTGTTTGGCAGAGTACATGAAGGGTGCAGGAGTCCACACTAGTAGTTTGACAAAAATACACGAAGAGGAAACAACTATATTGAGATGAGAATGCAACCAAACACACCCACACTCTTTGTGCTACAATGACTGATCTACACCGTCTGAGTTTGATCCAACGGTCACGTTGCGCCGAGACATGGACATGACCATGCAGAGGGCGCCTAACACCACCGAAGTCCCTCTGCTTCTCGAGGCGCACAACGTTGGTGATGTAGGGTGCAACCGCCCGCAGAGCCCGCTCCCGGTCGACGGGAGCCAGCTCGTCAAAGACGGCTTCCAATGGCACGAATGGATTCCGGTGATGGAGCCCTGAAAGGATTCGCCCGGCAACGGCGACGGCAGCCCGCAACCCCTCTTGTCCAGCTCAGCCCCCACCATCGCGCGGAGACGGCTCAGCTCCTCGGAGATATAGGTGAAGAAGGAGACCAGGTCAGGAAGCCGCAGTTCGTTGAAGTCAACCGGGTGGTTGAACGGTTTTAGCCCGACGGTCAGCATCGTCGCGCTGGCACGATGGTAGGCATCGCGCAGCCGCAACACGTGCGTGGCAACTGGGTTCACCAAGTGGATGAGGCGATCCTGGACCTCGTCACGATCGGCCCGCTCGCGCTCCAGCCGGCTCCCCTGACGGCCTATAGTATCTCCCGCTTTCTGTAGCAACGCCGCCGACGCCTCAAGCATCTTTGTGGTGGATGCCTGCCGCTTTTGAAGCTCCGTGAACTCCCGCACATAACGGAGGAGCATGGCACTCCTCTCCTCCTTGAGCTCACGGAGCTCCACGTCCTTGGCCCTGAGCTCCGCATCCTTGGCATGGAGCTCCTGTGTCAAGCGCCTCACCTCGGACTCCGTGATCTGCTGCGCCGCCATGGCACCAGGTAGAAGCAATGGGGAGAGGAAGCAAAGGGGGCGAAACGGCTGAAAGGCAATGCAATCTACGGGAAGGCGGACGGAGCGGGGAATCTTTTGGTTTTCACCACGGTAAAACACCAGTCGACGACTTCTCACATCAGGGAGCAGTGGGTTTTTATAGGCGGAGTCATCATGACTAATTGCTGTCGCGCCTGCTCCCGTCAATAAAAAATTTAAAATCCTGCCGCGCCTGCTCCCGTCAATCAAAAAGTTAAAAATCCTGCCGCACCCAAACACCAGAGCAACGCAGCTGTGGATATTTAAATTTACAGGCTGGCAAGTAGATAAAAAAAGGGGTGAAAAAACAAATGTGGCCGCGACCTAGCTAATCGGTCGAACTAGCCCAACTAGCTAGCCACCGTGCTTCACTGATGTACTCGGCGGGAAAGGTGGTTTCGTGAGTTGACGACTCATTTACTTGCTTCGGCGCTACGACCGAGGAGGACCCAGAAAACGCGCGGTAGGGCGTCCCACGCCAGGAAGAATATATGCGTGCACCACCCAGGAGGACCCCGAAACCGCGCGGTAGGGTGTGCCACGTCTCGGCACGGAGGAAAAATGTGCGTGTAAAAATATACTGTATCAGACCTAGTACCTATGGTTCGACCACGGGACCCAGCCAGTCGGTCGAAAACACCCCACTAGCCACACAGCTTCATCATGCAAACGTGGCACTGAGGATAGATGTGGTTAGTTCCGTCTCGACCAGCCACAACGTCTCTTGTTCTAGGCGATTCTTCTATTTTCCAAGCTTTTTTTAGTTGTAATATCACCACGGCAAGCTAGCGCCGCTCTTCGTGTGTGCCCGTGCAACGGTTAGACGATGGAGAGAAGAGAGATTGAGATCGAAGACCTAGGACCCACCAGTAAGCGAGACAACGGTCATGCACGTGTTGACAAGGCACTCCCTCTATTGTACTCAACACAAGTACTGTATAAAATCAAGTTATGGGACAAAGCCAAAAACCGTTCGTTTTTTCAGGCTATCGACTTACGCTTTGTAGTCCAGGTTGCCAGTTCGAATCTCGTCTTTCAGATTTGTTAGTTTTAGGTCCAAATTTGATTAATGACAAGTGGGACCCCCGTGTGTTGTTCCGATATTTCAGTGTAGGATGGTTTTTTTGAACAAACACTTTGCGCAGTTAGACAAGTAACGACACGAGTTACACGTATTTTGCAAGTTTACGAACAAAAATGACAGCGACATAGAATATCACATCCACCCCGCAGCTTAGATACTATGGTGATACGAGTTTTTACACCGTTGGAAGTGAGATCCAATGGCTTGGAAGTAGTCTTTGTAATTATGCGCAATTTCCAAACCCTCCAAAGGTTTTTTTGCAAATAAAACATTCAGGCCTCATGTGTGCCGCTGCATCTTGGATCCAACGGCTCCCCAGTGCTCATATTAGGTGCTCCACGTAGCTTAATTACCCGCTACGGTGATATGAGCATCTAGGTCGTATGATCAGTGATCAGATGGCACATGCGTAGTACTTGTACTTTCTACGCATTTCCCAAACTCTATCAGCCGTATATTGCAAAAACATTCAAACCTCCTACGGTGGGCCTTTAGATCTCAGTGAACTCGTATCACCATAGCATCTACGGTGTGGGAGCACCTCATACTCTCCCATGCGAGAAAACATAAGGTGCTATCGCAGCTTGGATGCTACGGTGATACGAGCTTGGAGGTCGTTAGATCTGAGATCCAATGGCATATGAGCAGTCTTTGTGCTTGTAAGCAGTGGCCGAACTCTTTTGGGGTTTTTTTGCAAAAAAAACCATTTGAACCACCGAGGAGGTGTTGGTTCACAAACCCAACGCCTCCGAAGAGCTTGTATCACCAAAGCATCTAAGGTGTGGTAGCACATGATATTGTTACATATAGGAGAATATGATGTCCTTCTTCATCTTAGATGCTACGGTGATACCAGCTTCGAGGTCGTTGGATATGGGATCAAAGGGCATCTAAGTAGTTTTTGTACAAATTTTGTGCAATTCTCAAACTCATCAAGGTTTCCTGCAAAAAAATTAAGACACATCATGTGAGCTGCTATATCTCAGATCTACAAGCTCCAAGCAACTCGTATCGGCATATAGCATCTAAGGTATGGGGGCACATGATATTCTCCCAGGGAGGAGGGGTGGGGGGTGCACAACCAATAGGTGGTTGGGAGGGTGGGGTCAAATATAATCTAAACAACCCTAAACAGAGCTCCACAATTTTATCTAAGGTCGAGGGGTTGACCCCCGACAATCATAGCTCCGCCTAAACACAACATTTGCATGTACTGTTGTACTAGACTTAATATTCATGTTTCAGTTTCATGTTCATTTTAAATATTGAACTGAGGACCATGGATGTCTTACATTTTACTCCCTTCGTTCCTAAATATTAGTCTCTTTAGAGGCTTCAAATGGATTGGCACATACGGATGTATATAGACATATTTTAGAGTCTAGATTCACTCATTTTGCTCCGTATGTAGTCACTTGTTGAACTCTATAAAAGACTAGTATTTAGGAATAGAAGGAGTATTTTTGAATTCGTGTCATACATGCATGGTTTGAAAAATTAGGTGCACTATACTTATTGGATTGTTGTTGTGTTCATGCGTGTCTCTCTCTCTCTCTCTCTCTCTCTGTGTGTGTGTGTGTGTGGTTATATGCTTGATACATACAAAGTTTTCTCGCCTCCGTATTGTTCATCTTTTAAATTTGAATCTGCCTTGGAAAACTTACTAGGGATACCATGAAATGTGAAATCCACGTTGAGATCACTATATCACAAACTCACTCTAATTCAACAACTCATCATAAATCAATTACCATGTTGAGATTAGTATTTGCAAGGAAAATACGGGTATTGTAATACACATAGATTCGTTCAGCAATTTAAAAGGTTCCTTTCGTATTCTCAAATGGTAGGACCCAACGGCGTACCAGCCAGACCTTGGCTCGTGTTGATCCTAAAAAAAACCGGGCTCGTGTCCTTCGGTGGCGTGCGTGGTATGCACATTAGGCAACCCCAACCAGTCGAGCCCCGGCGTTTCAATACGAAATATCTGGCGGCCAGAATTCTAGCCCAAGGAAATTCTCCTCATGTCCCCGGTCCATAATGACTACCGATGAACAACGGAGGGATGCTTTAGTAACTAGAAAATGTTACCTACCGTGCCGAGCACGGTTCAATTCCCTCGGTCGCCGCTCGTCAAGGTCACCCGTCACCTGCATTGCCTAGTACTAGTACTACTACACCAAGATGCGCACAGAATTGAGCCCGTTTGTTCGTGCCTAGTACTTGAGTTAATATATCAGGCAATGCACTGGTACGGAGGGATTATCCTTTTACTCTGCATATATAACTTGTCTGAAGTCTAACTAAGCAAAATGTTTGACCAAATCCTTTCTTAAGAAATACAACAGGACATATGTACAGCTTGAAAATTTATTGCATGATGCAGGTTATGATATTGTTTCGAATCCTGGATCTTAAATTTCAGAAAATCCAAAAGTGAGCATAAATTCTTGAAACTGAGCATGGTCACGTGATATGGCACAAATATTACTTCATAAATTTTTCTTCAATTCCAGACAAGCTGCTTATGACAAGTTGCACAAATGAAGAGCCAAGGTATTTTGGAACAAAGACCTATTACGTTAAGGCGAATGCTTTCACTATTGAAACCGTGGGCGTTTACGTGCCGCCACGAGTCCCCGCTTCTCATCGGCAGGTGTCGTCCCAGCAAGCATGTGAGTCGACGCGAGGTGTGCGAGCAGACCGCTGCGCCGGCTGTCAGGCAGGCGTGCGAGCAGACCGTTGTGCAGACTCACCGGGAGGTGAGCCCTTTGACCAGGCTCCGCCGCCATCCGTCGTCCCAACTGCTCCCACTTTTAATGTCGCCGGCGCCGCAGTTTAAAATCAACCCCGCACTACCTGGTATCGCTACAATCCTCTCTCTTCCTCTTTGATTCTCCTGTCATCTACCTCCAACTAGCCTGACCTAAACGTACGCCATGCCGCATCACGATGGTCTGCCCTTAGTGTTCCAGTTTCCTGAGGAAGACACCCAGCCGGAGTCTCAAGAACATAAGGCGCTTTGGGACGAGCTTGAACTGGCCTTGCGGGAAGACGTCGCGCCTGTCCCCGCTCCCGTTCCGGCTCCCGTCGCCCCGACTGAGCCAGCGCCCATCCCTGAGGTATTAATGGGCAGGGAGCCGCACATTGTCGCCGAGCTTGATGCCACGGGGTTCCACGAGGTCCCCGCCGACTTTCACGCTCCCGTGCACCTACCAGCGCATGCGCCTGCGCGTGCACTAACGCGCACGCCCGTGCCGGTGCCTGTGCACCTGCCAGTGCATGCGCCTGCGCGTGCACTGACGTGCACGCCCGTGCCGGTGCCCGTGCACATGAATGTCTCCGCCGCGCCTTTGACAGCGCATGTCCCCGCGCGGGTGCCAGTGCCCCCCTTAGCGGCTTGGATGGCCGTCGTCGACCGCTTCCTTGCACCAACGCCAGTCGTCTCCTCCCGCCAGTTGACTCGCCTCGAAGTCCAGAACATTTTGGCCTACCTTGAAGCTAGGCCAACATTCAGGAGTACGCCAACAACGACCCAAGACGCCGCCGTCTCTGTCGGTCAGTGGCCCGACGACACACAGAGCACGGCAGAGGAGCCGCTTCCCACCACGAGACGCCCCCGCCGCCGCCGCATAATCGAAATTTGCCATGAAAAACGTTCGGATTGCCATGCTTAAAATCCGAAAGTTTATCATTTCCATTTATTTTATATCGATCGTCGTATAATTTAAAGTCGGAGTCAGACTGAACGAAATGTATGATTTGATCGATTGAATGTTCTGCTAGAGCCGTATCAAATTAAATATAAAACGTCATCAAGCCACATGTTTTCCTTGTCATCCAACGACCTAGACTGCTTCAATGTCGAGCGCCAGCACGGCGTGCAGTTAATTTCATGCCAAAAATAGTGCTAATCAGATGACAACACGCAAATAATATCCTAGTAGTTAATATCCGCATGCACTTAATATACTTCCAAATTAATGTGCATTGCACGTACACACTGACTAGTGCTGCTAGTACGTGAAACTGGTGCCGTGACTTGTGAACGCATCCAGATATGGTCAACGGCAACATCGCCCGCGAGTTCTTCCTGTTTGCCCGTGCGTCTAAATGCAGAAGGGGAGGAGAGAGAGAGAGCACACATGGAACCCACTAGTAAGTGAAAGCGAATAGTACTAAAAATAATATTACATGTTATCCATTAATTAGCATGTGGTAATATAAAAACATTATGTGAACATAGGGGGTAGAACAAACATTGCTATTCTACGTATGTTGCCTATTGACGTGCGGCTTGAAGGCCCGGTCGCATGTTCCATCCTCGTCCTTTATTTTTTAATTTGTATATGGGTCCAAATTTGTTTCATGACATGTGGGCCCCTCGGTGTGTAGTTTGTAGCACTTTAATTTGTGGGTCGAAATTTGTTCCATTCCAAGTGGACTATCGGTGTGTAGTTTTGTAGGTTATTTATAATAACTAAAGAGAACAACATAGTTTTTTCAATAATACCATGGTGCGATGTTGAAGGCGAGAAAGGACGTGTGAGAGAGCGATGACCGAGCCAGAGGGAAATCAACTAGGGGAGTTGCGTGGGTTGCAACGGTGTTTGGAGTAGTTGTGGGCCGAATGCTACGAAAATATAATCTAAACCGACCGGAATAAATCCCTACACAAATTAATCCAATGTTGGAGTGCCCCTCGCAATGTAAATAGCTCCGGCTTTGCGAGGGATGGAGAGGTAGTAGCTTCAACACGTGGAAGATACGGTGTGAGAAAGCGAGGTCAATCGAGAGACACATAGATAGAGAGACAAAGTGAGTGTGGTCCGACATTCATTGAACAAATATATATGCTCTGGAGAGATATTGTCCGATTGAGCTTTTGGCAAGGGTGAGGGCTGTAAGATAGAGCTTGAGAGATGATCCAGTCACAGAAGTGTAGATATATTTTCTGCGTGGGAGGAAGCAAGGTCAACCGATCACATTGGGTCGCCGTGTGATCGAAGAGTGAGACGGGTTGGAGAGAGTGACCTAGATAGACGATGTGCGTGAGAGAGTATACAATGTGAATAGGTCGAATTGGGCTCAAACATGGTGATATATCGTTTTTGTCCGAGAAAGAGCGAGGTCAATCGAGACATACGAAGAGAGAGAGAGAGAAAGAGAGAGA
>LR880968.1:823847207-823872829 GCA_904067115.1 Aegilops sharonensis | reverse complement strand
TTTATTTTGGTTCCGTAGTCGGACCTTGATTGTATCTGTATGATGTAATGTTTTACTCATGTATTGTGTGAAGTGGCGATTGTAAGCCAACTATGTATCTCTTTTCCCTTATGTATTACATGGGTTGTGTGAAGATTACCTCACTTGCGACATTGCTTTCAATGCGGTTATGCCTCTAAGTCGTGCTTCGACACGTGGGAGATATAGCCGCATCGAGGGCGTGACAACGTGGATGCTTATTGTCCCAAAATTCGAAAGAAGCAGCAAAATGTCCACTCCCACGGACAATCCATCGGCCCAAAGCCAAGTGTTTGGGAGATGGAAATTACTGTCTACCATTACACGAACAATCCATCGGCCCGATTTCCACTGCTCTAAATAGGGGTAGGTTAGTAACTTCAATTAGACGTGACACGACCGCCTCTAAGCCCATTCCAACACGGTGGGTGTCAAACATGGGCGGAAAAACACATTTGATTCAAGCTCGTCCGAAAGACCTCTGTTTCTCCCTCCATTCCCCATTCATACACGATGGGCGGCAAAACAAACTCGACTCGGCCGAAATCGATGTAGGCCAATATTTTCAATAGGGGCAGGTTTGTAACTTCACTTAGACGTGACACAACCGCCCTAGCTGTCAGCCCCGTTCATACACCGTGGGTGCCAACCATGTGCGCCAACCACCCTCTCCTCGCCCGAAATCTCTCTGGGCAAATATTGGCGAGATGCGAGATTACCGTCCTATCCCCAACCGACGAGACGTCCAAATTTTAAACAAGGGATAAGTTCGTAACTTTCCCATATTTCAGACAGGTGTGTCCCAAAAACATGGTTTCCCGTACCTCTCCCTCCATTTTCCCATTCATACATCGTCCGTTCTAGAACACCCCATCCCCACAGCAGCCTCCGTCCGCCACCACATCCATCGCCGCTGTCCTCCACCACATCCATCGCCACCGTCCTCCACCATGCCGGAGCACCTACCAAGACCGTGTCGTCCACTGCTAGAGATGGTCGTTTCTCATCCACAGCGATGAACCAATAGCCTTGCATCACGTCCTCTCGCTTTATTGGCGCCGTCGTCCTCTTTGCCGGGGCCGCTCACACGACCTTCTCTTCCACCGCAACGGGACTTATCCCCCGATGCACCCATCTACCGTCGCAGATCTGCTTCAACGCCACCGACAGCCATCGCACCCCCGATGCCTACACGGCGCCGCAAGAGAGGTGGTACTTCATATCCCCTCAACTTTTTGATCTCAACCAAAAAATATATCTTAACTTGGTTACTCTACTTTCTTTTCAGCTCTTATAATTTAGATCTTAGTTTGAAGCAAACAATGGATGCTAAGTATCATTTATCCGGTTTGCAGCTTCAAATCTGCCATGGCACAACCATAATACGGTTTAATTGATCATGCTTAGGTTTTAATTGATCATGTTGGTTCCGTGGTTGTTTCTTTAATAGAAATCAGAGGGGAAACCCTCTTTTGCTAAAAAAAATATTGTCGGATTTCGGGTTCCGGCACGCGGACATCTTTCCCCTACCAGCTCGCGCGTGAATGGATTGCAAGGGATCTAAACTAGGAACGATGAACAGCACAAGAGACACAAGGTTTATACTGGTTCAGGCCATCGTGGTGGTGTAATACCCTACTCCAGTGTGTGGTGTGGTGGATTGCCTCTGGGGCTGATGATGAACAGTACAAACGAAGAACAGCCTCGCGAGGGGCTGTTCTCGAGCTGGTGCGATGAACTGCTTGGGTGAGTTCAGTCGCCTCTCTCTCTCTCTCTCTGCATGATCTTTTTTCCTCTCCCTCTCTTTGTGGTGGCTAGTCCCATTTATAGAAGGACGCCCTGGGCCTCTTCCGAAATAATGAGCGGGAAGGGCGCCAACAATTGGCCATTTTGAAGTGGAACATCTGGTACACTTATCCTGACTAAAGTTGGTCTCCGGCTGATAAAAGCTTTGGTGGTGACGCCGTCTTGGGCTCCACGATGACCTCCTTCCTGCCGTTCTGCTGGTCTTGGTCTTGTTCCACCGAAACGGTAACCTTTCCCTGAAGCCTTGGCCTGTGCTTTCCCCCTTTGCACCGAAAGGGAAACAAGGACACTGTGCAGGCCGGCGCTCGCCTGGTGCCCGCCTGGTCCTCGATCGTCATGGCTTGCGTCACGGGCCCCTCAGGAGGTGCCCTGCCTTGATCTCTCCGCCTCCTCGTTAGCCTGCCTGACGAGGCTGCTCCTGAGGAAGGTTCCCGTTGTCCGCCCCGCGAGGCTTGGCCCCTCGCGAGGGTCTTGAACTTGAGCTGATGAAGCTGGGCCACGTTGGGCCCCCACTTGAGCCACGCTGCAGGCCGCAGGCAGGCAAGTCTGGGGACCCCCGCTCCCAGAACGCCGACAGTAGCCCCCGGGCCCAAGGCACGCCCGGACTTGGCTTAGCCGAGAAGCGAAGGGGCAAGTGCGAAGCGCCGTGGGACCCAACAGCTTGCGGCCTTGGGCGCCGCGTGGTGATTGATTGGTCATGGGCGTCTCCGCTTCCCCATGATGCCTCGGCGACCGCACGACTTGACTAGTCCCTGCATGCAGAAATGGGTCATGATTACCTGTGATTGTGGAGGCCGACGGTTGGCTTCCTCCGGCTATAAGTAGGGAATGGCGCGAGCCCTTCCAGTCCATCTCTTCTTGCTGCTCCTTCCTCTCCATCCTTGCCCTTGCTCCTCATTGCGACAATGGCTCCGATCCGCGGGTTTTCTACAGGGAAAGGCCCCCGGAGAGGGTCCCGATCCGCTTCCGCCGAAGAAACGGCTTGTCCTCGGCCGTCGAGATGAAGGCGCCCGACAGGAGGTGTCGAGGCCCTTGTATGAGCGGCCACCGCTAGGGTTCCCGCTGCCCATGTACGCCCGCATTGAGGGCCCTGAGGAGTAGACGCTGAGCGCCACGGATGACGCCACCGTCGGCGCCGGCGGGTCACAGCGGTGCGCGTTGTTCCTCCTGGAGTCCATGCCGAGGGCTCCTCCCGAGAGATTGTGCTTCACGCCGCCATGCTTCCTCAATCTTGGATTCGCCTTCCTCCCTCCTTCGCCTTAGAGATCCCGCAGAGGGGCTCTCTGGAGCTCTGGTTGCAGCATGCTGGCTGCAGCACCCCTGCGACCGGAGCGGAGGTTGTGATCGTCGCTCCGGGCAAGGTCTACATGACCCGAGGCTGGGGCGAGATCGCCCGGGTCTGCCGGATGAGGGGCGCCCTCGTGATCCACCTGGAATACGATGGCGCCTCCTTGATGTTCTTCAAGGTCTTCTACGCGGAAGGACGCCGGCTGGAATGCTGCCCCGTGAAGGGCGGTCGAGGCGTCGTTGTCGCGAGGACTAGGCCCGCCGGTCGCCCCCTCGGCAGCTCCTCGAGCAGCAGCGAAGGGGACGGAGTGTCCAGTGCCTCCGTCGAGCTTCCGGCGACTCCGGAGACGAGCGACAACAGCTACGAGCCCCCGAGCTCGCGCCGCGCTCCGAGCCGGGCGGGCGCTTCAGGCTACCGGCGCCGGTGATCTGGATGGGGTTGACGCCAGTGCCTGGCGGCCCACTGTTGATGATGGCGTCTCCTTCGGAGGCACGCGTAGTCGGCGTTCCTTAGGATTAGCACTTTTTATTTCCTGCAAAGAATCGATGTAGCACCCCGCGGGGGTATGTAAGGCACTGGCCATGTTTTTGTGAATATTATGCCCCTATGATGAATCGGTGCGAAATGCTCGTTCTGCCCCAGCTCAGCTCCCCCTTTCTTCCCTCACGAGGCTTGGTGCTCTGTGCTGACAGGTCCCGGTCCCCAGGTAGGCTTCAGTCTTCGCTGGTATGGCAAGTCGCGATGCCGTGGGTCAAGGCCATGAGGTGAGCGACCCGAGGTCCAGTAAGAGCCCCTGAGTTGCGATGCTCAGGAGGTCCCCTTTAGCGCTCAAGCAGCCTTCGCTGGGCAAGAAAGGTAGGCAGCTTTGCCGTGACAAAGCAGCAGTAGGCGAGGGCTTTAGCACTGAGGCGGATCAGCTTTCGCGTGACTTATCTTGCAGGTTTGGAGCGGCTTTCGATGAGGGGCCGTGTCTGCGCGACGGCAACTGCGGTGTTGCTGGGTCGGGACCTCGCGAGCTTCTTCCCTCTCCCCCGTGCTTTCCTTAGTGCTCTACGTCCTCAGGTCCCGGCCCTCGAGTGAGCTCAGCCGCCGCTGGTATGACAGGTCACGATGCCGTGGGTCAAGGCCAGGGCGTGAGGGCTGGAGAGCCAGTAGGAGCCCATGAGTCACGATGCTCAGGTACCCTCCTTTTAACGTGCAAGCGGATCGCGTGGGAGAGGAGGAGAGAAGGCTCGCGATGCCGCCAGCGTTACTCCTGGAGCAAGTCCTGTGTACCAATCACGAGGAGAAACAAGGTTCGTCATTACTGTTGCCGACCAACCATTGGTCGCTCCGATGGAGTGATCGAGGGCACTGAGGGCTTGGTGAGGTGGCGCCTTGCGGGGCTGTCGCGGCTAGAGCTCAGCCACTCAGATTTATCGGCGCTGCAGGGACGGACCCGTGCGCAACTGCCGTGCCCGAGCGCGTGGCTCTAGAGGTAGACGTCAATCGAGCAGGCGATTAGGTCAAGAATGTTATGTATGAATAAGAAAATCCATCTAGATAGGTGCGGAGAAAGCATACGCCACTGGGTCTGGTCCGAGCAGCTTGGGGATAATGCAGCCGAGGGGCGCCCCCAACAAGGTAAGTAAAGAACAGAAGCAAAACGTATACATGCCGCAGGGACGGACCCATGCGGCATAGGAATGATGCAGCCCGAGGGGCGCTCCCAGCTGAAAGAGGAACTTGGAAAGGTAACACCTGATATGGTCGGAGGTGGCGGGATGTTGAGGTAGCGGACGACGGGCGATGAGGACGCCGGCCCTCACGAGCCCTCCGGACCTGGAGCCTCGGGAGGCTCCGGGGGCACGGGGGGTTCCTCGAGAGCCATCTCCATCTCTGCCCGTACCGCGCGTTGCTTGACCTCCTGAGCCTCCAGAGCGCTGTCGGCGTTCTGGGAACAGGGGTACCCAGACTTGCCTGCCTGTGGCCTGCGACGTGGCTCAAGGGGAGGCCTAGCACGGCCCATCTTCATCAGCACAAGCTCAAGACCCTTGCGAGGGGCCAAGCCTCGCGGGGCGGACGACAGGAAGCTTCCTCAGGCACGGCCTCGTCAGACTGGCTCGCGAGGAGGCGGAGAGATCAAGGCGGGGTACCTCACGAGGTGCCCATGACGCAAGCCATGACGACCAAGGGTGCCAGGCGGGCGCCAGCCCGCTCAATGTCCTCATTTCCTCTTTGGTGCAAAGGGGCAAGCACAGGCGAGAGCATCAAGCAAAGGCAGCCGTTTCGGTGCAACAAGACCAAGACAAACACAACGGCAGGAAGGAGGTCATCGTGGAACCCAAGCCGGCGTCATCGTCAGAGCCTTTGACAGGCGAGGACCCACTTTAGTCAGGATAAGTGTACTAGTTGTTCCCCTTCAAAATGGCCAATTGTTGGCACCCTTCCAGCTCAATATTTGGGAAGAGGCCCAGGGCCTCTACCTATAAATAGGACTAGCCACCCACAGGGTAGAGGGATCCGGAATCCAGAACAGAGCTAGAGGTCAAGCAATCTAGAGAGAGAGAGAGAGAGCGACCGAACTGCCCCTAGCAGTTCGTCGCACCGGCCAAGAACAGACCCTCACAAGGTTGTTCTTCCTTGTATTGTTCATCATCAGCACCTGAGGCAATCCACCACACCACACACTGGAGTAGGGTATTATACCACAATGGTGGCCCGAACCAGTATAAACATTGTGTCCCTTGTGTTTCTCTTTGTGTAGTTTAGATCCTTGCGAGGCGACGAGGTGCAGGTTGGTAGGGGGTGAGATCTCCGCGTGCACCCCAGAGTTTGAACCTAGAGGGTTTGTCGGAACCCGAAATCCAACATTTGGCGCGCCAGGTAGGGGTGCACCGGAATCCACCTTCTGCCGCTTCGCGCCCCTTCGCATCGTCATCATCATGTCCGGCGACCAGGCGGGCAACCCTGATCCCTGGGCGGCCTGACCCGCCCTCGCAGAGACGCTTGCCCCGGGTGACCCCATGCCCCAGGCAGCTCGCGGTCCGCAGGGCGCTGCGGGCCGCGGGCGACGCGTTCAGGCAACGATAGCTCTCACGCCGCGGCAGCCGCGGTCGGCGGCGAGGGCCTCGAACCACGCCGCGGCCACGGCGCTGTACACCCGACGGGAGCAGGCGAACTCGAGGGCCGCGCTCACGGTGGCCCGAGAGCTACTGCAATGCAGGCTGATGGAGGGCGGCCCCGACATGCTGCTGGAGCGGGTGGCAGAGCTCCTGGGCTTCGCCACATCGGGGGCTCACCCCTTCTGCACCCAACTGCTACCTCAGGTCCAGGGCCACTCCAACGCCAACCAGGCCGTCAGCACCGGGCTAGCAACGGCGCTGCCTCCGCCCCCGGCCAGCGAAGAAGGACTCGCCACAGCCCACGGCTCAAGTGGGCCACCGCGCTACCACCCCCAGGTGGGCGCCTCAAGCAGGGCTGCGTGGCACACGGGGCACTACGGTGCAGCATTCGCGATGGCGGTCCCGGAAGAGTACGTGCCCCACATGATGGATCAAGGGCACGCGCAGGAGGACGAGCATGGCTCGCTCCTCGGCCCAAGGTGGGGGGACGAGGCACCCGAAGCTGAGCTCTTCCAGGAGCCCCGGGAAAGCCCCGTCGACCGCGCCGTAAGCAATGATTATCGGGTACCGCTAATTCCTCAGGAGCAGGCATACGCTAACCATGGATCGCATGAGGTACAGGTCGTCGCAGCGGACGGCTGCCCCAATCCCGCAGATTCCTACCCCTCAGGAGGAGGGCGCCGGGGGCTGCAGGAGAGGGGCCGAGATCCGGCATCACCACCGCGGCGTTCGGAGCAAGGCGTCCTTAGGAGGTAGGCCCTCTGCCGGGGAGGTGCCTCAGGGCCTACCCCTGGCAGAGGACCCGTGGTCGTCGGGGGAACCGCTGGCGACCGCTCTACCTCATCGGCGACGTGCTCGGTCTCCGGCCGTCGTCGATGGCACTATAGTGTGGCGCAAGGCGGGGCCCTCGTCTGGCGATATGAAGCAAGGCTGGTACGAGTGAAGAAGGCCCAGTGCTTGTGAAGCTCGCCGCCCCATGATACTCACGTAATAATGAGTGGGGCTGTACACGCCCCGGAGTCTCAGGAGCGCCGACCTCAGGCCCTGGGGCTCCCTCCCACGCCCAGTGGCAGCATTTAGCTCCGCGCTGGTGAGAAGACGTCCAAGACTAGACTAGCTGCCGGACGCGGCTTTTTCTGCTTTTCTTGCTTTTCCCCTTGGCTGTCGCTTTTTCCCCCGTTTGGATTTAAGTTGGATTTGAGCTTGCGATTTGCGTGTGTTCAGGGAACGGGTGTTTAGTCTCATTCGAACAATCTCTTGCGTTCTGGTTACCACTCTGCCTCAGCTGCCTCCCCTCATGAGCCCCTCGCAAGCCGGGCCAGGCCTAGCATGCGTGCAGCCCGGACCGCCATCACTGCGCCCTCTCAGGAGGTTCTCATCATAGGTTCAATGGGCTCGTTCAGGGAGCACACGGAGCACCACAGCCCTCCGCATGCTATCTCGGGGCCCACAAGGGTCGAAGGTAAACAAGCCAGCCAGCTCGTTGCAAGGCCATCCACTTGGCGCAGGCATACGGGTGATATCGCATCTACTAATACGCTAACGGCAAGTTTTTACACGAGGGGCTCCCCCTCCCAAAATGCTCTTACAACCTTCAGGGCCAAGCCCGAACTCTATCTGCGCAGGATAAGAAAGTAGGAGCAGCACGCGGTCAATCGGATAAATCCCCCAATGCATCCTCGAGGTCACCTCCTGAATCGTCGCTGGCGTCGCTGGCCTCTCCATCGCCCTCCGTGTCGCCGTCAGCGGCGTCAGGGCCGTTCGCCACGCCACCTTCATCAGCGGCCACGACCATGCCGTCGTCGTCAGCAGCGAAGGCCCTGACGAGGGCATCCACGTTGTCTTCCACCCAATGCGCTAGGTCGTCCCGGACGGCCTGGGGTACTGGGGCAATGGCGACATCAAAGTCGAAGTTGGGGTCCATGTCCCGAAGATGGCTGAAGACGCGAGAAAAGGCACGCCCGAGCATGGCGCGACTCCTCTCCTCCACCAACCTGTTGGCTCTGCCCGACCGCACCCCCAGCTGCGTCACCACATCAGTGAAGAACTGAAGGTTACCGGCATAGTTAACTGCATGAGGCTCGCCAACGGCCGCTTCGCAGATAGTGCCCAAGGCCGTGTTAGCTCTTTCCCGGAGCGTGCGGAGTGTAGGGCCATGCTCGTGCTCATGGATCTGCCGCTGGCGCATCTCGTCCTTGTTCCGCCGCGCAACGGCCTCGGCCGCGTCCACCCACTGACGTAGAAGAAGCACCTCGGCACGGGAGGAAGTCAGCTCCTCCTGCGCCACGCCAAGGGTGGCTCGGGAAGCGTCAGCCCGCCGTGTCACTTCATCCAGCTTGGCCCTCGGGGCGGCTATCCTGCCTTCCGCTTCGGCCCTGATCAACCCCAGCCTCTCCTCGAACTCGCGCTCTTCCAGGACTCGGGCCTCCCACGCCACCCGACGGTCAACCTCTTCCAGGACTCGGGCCTCCCACGCAGCGACATCGTCCTCCGCCTGCGTCACCAAGCGATCCCTCCTTTCCAGCTGCTCAAGATCGCGGGCGCGCTCGGCAGCTTCGAGCGTTAGTGCCTCCTCGCGTCTCTGGAGCTCCGCCTGGTCGACCGAAGCCCCCTTCATCGATGCAAGGACCGTCTCACGCAGCTCCACCTGCTGCTCCAGAGAATTGCTCCAGACCTGGAGCTTCTGTGCCCACTCCTCCGCCGCCTCACGCTTCGGTCAGCCTCCCGGGCCTCCTCGACGGCCCGGGAACGGGCCTCCCATGAAGCCGCCAGCGATACCTCAGCTTTCTCATTGTCGAGGTCACGCTGGTGGCGCGCAAGGGCAACGGCCACCTTCCTCTTGCGCCCCTCTTCAGCTAGGCGCAGGCCCTCAGCTTCAAGGTGCGCGTCTTCGTTAGTGAGCTCTACACCAAGCTGGCTCACTGCGTCAGCCGCCCTCTGGAGAAACCCTTGGCGAAGGGCACGGCGCTCCCGGGCGCGCTCGAGCACGCCTTCCGCGTCGTCCTCCGCCCTAGGTGTGCGCGGGGGGCCGCGAATCAGCACTCCCCCTCTGGGCAGGGGGCTGGGGGCTGGCGCCCTCGCGATGGCCAGGCACGCCTCGCCAGAAGCCCGGCCTAGAGCCGGCTCGTCCCCAAATGAAGAACGAAGGTCCGACCTTTGCCAATCGTCGTCCACGACCAGTTGAGGAGCCCAAGGCAGGCTGGCTATACCCCGGGAAGGCTCGCGAAGGAGGGTCGCAAGGTGCGCAGAACCATGATGCGCCACAGGATGGCTCACCTCTCCGACCGGCCTCACCACAAGGGCAGTGCTTGATCTCGGAGCGCTTGGAGACGGTGAAGAGGGCGAGGCCTGGGGGGATGACTCCTCAGCCATCTCCGTGAGCGCGGCAGGAAGGGCCCCGCGGGGCGAGGATCAGCCGAAGCAACGGGAAAATAGGGAACTAGGAAAGGAGAAGGCTTACTCATCAATGGCGAAATACTTCTTGCGCTTCAGCAGGCGGCAAGGGTAATCATCACCCAAGGCCTCCTTTCTCTTTCGGAGAGCCTTGAAGTCCACGCGGAAGCGGCCCAGGAGCTCAGCGCAGGGGTCAGCCTGCAACAAGGAAGAAGCACCAAGGTGACCAGCGTCAGGGGCGTCGTCCTGGCGCACGCCGCCGGTCGCCTAACCAAGAAGGGTAGCCGGGGCCTCAGGGGCCTCGGCCACGGGAGCCGCGGGCCGCAGCTTAACGCCTTCAGCCGCAGCAGTGCGGGCCTCAGGAGCTGCCACCTCAGGAGTGCCGCCTGGCGTCGTCATCCCGGCGGAGGCCCCCTAAGCCTCCGGTGGCCCTTGCCTCCCTGCTCCACCACTCGAGGAAGGACCGTCGTGGGCAACTGGAAGGGCAGTCGCCACAACTGGGTTCTCACGAGGTCCCATGAGGCCTGCGGGGCGCAGCCCCCATTCATCGAAGCTGGGCATCTGCTTCACGAAGTCACCCCTGTTCGAGCAAAGGTACAGCAGAGCACCCCCTTGTCGGATGCTGCCAGGGGAAGGGTCCCCAGTCAGGATCATGAGAACCTTCCTCAGCACTTCAGGCGTCAGATCCTCCTCCTAGAGCCTCATGCGGTCCTCACGCCCGCCGAAGGCCCACATCCGGAGGGAATGGCGCTGGAGAGGGGCAATGCGGCATAGGAGGAACTCATTCACCGCCTTGGGCGCCGTCACGCCGAGCGCCCTCAAGTACTTGAAGCGATGCCAGACGAAGACAAGCCGGGGGCTCGTGAGCGTCTCCTTGCCCCAGCCCGAATTGGGGATAGCGGTTAATGTTGGCTCCGAAAGCAGGGGGTTGGGCACCCCGACATCCACATACAGCCACCGCTCGCGGAACCCAGGCGCGGGCGAAGAAAGGTTGAAATCAATCCCTGAAGCCGCTGTTTCTGGTGCGGCAATGAAGCTCACGCACCCCGAGCATTGGGTGGGGTCGCTGAGGCACAAAGAGAAGAAGTGGCGCAGCAAGGCAACTGAAGGGGGATGCGTGTCGACGTTCTGGGAACGGGGGTCCCCAGACTTGCCTGCCTGCGGCCTACGGCGTGGCTCAAAGGAGGCCCAGGACAGCCCATCTTCATCAACGCAAGCTCAAGACCCTCGCGAGGGGCCAAGCCTCGCGGGGAGGACGGCAAGGAGCTTCCTCAGGCACGACCTCATCAGGCTGGCTCATGAGGAGGCGGAGAGTTCAAGGCAGGGTACCTCGCAAGGTGCCCATGACGCAAGCCATGACGACCAAGGGCGCCAGTCGGGCGCCAGCCCGCGCAGTGTCCTCCTTTCCTCTTTGGTGCAAAGGGAGCAAGCACAGGCAAGAGCATCAAGCAAAGGCATCCGTTTCGGTGCAACAAGACCAAGACCAGCCCCAACGGCTGGAAGGGAGTCATCGTGGAGCCCAAGCAGGCGTCATCACCGGAGCCTTTGGCACGCGAGGACCAACTTTAGTCAGGATAAGTGTACCCGCTGTTCCCCTTCAAAATGGCCAATTGTTGGCGCCCTTCCCGCTCAATATTTGGGAAGAGGCCCAGGGCCTTCGCCTATAAATAGGAGTAGCCATCCACAGGGTAGAGGGATCTGGAATCCAGAGAAAGACAGAGACCCGATCCTCAAGCTAGAGCGACGTGACACCACCTAGTAGTTCATCACACCCACCAAGAACAGACCCTCGCGAGGCTGTTCTTCCTTGTACTGTTCCTCATCAGCCCTAGAGGCAATCCACCACGCACAAACTAGAGTAGGGTATTACACCACAACGGTGGCCCGAACTAGTATAAATCTTGTGTCTCTTGTGCTGTTCTGTTTAGTAGTTTAGGTCCCAGCGATTCGGCGAGGTGCGAGACGGTGGAATGTTCGATCTCCGCGCGCACCCTAGTGTTCGAACCTCAAGGGTCTGCCGGAACCTGATCCGACATTTGGCGCACCAGGTAGGGGTGCACCGGAATCCGCCTTCTGCCACCTCCTGTCCCGTCGCATCGTCATCACCATGTTTGGCGACCAAGCGGGCAACCCAGATCCTTGGGCGGCGTGGCCCGCCCACGCAGAGCCCCTCGCCTCGGGCGACCCCGTGCCCCAGGCAGCTCGCGGTCCGTAGGGCGCTGCAGGCCGCGGGCGACGCGGACAGGCTTCAACGGCTCTCACGCCGCGACAGGCGTGGTCGGCAGCAAGGGCCTCCAATCACGCCGCGACCACGTCACCGTACACCCGCCGGGAGTAGGCGAACTCAAGGGCCGCGCTCATAGTGGCCCGAGAGCTGCAGTGCAGGCTGCTGGAGAGCGGCCGCGACGTGCTGCTGGAGCGTGCGGCGGAGCTCCTGGGCTTCGCTGCCTCGGGCGCTCACCCCTTCTGCACCCAGCTTCCATCTCAGGCCCAGGGCGGCCCGCACGGGGGCTCCACGCGTGCCCGCGGGCTCCAAAGCTACTCCAACACCGGCGAAGCTGTCAGCTCCGGGCCCGCGGAGAAGAAGGACTCGACGTAACCCACGGCCCGGGTGGACCACCGCACCGCCACCCCATGATGGGCGCATCAAGCAGAGCCGCATGGCACGCTCAGCACTACGGCGTGGCCTTCGGCATGACGGCGCCAGAAGAATACATGCCCCACATGATGGACCAAGGGCACCCGCATGAGGGAGAACAAGGCTCACTCCTCAGCCCGAGCTGGGGGGATGAGGCGCCAGAAGCCGAGCTCTTCCAGGAGCCTCGAGACGGCCCCACTGGTCACGCCGGGGGCGACGTTTATCGGGTACCGCTACTTCCTCAAGAGCAAACATACGCTAACCATAGGTCGCAGGAGGTACAGGTCGCCACGACGAGCGGCTGCCCCGCTCCCGCAGTCTCCTACCCCTCGGGAGGGGGGCGCAGGGGGCTGCCGGAGAGGGGCAGAGACCCGACATCACCACCGTGGCGTTCATAGCAAGGCGTTCTCAGGAGGTAGGCCCTCTGCTGGGGAGGCGCCTCAGGGCATGCCCCTGGCGGAGGACCCGTGGTCGTCGGGGGAACCGCTGGCGACCACTCTACCCATTGGCGGTGTCCTGGTTTCCGGTCGTCGTTGATGGCACAAGAGTGTGGCGCAAGGCGGGGCCCTCGTCTGGCGATATGGAGCAAGGCCGGTACCTGTGAAGAAGGCCCAGTGCCTGTGAAGCTCACCGCCCCGTGACACTCTCACGTAATAATGAGTGGGGCTGTACACACCCCGGAGTCTCAGGGGTGCCGGCCTCAGGCCCTGGGGCTCCCTCCCACGCCCAGTGGCAGCACTTAGCTCCGCGCTGGTGAGAAGACGTCCAAGACTAGACTAGGTGCCGGACGCGGCTTTTCTTCTGCTTTCTTCGCCTTTCCATTTGATTGTCGCTTTCCCCCGCTGGATTTAAGTTGGATTCGAATTTGAGATTTGCGTATGTTCGGGGAAGGGGTGCTTAGTCTCGTTCGAGCAAATCTCTCGCATTTCGGTTACCACTCCGCCTCAGCTGCCTCCCCTCGCGAGCCCCTCGCGAGCCGGGTCAGGGCTAGCTTGCGCGCAGCCCAGCCTGTCGCCGCCGCGTCCTCTCCGGAGGGTTTTTACTGCAGATCCTATGGATTCAATCAGGAGATACTCAGGTCACCGCAGCCTCCCACAGGCTATCTCAGGACCCGTAAGAAACAAAGGTAAATCAGCCAACCCGCACGTCGCTTGGCCAACCACTTGGCGCGGGCGTATGGGCGATGTAACACCTGCTAATACGATGAACACAAGTTTTACATGAGGGGCTCCCCCTCCCAAAATGCTCTCACAGCCATCAGGCCAAAACCTGAGTTTTATTCATGCAGGGTAATGGAACAGGGACAATACATAATCAGTTGGATAAATCCCCTAATGCGTCCTCAGGAGCACCTCCCGAGCCGTTGCTGGCGTCGCTGGCCTCGCCGTCGCTGTCTGCGGGGTCATCAACGGCGTCAGGGCCGTTCACCACGCCGCCCTCATCGGCGGCCACGACCACGCCGTCGTTGACCGAAGCGAAGGCCCGGACGAGAGCATCCACATTGTCTTCCACCCAGTGCGCCAGGTCGCCCCGGACGGCCCGGGGAACTGGGGCGATGGTTGCATCAAAGTCGAAGTGGGGGTCCATGTCCTGGAGATGGCTGAAGACACGAGAAAAGGCGCGCCCAAGCAGCGCGTGGCTCGTCTCCTCCACCAACCTATTGGCCTTGACCGACCGCGCCTCCAGCCCCGCCACCACGTCGGTGAAGAACTGAAGGTTGCCGGCGTAGTTAACCGCGTGCGGCTCGCCAACTGCCGCCTCGCAGATATTACCCAAGGCTGCGTTGGCTCTTTCCCGGAGCGTGGCGAGCATGGGGCCGTGCTCATGCTCCAGGATTCGCCGCTGACGCATCTCGTCCGCATTCTGGCGCGCGATGGCCTCAGCCTCCTCCACCCGTTGGCGAAGAAGGAGCGCCTCGGCCTGAGAGGTGGTTGACTCCCCCTGCGCCACCTCGAGGGCGGCTCGAAGAGCATCGGCCCGCCGCGTCGCCTCCTCTAGCTTGGCCCTCAAGGCAGCAGTCCTGCCCTCAGCCTCGGCCTTGATCAACCCCAGCCTCTCCTCAAACTCGCGCTCGAGGTTCGAGCACGCCGTCGCCACTCGGCGTCCGACCTCCTCCAGGACGCGGGCCTCCCGTGCAGCGACCTCATCCTCTGCCCGCGTCGCCAAGCGCTCCCTTGTCTCCAAGCGCTCGTACTCGCGCGTGCGTTCGGCGGCTTCAAGCGTCAATGCCTCCTCACGCTTCTGGAGCTCCGCCGGGTCGCCGGAGGCCACCTTCATCGACGCGAGGGCTGCCTTGCGCAGCTCCACCTGCTCCTCCAATGAGTGGCACCGGGCCAGGAGTTCCCGTGCCCGCTCCTCCGCTGCCTCTCGCCGCCTGTTAGCTTCCCGGGCCTCCTCGACGGCCCGAGAACAGGCCTCCCGAGAGGCTGCCAGCGACGCCTTGGCCTCTTCATCATCAAGATCGCGCTGGTGGCGCGCAAGGGCGACAGCGCCCTCCAGGTCGCGCCTCTCTGCGGCCAGGCGCAGGCCCTCGGCCTCAAGGCGCGCGTCTTCATTAGCAAGCTCTTCACCAAGCAGGCTCACCGCATCAGCCGCCCTTCGAAGAAATCCTTGGCGAAGGGCGCGGCGCTCCCGGGCGCGCTCGTGCACGTCCTCCACACCATCAACCGCCCCAGGCGGGCGCCGGGAGCCACGAATCAGCAGTCCCCCTCCGGGCTGGGGGCTGGGGGCTGGCACCCTCGCGACGGTCGGGCGCGCCGCGCTAGAAGCCCGGCCTGGAGCCAGCCCATCCCCAGACGAAGGGCGCAGGAAGGGTCGCGGGGCGCGCAGGGCCACGACGCGCCTCCGGACGGTTCACCTCCCCGGTCGCCCTCACCACAAGGGCTCCACTGCTTGGAGCACTCAAGGACGGGGGAGGGGGCGAAGCCGGGGGGGACGGCTCCTCACCCGTCTCCGTGAGCTCGGCAGGAAGGGGCCTGCAAGGCAAGGATCAGTACAAGCAGCAGAAGAATCAGGAGCTGGAGAAGGAGAAGGCTTACTCATCAGTGGCGAAGTACTTCCTACGCTTCAGCAGGCAACAAGGGTAATCATCGCCCAGGGCCTCCGTTCTCTTCCGGAGGGCCTCGAAGTTCACGTGGAAACGACCCAAGATTTGAGCGCAGGGGTCAGCCTGCGGTGAGGGAGAAGCATCAAGGCGACCTGCGTCAGGGGCGTCCGCCTGACGCGCGCTGCTGGTCGCCTCACCAAGAGAAGCAGCAGGGGCCTCGGGGGCTCCATCCGCAGGCGCTGCGGGCGGCTGCCTGCCGCCCTCAGCCGCGGTGGCATGAGCCTCAGGAGCTGCTCCCTCATGAGCGTCGCCCGGCGCTGTCACGCCGGCTGGGGTCCCTTCGGCCTCTGGCGGCTCGTGCCTCCCCGCTCCGCCACTTGAGGAGGAGCCGCCTGGGCCGACTGGAAGGGCTGTCACCATCACTGGATTCTCGCGAGGCCCCTGGAGACCAGCGGGGCGCGTCCCCCATTCATCGAAGATAGGCATCTGGTTCACAAAATTACCCCTAGTCTGGCAGAGGTACAACAAGGCCCCTCCATGTCGGATGCCACCGGGGTTGGGGTCGCCAGTCAGGACCAGGAGTACTTTCCTCAGCGCTTCAGGCGTCAGGTCTTCTTCCTGAAGCCTCATACAATCACCAGGCCCGCTGAAGGCCCACATCCGGTGGTAATGGCGTTGGAGAGGAGCAACGCGGCACATGAGGAACTCCTTCACCACCTTGGGTGCTGTCACAGCAAGCGACCTCAGAAACGCGAAGCGGCGCCAGACAAAGATGAGCTGAGGGCTTGAAAGCGTCTCATGGCCCCAGTCTGAATTGGGGACAGCAGGCGAGGTTGGCTCCGATAGCAGGGGGCTGGGCACCCCCACATCCACGTACAACCACCTCTCACGGAACTCAGCCGCGGGCGGAGGCAGGCTGAAGGCGATCCCTGAGGCTGCTATCTCGGGCGCGGCGACGAAGCTCACACACGCCGAGCATTGGGTGGGGTCAACAAGGCGCAGAGAGAAGAAGTGGCGCAGCAAGGCAATCGAAGGAAGGATGCCCATCATTGCTTCACAAACGAAGGCGAAGACCGAGAGGAGAGTGATGGACTCAGGACCCAGATGCATCATGTGGATCTGATAGTGGGAAAGCACGGCATTGAAGAAATCAGAGAAGGGGGGAACCAGCCCCACCCACAGGGCGTCAGCAAAATACCGGACCTCAGTGACTATCCTGTCGATGGAGAAGTGGGACGCGGGCCAGGCCGTCGTCCTCCCGCATTTGTTGAAGGTGGTGGCCAGAGCTGAACTAACCTTACCCAAGCCCTCTAGATTGAGTATGATCGACGGGTTGACAGCGGAGGCCGCCGGCGGCGGCGAGCGAGGCAGAGGCACATGTTTCATCACTTTCCCCTTCTTCATCGGAGCCATGGCGATTGAAAGGGGGAGGGGGAGATTCGAGATTGGATTGAAAATGGAAGCTGGAGTTCGAGAGGGGGAAGGACAGGGGCGCACGAGCAGCAGAGAGGGGAACAGATGTGTACAGCAGCGTGTCCGCCTAGCAAGGCACGAAATAAGGAGGCGTGGGGGAACAGTGTCGCCCACGTCCAATCAACCGCCACGCGGCGTCCAAGGCCGCAGGCTGTTAGGGCCCGCGACGCTTCGCACTTGCCCTTTCGCCTCTCTGCTCGGCCAAGTCCGGGCGCGTCGTGGGCCCGGGGGCTACTGTCGGCGTTCTGGGAACGGGGGTCCCCAGACTTGCCTGCCTGCGGCCTGCGGCGTGGCTCAAAGGAGGCCCATGACAGCCCATCTTCATCAACGCAAGCTCAAGACCCTCGCGAGGGGCCAAGCCTCGCAGGGCGAACGACAAGGAGCTTCCTCAGGCACGGCCTCGTCAGGCTGGCTCATGAGGAGGCGGAGAGTTCAAGGCAGGGTACCTCGCGAGGTGCCCATGACGCAAGCCATGACGACCAAGGGCGCCATGACGACCAAGAGCATCAAGCAAAGGCATCCGTTTCGGTGCAACAAGACCAAGACCAGCCCCAACGGCTGGAAGGGAGTCATTGTGGAGCCCAAGCATGCGTCATCACCAGAGCCTTTGGCAGGCGAGGACCAACTTTAGTCAGGATAAGTGTACCTGATGTTCCCCTTCAAAATGGCCAATTGTTGGCGCCCTTCCCTCTCAATATTTGGGATGAGGCCTAGGGCCTTCACCTATAAATAGGAGTAGCCACCCACAGGGTAGAGGGATCTGGAATCCAGAGAAAGACAGAGACCCGATCCTCAAGCTAGAGCGACGTGACACCACCTAGTAGTTCATCACACCCACCAAGAACAGACCCTCGCGAGGCTGTTCTTCCTTGTACTATTCCTCATCAGCCCCATAGGTAATCCACCACGCACAAACTAGAGTAGGGTATTACACCACAACGGTGGTCCGAACTAGTATAAATCTTGTGTCTCTTGTGCTGTTTTGTTTAGTAGTTTAGGTCCCAGCGATTCGGCGAGGTGCGAGACGGTGGAAGGTTGGATCTCTGCGCGCACCCCAGTGTTCGAACCTCAAGGGTCTGCCGGAACCTGAAATCCGACAATGCCCATCATCGCCTCGCAGACAAAGGCAAAAACGGCAAGAAGAGTAACGGATTCAGGACCCAAATGCATCATATGGATCTAGTAATGGGAAAGCACAGCTTTGAAGAAATTGGAAAAGGGGGGAACCAGACCCGCCCGCAGGGCGTCGGCGAAGTACCGGACCTCGGTGACTATTCTGTCAAAGGAGAAGTGAGACGCGGGCCAGACCGTCGTCCTCCCGCACTCGTTGAAGATAGTGGCGAGGGTAGAACTAACCTTGTCCAAGCCTTCTCGGTTGAGTATGATCGACCGATCGACAGCAGGAGCCGTCGGCGACGACGAGCGGGACGGAGGCACATGGTTTTTCCCTTTCCCCTTCTTCGTCGGAGCCATGGAGATAGGAAGGGGAGGATTCGAGATTGGATTGAATGCGGAGACTGGAGCTCGAGAGGAGGAAGAGCAGGAGACGGTCGAGCGGCGAGAAGAGGGATGGCTGTGTGCAACCACGGGTCCGCCTAGCTGGGCGCAAAATAAGGAGGCGTGGGGGAACAAGGACGCCCACGTCCAATCAACTGCCACGCGGCGCCCGAGGCCGCAGGCTGTTAGGGCCCGCGGCGCTTCGCACTTGCCCCTTCGCTTCTCCGCTAAGCCAAGTCCAGGCGCGCCTTGGGCACGGGGGCTACTGTCGGCGTTCTGGGAACGGGGGTAGCTAGACTTGCCTACCTGCAGCCTGCGGCGTGGCTCAAGGGAAGGCCTAGCACGGCCCATCTTCATCAGCACAAGCTCAAGACCCTCGCGAGGGGCCAAGCCTCGCGGGGCGGACGACAGGAAGCTTCCTCAGGCACGGCCTCGTCAGGCTGGCTCGCAAGGAGGCAGAGAGATCAAGGCGGGGTACCTCACGAGGTGCCCATGACGCAAGCCATGACGAAGAAGGGCGCCAGGCGGGCGCCAGCCCGCGCAGTGTCCTCATTTCCTCTTTGGTGCAAAGGGGGCAAGCGCAGGCGAGAGCATCAAGCAAAGGCAGCCGTTTCGGTGCAACAAGACCAAGACCAACGTGAGGAAGGAGGTCATCGTGGAGCCCAAGCCGGCGTCATCGTCAGAGCCTTTGACAGGCGAGGACCAACTTTAGTCAGGATAAGTGTACTAGATGTTCCCCTTCAAAATGGCCAATTGTTGGCGCCCTTCCAGCTCAATATTTGGGAAGAGGCCTAGGGCCTCTGCCTATAAATTGGACTAGCCACCCAAAGGGTAGAGGGATCCGGAATCCAGAACAGAGCTAGAGGTCAAGCAATCTAGAGAGAGAGAGAGAGAGAGAGAGAGAGAGAGAGAGAGAGAGAGAGAGAGCGACCGAACTGCCCCTAGCAGTTCGTCGCACCGGCCAAGAACAGACCCTCGCGAGGCTGTTCTTCCTTGTATTGTTCATCATCAGCCCCTGAGGCAATCCACCACACCACACACTGGAGTAGGGTATTACACCACAATGGTGGCCCGAACCAGTATAAACATTGTGTCCCTTGTGTTGCTCTTTGTGTAGTTTAGATCCTTGCGAGGCGACGAGGTGCAGGTTGGTAGGGGGTGATATCTCCGCGTGCACCCCAAAGTTTGAACCTAGAAGGTCTGCCGGAACCCGAAATCCGACAAGCGCACCTCAGCAGGCGCTGATGGGCAGCGACCGCGTTCGGCAGGCCGAAAGGCATGCGAACATAGCTGTGAGGTGGACCCTCGCAACGTACCACACGTGAGGTCCAGAGGCGCTCCTGAGACGCGGCTCGGTTGAGCCCTGGTATGTCGATGCAGATCCGCAGCCCGGCATCCTCGCCTGGATGTGGGGCCACGGCCGGCAGGCGGTGATAGCCGCGTATGACTCTTGACTCCTGTAGCTCCTGGGTGTTCCTCGCGATGAACTCCTGAGGGTTCGTCCCTCCTTGTCTCATACCTTCCTGAGGGAAATGTGTCTTGAAGCACGCCTCCAAGTGGTGCCCGAGCGCCTCCCTCGTGACCTCGGCTAGATCGGTGGCTCGCAATGAAAGAGCCCCCGAGCCTCGTCTGAGGAGGGCGCCGGGCGCGCCTTCCTATGCGACAGAGGGTGGCGCCCCTTGAACGAGTGCGGGTCCTGATGCCACGCCTCTGGAGGTACCTTCCTCGCGAGGGCCTGGACCAGGCGAAGCCTTCTTCTTCTTGGGGATCGCCTCGGGAAGTCTCCGACTCCTGTGATCTGGGTCTTCGATTGCTGCGGCTTGGAAGTCGCGCTCAAGAGAGCACACTGCATCCCTTTCCTCACAAGGTAATGTAATGACACCTCCACTTCCTGGCATCTTGAGGACATTGTAGCCATGGTGAGTCTCTGTCATGAACTTGGCTAAAGTTGGGTACCCGAGGATGGCATTGTACGGCAGGCGAATGTGGGCGACGTCGAAGTCGATGAGCTCGGTGCGGTAGTTGTCACGCCGTCCGAAGGTGACGGGGAGGCGAACTTGCCCTATCGGGACGGTGGAGCCATCGGTGACTCCTGAGAAAGGCTTGGTCGGCTGAAGCTGATCGTGTGGCACTTGGAGATCGTTGAATGTCTCGACAGATAGGACATTGAGTCCTGCTCCGCCGTCGATGAGGGTCCTGGTGACATACACGTTGCTGATGACTGGTGAGCAAAGCATGGGGAGGACTCCGGTCGTTGCCGCGCACTTGAGCTGATCCACTAGGCTGAACGTGATAACACACGACGACCACCTGAGAGGGCGTGTGGCCTCAGGCTTGGGGAGGACTGCATTCACCTTGCGAGCAAACTGATTGAAGATGCGCTGAGAGGCCCCTCGTCCTGATGATTGTCTTCGTACCTCCTTGGCGGCTATGGCAAAGGTGGGAGCCCCGCGTTGCCTTGAGGGCGATCCTCACGAGGCTGGTCCCTCCAACCTCCCTCTCGAGGCTGGTCCTGCCAGCGGTCCTTGCGAGGTCTGTCACGCCATCCTTGGCGAGGGCCACGGTCTTCCCAGCATCCTGCGCCTCTTCCTCCTCCTCGGCCGTAGCCCCGATCATTGCGCTCGGGGCATCGGCCAATGCGCCCTTCTCGCACAACCCTGAGCTCTTGGCATTCGTTGGTGTTGTGGGTGTGGAGGTCGTGGTAAACGCAGTACCGGCTGCCCTTGGACGACTCGGGCTGATCCCTGCCCCGCTTGGTATCTGTTTCTGCCGCCAGCACGACAGCCCCCTTGCGCTTCACGTCCTTGGCCTTGGGCTTCTTCTCTTTTGGATCGGCGCATTTGGTTGCCAAGTTGAACAGCTCCAGGGATGTGCACAGGTTTTCATGCATTGCTAGCTCCTCCTTCATCTTGACGTCACGCACGCCATCAGAGAAGGCTGAGATGATGGCTTCCTCAGTCACCTTGGGAATCTTGAGGCGGGCGTTGTTGAAGCGCTGGATGTACTTCTGTAGGGTCTCTCCCGGCTGTTGCTTGATGCGGCGCATGTCGCTCACGGCCGGAGGCCGGTCGTGAGTGCCTTGGAAGTTGGCGATGAAGCAGGTGCGCATCTCGTCCCACGAGGAGATCGTGCCGGGAGCCAGGTTCAGGAGCCAGGTTCGGGCTCCGTCCTTGAGCGCCATGGGGAACCAATTTGACATGGCCTTTTCATCCCCGTTGGCGGCTTCGATGCCCAGCTCGTAGAGCTGAAGGAACTCTGCGGGGTCGGCGGTGCCGTCGTAGCGAGGAGGCAGGTCTGGCTTGAACTTATCGGGCCATGCGACACTGCATAGCTCGGCGGTGAAGGCGCGGCAGCCTGCAGTGGCCACCAGGGCTCTCTGCTGATGCAGAGCTTGTCCTTGTGGATTCCCGCGCGCCGCTGCCTGGAGCAGCGCGGGGTCTTGACGCGGTGGTGCTGGAGCGTGGTCGCGGCGCTCTAGTGCTGGGAGCACGCGAGCACCTTCTTGGGGACGAGGGATCTCCTGGCAGCTCCTTTCTTGCTACGCGGGCACCGGACACGGAGGGTCTCGGCCCGGGGCCATGCGCCTTGGAGCCAGGACGCCTTCCTGGGTAGGAGGTGGCGGGGGCACCTCCGGCTCCCTGCCTCCCGCGTGGGGTGAAGGGCGAGGCAGTGAGAGGGATGGCGCGGGGGATCCCCCTGCGGCGCAGATGAGCTCGGCGACGCGGTCGAGCCACTCCTCGTAGACGTCGTCGACAGGGTGGTAGCGTAGTAGCTCGTTCGCCGCGATGAGCGCCGCTCGAGCCTCCATAGGAGCGCCGTGTGCGCGGTACAAAGAACCAGCAGGGGTGAGCGAGGGAGTAGTAGTGCGGCCTTCTCGCCTCACCCATGGGTGCAGGGATGAGGCCTGCTGCTCGTTCCCTGCCGGGCCAGTGGTGGCGTTGGTGGCAGGCGACGGGGAACGACGGGGGTGCCCGCCGACGGGAGCCGTCTGGGCGACTCGAGTGGCGCGAGCAGCCCGGCGCTCGGCGTGGGCTCAGCGAGCGTCAGCCATGGGCACGACGGAAGATCACACGCGACCAGCGGAAGAAAGATTCCGGTGCACCCCTACCTGGCGCGCCAAATGTCGAATTTCGGGTTCCTGCAGACCCTTGAGGTTCGAACACTGGGGTGCGCGCAGAGATCTTTCCCCTACCAGCTCGCGCGTGAATGGATTACAAGGGATCTAAACTAGGAACGATGAACAACACAAGAGACACAAGGTTTATACTGGTTCGGGCCACCGTGGTGGCGTAATACCCCACTCCAGTGTGTGGTGTGGTGGATTGCCTCTGGGGCTGATGATGAACAGTACAAAGGAAGAACAACCTCGCGAGGGGCTGTTGTAACGCCCCGGATCCGATGCGCCAGGTGTCTGCCAGTTATTCACCGTCGTTGCCATGTCATGTGCTTGCGTGTTGCACTTCGCCATGTCATCACCTGCATTTCATATCATGGCATCATGTGCATTTCATTTTGCATACGTATTCGTCTCATGCATCCGAGCATTTTCCCCATTGTCCGTTTTGCAATCCGGCACTCCTATGTCTCCCGGCGCCCCTTTTACCTCTTTTCATGTGTGCATGTTAAACGGTCTCGGAATGGACCGAGGTTTTCCAAGCGGCCTTGGTATAGCACCGGTAGACCGCCTGTCAATTTTCGTGCCATTTGGAGGTCGTTTGGTACTCCAACGGTTAACCGGGTAACCGCGAAAGCCTCTTTTGTATTGCAGCCCAACACCCCTTCCAAAGTGGCCCAAAACCCACCTAACTCCCCTCCATGCTCTTGGTCGTTCGATCACGATCGTGTGGGCGAAAACCGCTCCTCATTTGGAGCTTCCTAGCTCCTTCTACATATATATGTGTGTCTCCCTCCGTTTTCTCGCGCAGATCAAACCCTAAAAATCCCCCCGCACGCACCCGGACATGTCCGCCTCCGCGCCGGACAAAATCGCCGCCGCCCCGCAGCCACTGACGTCGCGCCACGTGGCCTCCCGCCGCCGTCCACCGCACGGGCCCGCCAGGCCCATCGCCGGCCCGCCCCGGGCCCGACCGCGCCGCGCCTCTGCCCGCAGCCTCCCGCGCCCGCGCCTCGCCGGAGTGCCCCACCGACCTCGCCGAACTTCGCTGCTCCGTCGCCGGCGAGCCCTCACCGGAGCGCCGCGGCTTTCGCCGCCTCCCCGACCCGCGCCTCGCCTCCGCCGCCCGCGGGTCGCGCCGCCCCCGCATCGGCCCGAGCCGCCGCCCGCCGCCGCCCCATCCCGCGCCACCGGCCCGCGCCACCGCCGCCCGGTCCCTCGCCGCCCGGCCTCCGCTGCCTCCGCCCTACGCCGGACGCCCCGCGCCCCGCCGCCTCTCCTCGCGGCCGCGCCGCCCGGTGCCCGCCTCGCCGCCGGCTGGCTCCGCCGCCACCGGACCCGGCGCCGCGGCCCGTTCCCGGCCTCGCCGGACCCTCCCTGCCGCCGGTCGTCGCTCTCCGGCGAGCTCCTCCGCCCCGCCTCGGATCCGGTTGGGTGGGATGAGATCCACCCGACCACCGATCCGAACGCGTCGCCCCCGCGCCCGGATCCCTCCGTCCCGCTCCGTCTCGTCCCGGGTTGAGTTTTTCGGAGGGTAATATTCCACTAAGTCCTCAGTTTCTTGCATTATCATGCATTTTCATCGCATCATATCTCTGCATCCGTAGCTCCGTTTTGTGCGTGTAATATGTCGGATTGGTCGCCTCGAAGAGTAGATCATTTCTTTCCATTGCATAATTTACATTTGAGCTCATCTTGATGCCCGAAATGCTGTTAGAAGAGGGCTATGTGATGTTAGATTCAGATTCTTATCAGGACATGCACTTTTGTCATTTTTGCCATGATTGATGTGTGCACCCTATGAACTTGGGTCCTACATATGTTTTGTAATATGCCATGCCATCTTTAGAGGGGTGTATGCCATGTATTTTTGTGATCTCTGTGGTGACTATCACAAGCATGCAAACTAGGCTTCATAATGTTGCTGATTTCAGCCCCTGTTCTGCTGATATTTTTATGCCATGTTAACTTGATGCTACCGAGAGATCCATGCTTATTTTGAGATACTTCAGTAAGGATGTTTTAAACATATGGTTATTCTCTATCCAGCCATGCCCTTGTTTGCAATTATAGAGGGCCATAGCTTGAGTCAATCGAGCTCTACTTTTGCTATAAAATATTTCCTGGCAGGTTGTTTACATGTTATTCAATTTTGCCAAGGTTGTTGTAGTTGATCTGTGTATGCTATGATGTTGTTCTTGCCATATATAGCTTCTATGCCATGTCTTCTTACTGTGAGTTGCCTTGCCATGCCATGTATTGCTCTGTGGTGAGTGGTTCAAGCTCACCAACATGCCTATTTATTGTTGTTCCTGCCATGTATGAATCTGTAATATAACTTGTCATGTTTACATGGGTGCCATAATATTTTCTGTTCCCTTTTGGCTCATGGTAAGTAAGGGACATTTGATCTATGCATTTAGTAGTATCATGCCATGCCTTAGTTTGCCATGATAAATTCCTGTAACATGTTGTTTGATAGCTCTAAATATTGCAACCTGATGTTATTTCTGCTAAAGTCTGAAACTGTTATTATTTGCAATCTTGCCATGTGTGTTTGAGCATATTCTAGTGGTTTCTGGAGATAGCTCAGTGTTCATGTTTTGTCATGCTTTACCTGTACATCATGCCCATGCCTTTTGTTTTTATGTTAGGGTGCTGTAGCATATTGTTTTGATGCTTGCAATATGCCTAGTTGCTGTTTTGGACAGATTGTTGCTATGACTTGTATAGTGTGTATGTGTTGAACCGTTGCTCCGTTTTGAGTGTGCTCTATATGAAACTTGTTTGATTTTGCATCAATGCCATGCTTATCTTGTTTTGCTCATATCTTCTAGGCCGTAGCTCCGAATCTAATGAACTTTATATGTAACTTGACTAGAATTTCGTGTAGATCATCTTGGTGCATTTTAACTTGCTGTTTAACAACTTGAACTTAAGGTTTATTCAGATCTGGACCAATTTCGAAATTTGCATATGAGGACTTACCGGAATTGTTATATGTTGTTTCCGGCCTCATTTAAACTTGCTTTGACGTTTTGGTCTTGTATGCATCATCTTTTGCCATGAGTAGCTTCAGGTAGCCTTGTCATGCACCATGCTTGGTTGAGCATCATGTCTTGTTCATGTGTGGTGTGTTTACTATGTTGTGTGCTTCTTCTTGTTAGTTCCTGTTTCGTTGCGATCGTGAGGATTCGTTCGTCTACGCTCGGTTCGGCTTCCTCCGTTCGTCTTCTTCATGGACT
>LR880968.1:823778253-823805517 GCA_904067115.1 Aegilops sharonensis | reverse complement strand
GGAAAGGTTCCGAGTGATTCGGGTATTTTTTGGAGTACCGGAGAGTTACGGGAATTTGCCGGGGGAAGTAGTGGGCCTTAATGGGCTATACGGGAAAGGAGAGAAGGGAATCAAGGGGTGGCTGCGCGCCCCCCATGGAAAGTCTGAATTGGACTAGGGAGGGGGCGGCGCCCCCCTCTCTTTCCTTCTCCCTCTCCTACTCCTTCCCTCTCTCCCCTCCTGGAAAAGGAATGGGACTCCAACTAGGATTGGGAATCCTAGTTGGACTCCCCCTATAGACGCACCCCTCCTAGGCCGGCCTCTTCCTCCTCCCTCCTTTATATACATGGCCAGGGGGGCACCCCAAAGCACAACAGACAATCTCTTAGCCGTGTGTGGTGCCCCCCTCCATAGTTACACACCTCGGTCATATCGACGTAGTGCTTAGGCGAAGCCCTGTGCCGGTAACTTCATAATCACCGTTGCCACGTCTTGTGTTGACGGAACTGTCCCTCGGCCTCAACTGGATCAAGAGTATGAGGGACGCCATCGAGCTGAACGTGTGCTGAACACAGAGGTACCGTATGTTCGGTGCTAGGATCGGTCGGATCATGAAGACGTACGACTACATCAACCGCGTTAATATAATGTTTCCGCTTTCGGTCTACGAGGGTACGTGGACACACTCTCCCGCTCGTTGCTATGCATCACTTAGATAGATCTTGCGTGTTCGTAGGAATTTTTTTAAATTACTGTGTTCCCCAATAGGAAGAACATCTTGAGCTTGTGTTTCTTTGAAAAAAGTGGGGTCATACTTCTCTTGTGGAGGAACAAACTTCGTCTTGGGGTATTGATCTTCTTCCCACTCAACTCCATTAGCATTGAACTTTTGTTCAAAACCAACACCTTGATTCTTCCGGTGCCTTCCTTGCTTGCGTACAATTTCTTCAAATTGCTTAGTTCCGGCAAGGCTCTTGTAAACACCTTTCTCTATAATTCCCTTCAATAAGTTATTTTCTTCCTCAAGTGTAACTTGGCTAAGAGAGTCATTAGTGGAATCAAGAGAACTACTAGACACTAATAGGGAAAAGCCTATACATAGAATCTTACCACCAGTGCATTTTAAAATAAGGCCCTGCTGCTATATAACAGTAGCGCGCTCCAGGAGAACTCGCTGCTGAAATAAAAGTAGCAGCAGCGCGCCTCCTATAAGCCGCGCTACTACTATAATTGCCACGACCCCGTAGTGAAGCTAGTTCTAGCAGCAGCGTGTTAATACGAAGAGCGCTATTGCTATAGGTCATAGCAGTAGCGCATTCCCGTAATAGCCGCTACTGCGAAGTTTACTAAAAAAATTAGTCCCACCTCTGTAACATCCCAATTTTCAATTTGGATGTTTATAAATAGATCATTCATATGCATCCATGGTTTATGCATTTTGCCCCATTTGTTTTATTTGAATTTTGATCCAAGGAACTTTGAGCAACTCAAGGACCAAAAGAGAGAGTTGGAAGATTCCCTAAAACCATTTTTGAGAATTTTACAAAGTTGGGAAATTGGATCAAACTTGGTTCCACCAAAATTCATTTCCAGTATATCAAAAATAAAATAAACAGAGAAGATAAAATGACTTCTTCAAAATTAGAAGGAAAAGATTGGAAATTGAATTTGGAAACAAAATATATTTGTTGACTTTTATTTGCAATTTATTTTATTCGTTTAGGAAAATTTTTATTCTTGAAAACTTGCATTTTAGGCCGGATAAGTGTTCACAAGGTCATATATAAGACCATATAATTATGTGAAATTTTCTGGGATTTATAGGCTAAGTTTTATTTGTACTTTTGGTGTTTCATTGCTTCTGTAAAAAAAAGGTTAAAAATACGCAGCCCAGCAGGCCCAGGGCCCAGGCGCTATCTCCTTCTTCCTCCTATCTGTACGTGAACACTGACAGAAATGTTCATCCATGGCGCCTCTCCCTCTTCCTGCCCTCATCTTCCTTTCCCCGCACCCATTAACCCCCAGAACCGGTTCCCCTTGCCTCCCTCTACCCCTTCCCCTTCCTAGTGCGCCTTGGAGTCGCCTGTAATGGCCATTACGAGCCAGAGGAACAGCCACCATTAAAACTCAAATCTTCTGTTCGAATTCTGGCTCTCCCCTGCCCTATATAAAGCACCCCTTGGAGCTCCTCTCACCCCTCGTCCGAAGCCCTCTCTTTTTGGAGTTTTTCCCTCTCCTTGACCTCTCCAATTGCTTGCCGGAGTTTGCGAATTCCGGCGACCTCTCACCGTGTGTACAGGAAGCAATCTACCACCACAACTTGTGCAAGTGGTTCAACTCATCGTCCTCTACACCGTCCCGCACACATCCTTCGCCGAAGCCCACCGGATCCACCATCTTCCTCATCTCCGGCGACTAGTCCGGTGAGCACCCAGCCAACCAATCAGAAAGTGCCACTTGGCATCTGGCCGAATTTATTTCTCCTTTTCCAGTATTTCTTCAAATCTCAGATTCTATACCAATGCTTGGTTCTAGTATATCTTTTAGTCTATAGATCCGAATTAGTTGATTCTTTTTCCTACCGCTTCATAAAAATATCCTCTATCCACAGAACCACACGAAAAATATTTTTGAAATTTTTAAAATTTGAATTCAAACAGATCTGAATTCAAACTTCGTTAGGCCGTAACTCGAGTTTCGTAACTCCGTTTTAGGTGATTCTTTTTGCAAATCGAAGCTAGTGACATGTACTTTCTGTTAAAACCAAAACCATTTTTTTTGTTACTGTAAAAATTACATTCTGTACAGAAACTTTTTTGGTTGTTTTTGAAGTTTTCCGAAGTCCTCTCTTTGATTTCTTTTTGATATTTTTTGCTTGTATGCTTATGTATGTTATTCTTGCTTACGCTAGATCATCCGGAGTGTGAGGATTGCTACTACGAATCTTTAGAGTTCAACGATCGTCAGCAAGGCATGTTCACACTTTGATCATAATTTTCAACACCCAGATTTACCATGCATTAGTTTCACCCTCAAAGATTGCATGAGTAGGATTGGGAACATGTGGTTATGCTATGTAGTTCATGTGGTAGGAACCTATGACCTTTGATCACCCCGGGAATATTCGTTTTATCATATATTGCTTAGCCATGCTCATAGACGGGGATTGATATGTGAGATCCATGCAAGTTGCGAGAGTTAATAATTTTGGGATAACCTAAGGTGGCAACTTTAATACACATCTGGGTGGATTGTTTGGGGCACCTGGAGAAACCAGTGCTTGCCCAAGGGGAATCCCGGAGTGCCCGTGTGATTACCCTAGGTCCGCAACCCATGCTCAAAGGGATCATAAGATATTTCATGCCTAGAAACTTCCGTGTGCAGCCACAAGCCATTATGGGCTCTGGCATAGTTGAGTAAGTTGTGTGACCTCTTTCCGTGGTACACTAGCTGATGTAGGGGAAAGTAGGTGTACCGGTCTAACCAGGGTTAAGGGCAAACGCTTCTGAAAGGCTATGTCTCGATCTTCCGATCATGGAGGTTGTCGAGTCTTGTGGGGAAAAGTGCGCAAACCTCTGCAGAGTGTACAAACTAATCATGATTAGCTGTGTCCCCAGTTATGGACAACTTGAGTATCTAGAAGTGAATTATTTGTTGATCTCATCACGCTATTTAATGAAATTATTGGGTTACTAATAACTTGGGAATTTTGGGATTGAGTTGGAGGAACCTTCTCAATAATGGCATTTTAATTTAGTAGTAAATAAAAATTTATTCCTTTGTTGTAGGGTAAAATTGGCTTTATGCAAAAATTAAACTTAGAGCCTCCAACAGCTAAATTTCCATATAAAGATAGTTTTTTTTATCATTATTATTCTATGGTGTGAAATTGCCAGCATATTCCATGTGCTGACCTACACGGCTGCAACGTCTCATGTTGCAGAATTTTTTCGACGAGGGTTATAGGTGCGATAGGTCGTTGTTCTGCACTCAGTTTGCCGTGGAGTTGGATGGACTCATTTACCTTCGATGCTTTCGCAGTTAATTTATTTTAGATGGCCTTTGGCCATATTATTGTAATAAATACTCTTTTGAGGATCTCGATGTAATAAAGTGTGTGATTGAACTCTGTTATAATTCCTAGAGTACTGTGTGTGTCAGCATACCGATCCAGGGATGACACTTAAGCACAGAGACTTCGATCCATTTGGATCGGGTCGCTACAAGATTGTAGGACGTGATTGTCGGTGTCAAAACCGGCAGACCTCAGGTAGGGGGTCCCGATCTGTGCGTCAAGGCTGATGGTAATAGGAAGCAAGGGACACAGATGTTTACCCAGGTTCGGACCCTCTCGATGGAGGTAAAACCCTACTTCCTGCTTGATTAATATTGTGATATGGGTAGTACAAGAGTAGATCTACCACGAGATCGTAGAGGCTAAACCCTAAGAGCTAGCCTATGATGGTATGATTGTAATTGCGATCGGCCATCTAAGGACCAACCTCTCCGGTTTATATAGGCACCGGAGAGGGCTAGGGTTTACATGGAGTCGGTTACAAGGAAGGAAATATAATTTCTAGATCGCCAAGCTTGCCTTTCACGCCAAGGAAAGTCCCATCTGGACACGGGCCGAAGTCTTGAGTCTTGTATCTTCACGCTTCAATAGTCCGGACGTTGTACACAGTCCGGCTGTCTGGATACCCCCTAATCCAGGACTCCCTCAGTCCCCTGAACCAGGCTTCAATGATGATGAGCCCGGCGCGTAGTCTTGTCTTCGGCATTGCAGGGCGGGTTCCTTCTCCAAATACTCCAAAGTAATCATCGAACACTTGAATCGTGTCCAGATCCACAAGATGGTCTTCACATGGCATAAACCTGATCTGCTGGCAATCTTCGTGCATCGTGCCCGTGCATCGTGGCCTGGACCAACGCGAACCGGCATTTCTTACCCCATGACGACTCGCGTTACGAGACGGCTNTGTCGGTGTCAAAACCGGCGGACCTCGGGTAGGGGGTCCCGATCTGTGCGTCAAGGCTGATGGTAACAGGAAGCAAGGGACACAGATGTTTACCCAGGTTCGGACCCTCTCGATGGAGGTAAAACCCTACTTCCTGCTTGATTAATATTGTGATATGGGTAGTACAAGAGTAGATCTACCACGAGATCGTAGAGGCTAAACCCTAAGAGCTAGCCTATGATGGTATGATTGTAATTGCGATCGGCCATCTAAGGACCAACCTCTCCGGTTTATATAGGCACCGGAGAGGGCTAGGGTTTACATGGAGTCGGTTACAAGGAAGGAAATATAATTTCTAGATCGCCAAGCTTGCCTTTCACGCCAAGGAAAGTCCCATCTGGACACGGGCCGAAGTCTTGAGTCTTGTATCTTCACGCTTCAATAGTCCGGACGTTGTACACAGTCCGGCTATCTGGATACCCCCTAATCCAGGACTCCCTCAGTCCCCTGAACCAGGCTTCAATGATGATGAGCCCGGCGCGTAGTCTTGTCTTCGGCATTGCAGGGCGGGTTCCTTCTCCAAATACTCCAAAGTAATCATCGAACACTTGAATCGTGTCCATATCCACAAGATGGTCTTCACATGGCATAAACCTGATCTGCTGGCAATCTTCGTGCATCGTGCCCGTGCATCGTGGCCTGGACCAACGCGAACCGGCGTTTCTTACCCCATGACAACTCGCGTTACGAGACGGCTTTATTGGCACGTCCCGTCGGGGCAGAGATCGTGTTCCACTTATTACGGGATTTTTCCATCAATATGGGCGCACGCAACCCCATGACGGCCGTTGGTATAACTCCGTGTGTTTTTAGATAAGCCTTAAACGGCCACTCCAGGGACTCTTGATGTTCATCCCCTTTATAAAAAGGGGTCGAGGCCTATGCCTCTTTTCCACCTTCCTCGCGCCTTCTTGTTCCTCGAGTTCTAACACCCGAAAGCTAAGCTTCAACACCCCAGATCCGCCGATATGTTCGGATACGTTCCTCAAGGCCAATGGGTGGCCTCCTCGATCCAAGAGGACGAAATTGCGAAGCTTAGGGAGGTCGGATACCTGACCGCCGACATCCAACACAGGCTTCCTGCATCCGGGTAGGTCATCCCCACACCGGAGCCTAATGAGTGCGTCATTTTTGTCCCGTACTTCCTCCGCGCCCTGGGCTTCACCCTCGACCCCTTTGTGAGGGGGCTCATGTTCTATTATGGGTTGGATTTTCACGATCTGGCTCCGGATGCTCTCCTTCATATCTCGGCGTTCATTATCATGTGCGAGGCTTTTCTCCACATTACCCCATACTTCGGCTTATGGCTCAAGACCTTTAATGTGACGCCGAAGATGATCGAGGGACGAAATGCGGAGTGCGAAGGTGCCGTAATAAGCAGAAACGTCGATGCCCCATGGCCAGAGGGTTCTTTCCCGGAAGTATCCGATGTATGGCAACGGAGGTGGTTTTACGTCACGGCTCCCAGAGGCACAAAGTGGGTGGCTGCCCCCGAGTTTCGCTCGGGCCCTCCGTCACAGTTGGCGTCTTGGACGGACGTAGGACGGAATTGGTGGCCCGCTAGTGATATACCAGTGCTGCAGAATCGCATCCGGGAGCTTCTTGAGAGGGACATTAACCTTGTCAGCATAATGCAAGTGATCTTAATCCGACGGATGTTGCCGTGCCAACGCCGGCCTCTCCGGATGTGGGAGTTCAATCCGGAGGGTCCGCGGACTGTCAAGCACTTCTTCGGCTCGAACCTCGAAGAGATGTGCAAATTATTCTTAGGACGGAAAGTAGTGTATCCGGATACCACCGAGGATGCGGGCCTAAGCTGCAATCGCCTAGATACTCAAGTAAGTAGCCCTGACACCGGACACCCTGTTTCGTATTTGTCATGATAGTTTATTCTGAAAATCATCTGCGTCCAGGAATGGCTCAGCAAGGCGGAGAGAATCAGGTGTCAGGCGCCACTTCCCGAAGGCTCGCCCGCCCCCACCATGGTCAAGATGCTCGACAAGGTACTCAGCAGAATGCCCTTGGGGAAAGACAAGGGGAGGAACGAAGAAACTGAACCCCACATGCTACGCATCCGAACCGGGGGAATTGTTATCTCCCCCAAGGAGGATAATCAGGGAGGGGAGGCTAAAGCCTCCTCCCCGCGCGGGAAGAAGAGGGCCACCTCCGAAGACTTGGAGGCGGAGATGCCCAAATTAGGGAAAAAGACATCCCCAGGGGGCCTTGCCCTAACGGGCACCCTCACCGCATCATGCCCTCCAACGGGCCAGCCCTCCACCGAGCTGTAAGTTAATTTTTAATTCGAAGGTACCGCGTTCCTCCAAGATCAATAACCAGGATTCGTCTTTCGCAGTTCGGCTAGCAGCGCTTCTCAACAGAGTTCGTCTTCGGGGGATGTTCCTCCGGAGATGATGGAGAGCGAGACCCCTCCCACCTCTCCGGCTCATGAAGCGGGCGACACTGAGGTATCGTCACGGAGGAGTCCGGATCTGCCGAAGCTGGAAGGCAATGTGTCAGCCCCCCTGAGCCCGGAGCGTTTGGCCCCCACGAGGGGCGATGGGAAGGGTCCGGCACAGTTCGATGTCCGGCCGGACGTACTGACAGGCCTACTGGAGCGAGCTGTATTCTTAGAGGAGCACCGCTCATTAATGAGCGCGGTGCTCAAGAAGATTTCGTCCGCTACAAGCGGTTTGAATGAAGCATTTACAAGTCTGCTCAGAGGCTTTGAGGTATGCAGTGAAGAATACACTGTTTTTGGCTATGAGGCACGCGTTAGGTGTGCTCCATATAGATAGTAGCCCCTGAGACTCTGGTTGCCCGCCCTAGGCGGCAAACAGGGGATCATAAATTAACGACTGCTCTGTCAATATGTGCAGGTACCCGCGGGTCCGGCCGCCCACTAGTCCGTTGAAGTTTCCGAACTAACTAGGCAGATTCGATCGATTGATGCCGATATCACGCTGGTGAACGAGCGGCTGGACAAATCACAAGGTATGTGCTCTGCCTTCCTTTGTATAGGAAAATATGGAGGCGGCATGATATTAATGTAATATGTTCGGACTGCAGATGGTGCTGCTGCCGTGGAGGCCCTGAGGGCAGAACTTGTCCAAGCCAAGGAACAAGCTCGGGTTAGCAATGCGGCTGCCCTAAAGGTGGCAGAAGAATTGAGAGCCGAACAGGCTGCTCATCGCCGGAGCAAGGAAAAGATAGCCGAAATGGCTGTGGAGTTAAAAAATGCCGCTGACCGGTATGAGCTCCTTGAAAAGGAGCATAAGGAAAGTTTGGCCGAGCTGGACAAGGCGCGTAATGCCACCAAGGAAATACGTACCGCGCTCAGGGGTGTGCATGAGGAACTTCAACAGGCCGGTAAAATCGTGACTGGAGGCTCCTACTTGCTACGGACGAAGTTTTTCGATCCGAAGTACGCTCCCCTGGATGGGCGTTGGAGTCCTGCGGACGCGTATGAGGATTTGGCGAAGAGTAGGGCTGACGCTGCCAAGTTCTTCGAGGATCAGGGTGATAAGGAAGTGGAGAAGCTTTTCTGGTCGCAATTCAATGCTCCCACTCGCCCGCTGCCGTTAAGTGACAAGATGGCTACTGTAGCGGAGCTTCACAGGCTGTCCGGTCTTGCAATGCGGTCTGTGATAGACCATCTTTGGCCGAAAGGGCCTAAGCCTGATAGTTACTTTGGCTTTGTGCAGCAATTCCTTGGGGCCGTGCCTCAGATCGACGCCATGAGGAGGTCGGTGTGCCTAGAGGGTGCACGAATGGATCTTGAAGCCTATTGGATAGATATGGAGGCCACCATTATAGCGACCCAAGATCCGGCGGGGGGCCAATATCCGACCGAGCACTACTTGGCGCAGGTCACAGAAGGTGCCCGCCTAATAGAGGCGCAGTGCTTGAAGAATGTCTTATTCGAGTGATGAATCGAATCATTGTAAAAACAATGTTATTTTGGTTATAGGGCTATATTTATACTTTTTGCCCGAAAGTATTATTGTGTCCCCTGTGCGGCCGTTTACATATATGAATGTGTAATCCGAAAGGTAGCAGTCGTCGGCTTCAGCCCCCACGCAAACAATGCGGGGGTGTTCGCAAAAAATATGCTTAATCACACCTGATCCAACGTCTTGGTCCATGAAGGAGGTGATCGCACGTCAAACTAGGCAACCCGACTATATAGATGTAACACTTTCACTTAGCCATGGCAATCTAATGTTGGGGCCACTATGTAGCCCCTAGTACATTCGCATGCATCCGAATACGAGCGCATGTGTAAATGACCGGGAAACGGTCCTTCGTTAATGCGGAAGGATCCTAAAGATTCCGATAAGTCTTCGAGTGGTTGAACAGTCTCTCGCTATATCATGACAGTCAGTTTTCGGCTTTCTCTACCTAGTTGCTCGTCTGGAATAACCAAGGCACAATCATAGTAGTTCTCCTTTGGCCACCTTAGCCGATAATAACGGAACGTAAGGCGGCAAACCCAGGAGCCGGGCAAACCCAACATTTGACCAAAGACATGATTCGGAGCTGCTGCATATAAGGCCAAACTCGTGACGCCGAACACTACCGAAGGTATTCGGACTTTATAATAGTCGATGGGCTCAAGAATGCCCATTCATTATAAACCCTGTGTTTCCAGGTACATGCGTTAATCTGTCGTGGCGATATGCCAAAAACGGCAGTATCCTCTGTGAGAATGGAACCCATGGGATGGTTGAACAACAAGAGGCAATAGAAAAGGTTTACACAGGGGCTTAATCTAAAAGAAACATGTTGAACGGGGCCCTGCTGCACGTCTGCGCCTTTGTCTCTGTTGTGCCGTATCTTGGAAGGGTATCACGTGAACGTTGTCTGTGGAAAAAGGAAAACTCGCAGGGGAGTACAACATAAGTATGCGATGGATAAAAGTGTAAGCTATTAGACTGCCAATAAGGTTGAGCCAAGTGTGGGGCTTTATTAGGTAGTTATAGCCCCTGGTATCCGCTATAGGATTACATATATGGTGCCCTGGTTTGATCTGGGCTACCGAACTCGTCTAACCGTGTCCCTGGTCTTAACGACCGGTCATATTTTTGGAGGTCGCTTATAGTCCGGCCGTGAGGGCCGTCGCGTGTTCCTCTGCGCGTGACGAGCACTCTGTTATTCCGCTAACGGTGATGACGCCACGTGCACCGGGCATCTTGAGAGTAAGGTAGCCATAGTGCGGCAATGCATTGAAACGGGTGAAGGACGTTCTTCCAAGCAATGCATGATAGTTGCTTTCAAAGGGTGCGATGATGAAGAGTAGCTATTCGCTTCTGGAGTTGCATGGAGTGCCGAATGTTACCTCCAGTATGACGGAGCACCTGCTTTGGGCTTCAACGCCTGGTATCACCCCTTCAAAGGTGGTGTCGCTTTGGTTAATTCTGGATGGGTCTATCCCCATCCTGCGGATAGTGTCCTCATATATTAAATTGAGACTGCTGCCGCCGTCCATGAGGACGTGGGTGAGATGGTAGCTGTCGATTATTGGGTCAAGCACCAAGGCCTCTGATCCTCCGTGCCGAATACTAGTTCGTCGTCCAAGTGATCGAAGGTGATCAGATAGGGCATCCAGTGGTTAAGTGTGAGTACGATGGTCTCTATATCGAGCGCGTCTCTATGCGCGCGTTCGTGTCTCCTCATGGATGTGTGAGTCGTGTGGATGATGTTCACTGTTTTAACCTCTGGCGGGAATTTTTTCTTTCTTTCAGTGTTTGGCTGGCGAGGTTCATCCTCGTTTTCACTTGGTGTTTCCCTTCCCTTGTGTTCGGCATTTAGTTTGACGGCCTGCTTGAAGACCCAGCACTCTCTGTGCGTGTGGTTTGCAGGTTTGACAGGGATGCCATGAATTTGGCATAGTCTGTCTAGGACTCTATTCAGATCGGACGGCCCCTCTTTGCTGCCTTTAGATGGCTTATTTTTCTAATTAGGTCGAGAGCCCCCGAATCCGGCATTAACCATCGTGTTATCCGGGCTCTCTCTTGATAACCCACAAGTATGGGGGATCGCAACAGTTTTCGAGGGTAGAGTATTCAACCCAAATTTGTTTATTCGACACAAGGGGAGCCAAAGAATATTCTCGAGTATTAGCAGCTGAGTTGTCAATTCAACCACACCTGGAAACTTAGTATCTGCAGCAAAGTGTTTAGTAGCAAAGTAATATGATAGCGGCGGTAACGATAACAAAAGTAAAGACAGCAAAAGTAATATTTTTCGTATTTTTGTAGTGATTGTAACAGTGGCAACGGAAAAGTAAATAAGCGTAAACCAGTATATGGAAAGCTCGTAGGCACCGGATCAGTGATTGTAACAGTGGTTCGTCATGTAACAGTCATAACATAGGGTGACACAGAACTAGCTCCAATTCATCAATATAATGTAGGCATGTATTCCGTAAATAGTCATATGTGCTTATGGAAAAGAACTTGCATGACATCTTTTGTCCTACCCTCCCGTGGCAGCCGGGTCCTATTGGAAACTAAGGGATATTAAGGCCTCCTTTTAATAGAGAACCGGAACAAAGCATTAGCACATAGTGAATACATGAACTCCTCATACTATGGTCATCACCGGGAGTGTTCCCGATTATTGTCACTTCGGGGTTGCCGGATCATAACACATAGTAGGTGACTATAGACTTGCAAGATAGGATCACGAACACACATATATTCATGAAAACATAATAGGTTCAGATCTAAAATCATGGCACTCGGGCCCTAGTGACAAGAATTAGGCATAGCAAAGTCATAGCAACATCAATCTCAGAACACAATGGATACTAGGGATCAAACCCTAACAAAACTAACTCGATTACATGATAAATCTCATCCAACCCATCACCGTCCAGCAAGCCTATGATGCAATTACTCATGCACGGCGGTGAGCATCATGAAATTGGTGATGGAGGATGGTTGATGATGACGACGGCGACGAATCCCCCTCTCCAGAGCCCCGAACGGACTCTAGATCAGCCCTCCCGAGAGAGATTAGGGCTTGGCGGCGGCTCCGTATCGTAAAACGTGATGAAACTTTCTCTCCGATTTTTTTCTCCCCGAAAGCCAATATATGGAGTTGGAGTTGGCATCGGAGGGCATCCAGGGGGCCCACTATGTAGGGGCGCGCCCAGGGGGAGGGGCGCGCCCCCACCCTCGTGAGCAGGGTGTGGGCCCCCTGGTCTTCATCTTTGGCGAGGATTTTTTATTATTTATTCTAAGGTATTCCGTGGAGTTTCAGGTCATTCCGAGAACTTTTGTTTTCTGCACATAAAACAACACCATGGCAATTCTGCTAAAAACAGCGTCAGTCCGGGTTAGTTCCATTCAAATCATACAAGTTAGAGTCCAAAACAAGGGCAAAAGTTTTTGGAAAAGTAGATATAACGGAGACGTATCAACTCCCCCAAGCTTAAACCCTTGCTTGTCCTCAAGCAATTCAGTTAACAAACTGAAGGAGAAAAAGAAACAAAATTACAAACTCTGTTTGCTCTTGTTGTTGTAAACATGAAAAGCCAGCATTCAAGTTTCAGCAATTATTATGAACTAACCATACTCACAATAACATGTAGGTCTCACAATTACTCATATCAATAATATAATCAGCTAGCGGGCCATAATAATAGAACTCGGATGACAACACTTTCTCAAAATAATCATAACATGATATAACGAAATGGTATCTCGCTAGCCCTTTCTGAGACCGCAAAACATAAATGCATAGCACCTTTAAAGATCAAGGACTGACTAAACATTGTAATTCATGGTAAAAGAGATCCAGTCAAGTCATAACCAATATAAACTAAACCAATTATAATGAATGCAAACGACAGCGTGCTCTCCAGCGGGTGCTTTTTAATAAGAAGGGTGATGACTCAACATAAAAGTAAATAGATAGGCCCTTGGCAGAGGGAAGCTAGGATTTGTAGAGGTGCCAGAGCTCGATTTTGAAATAGAGATAAATTATATTTTGAGTGGCATACTTCCACTGTCAATGCAACAACTATGAGATGGATGTATCTTCCATACTACATGCATTATAGGCAGTTCCCAAACAGAAAGGAAAAGGTTTATACTCCCCCTCCTCTACAAGCATCAATCCATGGCTTGCTCGAAATAACGAGTGCCTCCAACATTCAACGGGTCCCAAGGGGAGTTTTGTTTAATTATTTTGATTTGCTTTGATCTTTTTGGATCATGGGACTGGGCATCCCAATTACCGGCCCTTTCTCGTGAATGAGGAGCGGAGTCCACTCCTCTTGAGAATAACCCACCTAGCATGGAAGATATAGGCAGCCCTAGTTGCACATGAGCTGCTCGAGCATACAAAACAGAATTTCATTTGAAGGTTTGGAGTTTGGCACATACAAATTTACTTGGAACGGCAGGTAGATACCGAATATAGGAAGGTATAGTGGACTCATATGGAACAACTTTGGGGTTTAAGGAGTTTGGATGCACAAGCAGTATTCCCGCTTAGTACAGGTGAAGGCTAGCAAAAGACTGGGAAGCGACCAACTGAGAGAGCGACAACAGTCGTAAACATGCATTAAAATTAATTTACACCGAATACAAGCATGAGCAGGATATAATCCACCATCAACATAAATATCATGAAGGCTATGTTGATTTGATTCAACTACATGCGTGAACATGTGCCAAGTCGAGTCACTCAATTCATTTAAAGGAGGATACCATCCCATCATACCATATCATTCTAATAGCATGTTGGCACGCAAGGTAAACCATTATAACTCATTGCTAATCAAGCATGGCACAAGCAACTGTAATCTCTAAATGTAATTGCAAATATGTTTACTTCATAATAGCTGAATCAGGAACGATGAATCATCATATTTACAAAAACAAGAGAGGTCGAGTTCATACCAGCTTTTCTCATCCCAATAAGTCCATCATATATCATCATTATTGCCTTTCACTTGCACGACCGAACGGTGTGTATAATAATAAGAGTGCACGTGCATTGGACCAAGCTGGAATCTGCAAGCATTCAACTCAAGAGAGAAGACAAGTAATATGGGCTCTAAGTTAAATAAACGATCAAGCATATGAGAGCCACTAAGCACTTTCAATATGGTCTTCTCGACCCCTAAAGAAAGGAAAAGAAATAAAAACTATTTACACGGGAAAGCTCCCAAAAAGCAAAAGAAGAACTGGAAATATTTTTGGGTTTTTCTCTTTAATTATTACTACTACAGCAGGAAAAATAGACTAACTAATTTTTTTGTTTTGTTTTTTCTTAAGGTTTATTAAACACACAAGAAGAAAGCAGGAAAAATAAATTTAAACTAACATGGATATTACAGTGAAAGAGTATGAGCATCGATATCTAGCAATGAGTGTGTGTGAACATGAATGTAATGTCGGTGGGAAATACGTACTCCCCCAAGCTTAGGCTTTTGGCCTAAGTTGGTCTATTGCCAGGGATAGCCTGGCTGATACCCGTAGGTGTAGCTGGGGTCGTACTGTGATGAAGAATAGTTGGGATCATAATGTGATGAAGAGGACTCTGACTGCCACTGGCTGGCAACCGCCTCAGGATCCCAAGAATAAACATACATTCGTGGAGGCTCATCTTGTGGCTCCGGTTCCGGGGCTGGTGCATGATTCCGATAGGCTTGAACAGCCGCCCACGGAACAATGTAAAGACCCGTAGACAAGTTAAACAAAGAGGGAGCAGGCAAAGTAATAGTCTCAGGGTGATGTTTATCAAAGTACAATTTATATTTAAGCTCCCCTTCGTGACTCTTAACAAGAAAATCATGCGCTAGCATACTCTTATAATCTAAATAAGCACGGGGCAGCACTGTTTCTTCTTTCTCCTCATGTCTAATAGGTATTTCAAAATATTCATCTAGGCGTGAAGCACAAATGCCCCCAAAGATGGGGCCCTTAGTGCGGTTCAGATTTAACCGTCTAGCAACAATTCCACCCATACTAATAGAGCTATTGCGGTATAAACCATAGAACAAAATAATAATATCATGAATGCTAAGGTTCCCACAGTTCCCACGACCAATCAAGCAACGACTAGCAAATAAGGCAAAGTAGCGCAAAACAGGAAAATGTATGCTACTAATTCTTGCATCAGAAACCTTCCTAGTTTCTCCCACAGTGATAGTGTTAATAAAAGCTTCCACTTCATTACGGTGTGTTTCATCTAAGGTACCCTCAAAAGGTATTTTGCAAACCTCGCAAAATTCATCTAATGTCATTTCCTTAACAACGTCATATAAATGAAACTCTACTGTTGGAGGTGATTTCTTAGGGAAAAGGTAGAAGTTCTGCACAAAAGTATTTGTGAGTAAGAGATACTGATGACGTTGGTCGTGGAGGAAGTTGGTGAGGCCGGCGCAGAAATCCTCATAAATCCCGGCTCTCCTCAAGAAGTCATCGGAAGGCCATTCACACGGCCGAACCTCCACGGTGCGAGGCAAATTAAATTTGGGCTTCTGCTCTTCTTCCTTTTGTTTTTCCTTAGAGCTTCGGCTCGACGAGCCCCTCAAAAGTCTCTTCATTATTTCTGAAACAATCTGAAATTTTTAGTAACTTCAAACAGAAGTGAACCAACTTCAATAAAACTGATAGCAACTACTCATACAAGTGACTAGAGCCTATATCAAGCATTAGAACTACTTGGAACCATATAAATTTGGCATGTAAGCTCAAGAACATGGTCACCTATGCAGCACAAATTTGCAAAGAATAAAGCACTAGAACAAAAACTAATTGGACCAATGGAGGAGTCACATACCAAGGAACAATGTCCCCAAGCAGTTTTGCGACAGAGGAAGAAGATGGGTGCAGGGATAAATGGAGGAGGGCCACCATGGGCCCACGAGGCAGGGGGCGCGCCCTCCACCCTCGTGCCCAGGTGGCAGCTTCCCCCGCGGTAATTTTTGCACTAAAAATCCTCAAATATTCCTGAAAAAATCATATTAAATTGGCATGGCATTCTGAGGACTTTTATTTTCGGGATATTTTTATATTGCACGGATAAGTCAGGAAACAGATAGAAAATACTATTTTACTTTATTTTTACTAAAGAACAGAGAATATAAAGAGAGTACAGAAGGTTGTACTTCTAGTTTCATCCATCTCATGCTCATCAAAAGGAATCCACTAACAAGGTTGATCAAGTCTTGTTAACAAACTCATTCCGATTAACATGAAACCGGAGAAATTTTGAATAACACTATGTTACCTCAACGGGGATATGGACATCCCCAATAATAAGTATATCATATTTCTTCTTGACAGTAGGAAGAGGAAATTCAAAACCTCCAAATATAACCGATGGAATTTTTCCAATAGAGTTGATACTATAAACTTGAGGTTGTTTCCTCGGAAAGTGTACTGTATGCTCATTACCATTAACATGAAAAGTGACATTGCCTTTGTTGCAATCAATAACAACCCCTGCAGTATTAAGGAAAGGACTTCCAAGAATAATAGACATACTATCATCCTCGGGAATATCAAGAATAACAAAGTCCGTTAAAATAGTAACGTTTGCAACCACAACAGGCACATCCTCACAAATACCGACAGGTATAGCAGTTGATTTATCAGCCATGTGCAAAGATATTTCAGTAGGTGTCAACTTATTCAAGTCAAGTCTACAATATAAAGAGAGAGGCATAACACTAACACCGGCTCCAAGATCACATAAAGCAGTTTTAACATAATTTCTTGTAATGGAGCATGGTATAGTAGGTACTCCCGGATCTCCAAGTTTCTTTGGTATTCCACCCTTAAAAGTGTAATTAGCAAGCATGGTGGAAATTTCAGCTTCCGGTATCTTTCTTTTATTTGTAACAATATCTTTCATATATTTAGCATAAGGATTTGTTTTGAGCACATCAGTTAATTGCATACGCAAAAAGATAGGTCTAATCATTTCAGCAAAGCGCTCAAAATCCTCATAATCCTTTTTCTTGGATGGTTTGGGAGGAAAAGGCATGGGTTTCTGAACCCATGGTTCTCTTTCTTTACCATGTTTCCTAGCAACAAAGTCTCTTTTATCATAACGTTGATTCTTTGATTGTGGGTTATCAAGATCAACAGCTGGTTCAACTTCTACATCATTATCATTACTAGGTTGAGCATCATCATGAACATCACCATTAACATTATCACTAGGTTCATGTTCATTACCAGATTGTGTTTCGGCATCATACATAGAGATATCATTTGGATTATCAGGTGGTTCAGCAATAGGTTCACTAGAAGTTTGCACAGTTCTATCATTTTTCTTTTTCTTCCTCTTAGAAGAACTAGGTACATCTATATTATTTCTCTGAGAATCTTGCTCGATTCTCTTAGGGTGGCCTTCATGATACAAAGGTTCCTGAGTCATTCTACCAGTTCTAGTAGCCACTCTAACAGCATAATCATTTTTCTTACTATTCATTTCATTAAGTATTTCTTTCTGAGCTTTAAATAGTTGTTCTACTTGAGAGGTAACCATAGAAGCATGTTTGCTAAAAAGTTTAAGTTCAGCTCTAATATTAGCCATATAATCACTCAAGCTTTAATCATAAAGGTATTCTGTTTTAATTGTCTACCAAAATAAGCATTAAAGTCATCTTGCTTAAACATAAAGTCATCAAACTTATACAAGCACTGACTAGCAATATTAGTAGGAGGGACTTCAGCTTTATCATACCTACAGAGAGAATTTACATTTACTACCTGCGTCGGGGTATCGGGAGGTTCTTCAGTAAATAAGTAATTGAGATCATATACTTCTTCAACAGGCGATAAATTAAGACAATGTATTTCTTCAATAGGAGGTAAATTCTTAACATCTTCAGCTTTAATACCTTTTTCTTTCATGGATTTCTTTGCCTCTTGCATATCTTCGGGACTGAGAAATAGAACACCTCTCTTCTTCGGAGTTGGTTTAGGGATAGGCTTAGTAATTGGCTCGGGAGTTGGCTCAGGAGGTGCCCAATTATTTTCATTTGTCAACATATTATTCAATAGAATTTCAGCGTCATCCGATGTTCTTTCCCTGAAAAGAGAACCAGCACAACTATCCAGGTAATCTCTGGAAGCATCAGTTAGTCCATTATAAAACATATCAAGTATTTCAGGTTTCTTAAGAGGATGATCAGGCAAAGCATTAAGTAACTTGAGAAGCCTCCCCCAAGCTTGTGGGAGACTCTCTTCTTCAATTTGCACAAAATTATATATATCTCTCAAAGCAGCTTGTTTCTTATGAGCAGGGAAATATTTAGCATAGAAGTAATAAACCATATCCTGGGGACTTTGCACACAACCAGGATCAAGAGAATTAAACCATATGTTAGCATCACCCTTTAATGAGAACGGAAATATTTTTAGTAAATAAAGGTAGCGCGATCTATCATTATTAGTAAATAGGGCAGCTATATTATCTAACTTACGAAGATGTGCCACAACAGTTTCAGATTCATAGCCATAAAAAGGATCAGATTCAACCAAAGTAATTATATCCGGATCAACAGAAAAATCATAATAATCCTGATCAGGAACACAGATAGGTGAAGTAGCAAAAACAGGGTCGGGTCTCATCCTACCTCTAAAAGATTCTTTACTCCATTTAACTAGCAACCTATTACATTCACGACTATTCTGGCAAGCAAGAACAGCTTCCGTAGATTCAATATTAAAAAGATAACCCTCAGGAATAGTAGGTCTATTTTCATCATCACTAACATCATCGTGTTCAGTTTCAATAATTTCTCTTTCTCTAGACCTAGAAATTTGTTCATCTAGAAATTCACCAAGAGGCACAGTAGTATCAAGCATAGAAGTAGTTTCATCATAAGTATCATGCATAGCATAAGTGGCATCATCAATAACATGCGACATATCAGAATTCATAGCAAAAGCAGGTTTAGGTGTCGCTAGCTTACTCATAACAGAAGGTGAATCAAGTGTAGAGCTAGATGGCAGTTCCTTACCTCCCCTCGTAGTTGAGGGATAAATTGTTGTCTTAGCGTCTTTCAAGTTCTTCATAGTGTCCAGCAGATATAAATCCCAAGTGACTCAAAGAATAGAGCTATGCTCCCCGGCAACGGCGCCAGAAAAAGGTCTTGATAACCCACAAGTATAGGGGATCGCAACAGTTTTCGACGGTAAAGTATTCAACCCAAATTTGTTGATTCGACACAAGGGGAGCCAAAGAATATTCTCAAGTATTAGCAGCTGAGTTGTCAATTCAACCACACCTGGAAACTTAGTATCTGCAGGAAAGTGTTTAGTAGCAAAATAATATGATAGTGGCGGTAACAGTAACAAAAGTAAAGACAGCAAAGGTAATGTTTTTGGTATTTTTGTAGTGATTGTAACAGTGGCAACGGAAAAGTAAATAAGCGTAAACCAGTATATGGAAAGCTCGTAGGCACCGGATTAGTGATGGATAATTATGCCGGATGTGGTTCGTCATGTAACAATCATAACATAGGGTGACACAGAACTAGCTCCAATTCATCAATATAATGTAGGCATGCATTCCGTAAATAGTCGTACGTGCTTATGGAAAAGAACTTGCATGACATCTTTTGTCCTACCCTCCCGTGGCAGCGGGGTCCTATTGGAAACTAAGGGATATTAAGGCCTCCTTTTAATAGGGAACCAGAACAAAGCATTAGCACATAGTGAATACATGAACTCCTCAAACTATGGTCATCACCGGGAGTGGTCCCGATTATTGTCACTTCGGGGTTGCCGGATCATAACACATAGTAGGTGACTATAGACTTGCAAGATAGGATCACGAACACACATATATTCATGAAAACATAATAGGTTCAGATCTGAAATCATGGCACTCGGGCCCTAGTGACAAGCATTAAGCATAGCAAAGTCATAGCAACATCAATCTCAGAACATAATGGATACTAGGGATCAAACCCTAACAAACTAACTCGATTACATGATAAATCTCATCCAACCCATCACCGTCCAGCAAGCCTACGATGCAATTACTCACGCACCGCGGTGAGCATCATGAAATTGGCGATGGAGGATGGTTGATGATGACGACGGCGACGAATCCCCCTCTCCGGTGCCCCGAGCGGACTCCAGATCAGCCCTCCCGAGAGAGATTAGGGCTTGGCGGCGGCTCCGTACCGTAAAACGCGATGAAACTTTCTCTCTGATTTTTTCTCCCCGAAAGCCAATATATGGAGTTGGAGTTGGCATCGGAGGGCATCCAGGGGGCCCACGAGGTAGGGGGCGCGCCCCCACCCTCGTGAGCAGGGTGTGGGCCCCCTGGTGTTCATCTTTGGTGAGGATTTTTTATTATTTATTCTAAGATATTCCGTGGAGTGTCAGGTCATTCCGAGAACTTCTATTTTCTGCACATAAACCAACACCATGGCAATTCTGCTGAAAACAGCGTTAGTCCGGGTTAGTTCCATTCAAATCATACAAGTTAGAGTCCAAAACAAGGGCAAAAGTGTTTGGAAAAGTAGATACGACGGAGACGTATCACTCTCTTACTTGTTTTGGCGTTTGTTTTTATGACGCCGTGACTTCCCATTGCCATCCCTTATTTCGGATGTGCTGGGGTCGCTGGTGCCTTTACGGGCTAGCCAGCTATCTTCTCCTACCCAAAAGTGGGTCATAAGGCTTGTTAGGTCTGCCATTGGCCTTGGCTTTTCTTGGCCGAGGTGTCTGGCGAGCCACTCGTCACGGATGCTGTGTTTGAATGCCGCTAAGGCTTCGGCATCCGGACAGTCAACAATTTGGTTCTTCTTAGTGAGGAATCTATTCCAAAACTTGCGGGCGGATTCTCTGGGCTGTTGGACTATGTGACTTAAGTCGTCAGCATCCGGAGGCCGGACATAGGTCCCTTGAAAATTGGCCCTGAAAGTGTCCTCGAGTTCCTCCCAGCTCCCAATTGAATTTTCGGGGAGGCTTTTCAACCAGTGCCAAGCTGGTCCCTTCAGTTTGAGGGGGAGGTATTTGATGGCGTGAAGGTCATCCCCACGAGCCATATGTATGTGCAGGATAAAGTCCTTGATCCAGACCCCTGGGTCTGTCGTTCCGTCGTATGCCTCTATGTTCACAGGTTTAAAGCCCTGTGGAAATTCATGGTCCAGTACTTCATCGGTAAAGCACAGGGGGTGAGTAGCCCCTCTGTATCTGGACGTGTTGTGGCAAGCCATCGGCTGTTGTTGTGTCCGGTGTTTGTTCCGGACTGGTATTTGATTGGCGTAATCATTTTGGTGACCATAGTCCCTCGCCGGGGTGCGTCCTTTGGTTCCATAAATGGACCTGGCCGCGCCGGCTTTCTTATTTTGGTGTTCACGTGGATCGTGCGCGGCGTCGGTAGCCGCTTTGTTGCGGTTATGAAGTGGTACAGCTTCGTCGTCGAATTCTGGCAGTAGCTTGCGTTTTGGATAGCTCTTTGTATGGCGGTCATCGCCGTATCTTTCTTTAGTGTCTAGCACTTTATTCCATCTACGGTTGAGCGTTTCCTGTGCGGCTTTGAGCCGTTGCTTTTGCTTCTTTAGACTTCTTGCGGTGGCCATAAGCTTTCTGTGGAGGTTATCTCGTTCCTCGTGTTTTTCCGGGATTGCATCATTATCCGGACTGTTTTCCTTTGCTAGTTCGTTTTGATGACCTCGTCCGTCGGGATCATTGTCCTCGGGTGTCTGCTCCGAAATGTGTTCAGGGTGACCTGGTTCGTCCTGCTCCATCACTAGGTCCGTATGGTCGTTGTTGCCTTCGGAGTTGATTGTATTGTCGATCCCTCTGGCGCTCTTGTCACTATTTTTACTGTTGCTGGACTTAGAACGGCGTCTGCGCCGTCGCTTTGGCTTTTGTCCGGGTGTTCTATCGTCCGGATTGTCGCCTTTGTCCTCTTTGGGCGTATCCACCATGTATATGTCGTGTGACGAGGGGGAAGTCCGGCGCCCCATAGATTTCGAATCTTCTCCGGCATCGTCGTCCATACCGTCGATGTCTTCGGAGTCAAAGTCAGGCACGTCGATTAAATCATCGACCGTGGCTATGAAGTGGGTGGTAGGTGGGCAACGAATTTCTTCGTCGCCTGCTTCCCACTCGAACCGGACATAGTTTTGCCCAGTAATTTCTGTCAAAGAGAGAGTTTTCAACGAGTTCAGCATGTCGCCAAAGGGCGAGTGCTGAAAGATGTCTGCGGCGGTGAACTCCATTACCGGGGCCCAACCTGGCTCGACCGGCTCGGGAGTGCACGGACCGGACTCAACATCCAGATATGAATCCGGGGGTCCGGAGTCATAGGCCACCGCAAAGGTAAGGCCCGTGTTCGGATCCACCGCCGATAAGTGTGCGGCCTGTCGGGCGGGGTCCAGCCCGCCGTCCCCAGGCAACGCGGCCTGCTCCGGATTTAGGTCCGAGGATACTGTGGGGGTGATACCCTGAGCTTTGTCCGACGGCAGGTCTAAGCCGTGCTCGTCGTGACTGTCCGATGTTCCTGGCATAGGCCCAAATCCATCGAGGATCAAGTCCCCGCGGATGTCCGCCGTGTAGTTCAGGTTTCCGAACCTGACCTGGTGGCCAGGGGCGTAGCTGTCAATCTTCTCCAGATGGCCAAGCGAGTTGGCCCGCAGTGCGAAGCCGTCGAACACGAAGATCTGTCCGGGGAGGAAAGTCTCGCCCTGGACAGCGTCGTTGATGATGATTGAAGGAGCCATCAAGCCTGACAGTGACAGCACAGAGGAACTCTCAATGAAAGCACCAATGTCGGTGTCAAAACCGGCGGATCTCGGGTAGGGGGTCCCGATCTGTGCGTCAAGGCTGATGGTAACAGGAAGCAAGGGACACAGATGTTTACCCAGGTTCGGGCCCTCTCGATGGAGGTAAAACCCTACTTCCTGCTTGATTAATATTGATGATATGGGTAGTACAAGAGTAGATCTACCACGAGATCGTAGAGGCCAAACCCTAAGAGCTAGCCTATGATGGTATGATTGTAATTGTGATCGGCCTTCTAAGGACCAACCTCTCCAGTTTATATAGGCACGGGAGAGGGCTAGGGTTTACATGGAGTCGGTTACAAGGAAGGAAATATAATATCCAAATCGCCAAGCTTGCCTTTCACGCCAAGGAAAGTCCCATCCGGACACGGGCCGAAGTCTTGAGTCTTGTATCTTCACGCTTCAATAGTCCGGACGTTGTACACAGTCCGGCTGTACGGATACCCCCTAATCCAGGACTCCCTCAGCGACCACTAGGAAATGGAAAGCCATAGGAAGAAAACTCTATTTTACGACTTCCTTAAATATCCGTTGGTCTATACTCTTCTATATTCATTTCTATCTCTTCTCCACTTCAATAAAATAGTTGTCGAACCCCATCACCAAGTTGCTCAGTACGATGAGACCATGACCTATGAAGACAACATTGACGAAGAAGACGCTAGAGTTGACTTTGATTTCAGGAGATTTAGTTCAGACCACCACTACCAAGTTGAGTCCAACTAATGTTTCTGCGGTAGTATGAAGAGATCCTATCTCTTGTGGATATGACCTTACCTGTAGGTTTTTGCTTGTGTGGTGTGATCTGTGTGAATTGCTTGATTTGAATTTTCTTGCTATCATAAGCATATGGGTAGTGATTTCTCTCATTAGGCCCTTATTCTATTCTAAATTTCTCATCCACTCTAAACCTAACAGGTGCCTCCAAGACGTGACCCGGAATTCCCACCGGAACTTACCCAGTTGATTCAGAACCAGAATGCCCTCAGAACCAGAACAACAACAACCCACCGCCACCACCCCCGATCGACAACCTTACCCGTTTCCTGAGGTTGAACCCACCAATGTTCTATAGCAGCACGGAGCCGATCGTTGCAGATGAGTGGCTTCGCAAGATCGGAAGAGAGCTGACCACCGCAGGATGCACTTACGCTGAGAAGGTGCGCTTTGCCGCACATCAACTGGATGGACCAGCAGCCTCGTGGTGGGAGAATTACACCACCACATTCCCCGTAGCCAATGTGACCTGGGATCAGTTCCAGCAGGCGTTCCATACCGCACATGTTTCAGCCGGAGCTATGAGTCTGAAGAAGCGTGAGTTCCGCAACTTACGCCAGGGAAATCGTTCTGTTGGTGATTATGTGGAGGAATTCAGCAAGTTATCAAAGTATGCTCCCAGAGATGTGGCCGATGATGCTGCTAAGCAGGAGAAATTTCTGGAGGGACTAAACGATGATTTGGGACTTCGGTTGACTGTGGCTACCTTTAACAATTATCAAGAGTTGGTCGACAAGGCTCTCATTCTGGAAGGCAAGCAGCAGCAGGTGGAGAATCGCAAGAGGAAGTACGGAAAGGGAAAGTACAACTCTGGTGTTCAGCAGAAGCCCCGCTATACCCCGTACTCGGGAAATAATGGATCAGGATCCGGCAAGTATGGTGGACACACTCACCATAACCATGGAGGACATTCACATCATGGAGGTAATGGACACAACCATAATGGCCAAAGGAATGGCAATGGGAACGAAGGAAACAACAATCAGCATCAGTCCAACCCCGCTACACCCGAAAAGAAGGATCTGAGCCACATTACATGTTTCAAGTGCGGGAAAATCGGATACTACGCTACCGATTGTCCTGAGGCCAAGAACGGGAACGGTAATGGAAGCTCTGGAGGCAAGAAGCCCAATCCCTTCACCAGAGGTCAGGTGAACCATGTCAATGTGGAGGAAGTTTATGACCAGCCTGACATCGTTGTTGGTAAGTTATTGGTTAATTCATTCATAGTCCTTGTTCTTTTTGACACTGGTGCATCGCATTCATTCATATCAAGGGGGTCTGTGGATATGTTTAAGTTGCCGACCGTAGCCCTTAAAACACCAATATTAGTAAGTTCCCCAGGAGCAGAGTCTATGGCTAGTCAGGGATGTTTTCAATTACCATTGACCATAGGGAGACATGTTTTCCCCACAGACCTCATCATCCTAGAGTCACAAGGATTGGACGTAATTCTAGGCATGGACTGGCTATCCAAGTATGAAGGAAATATTGATTGTGCCCGTAAGTCGATTCTTCTCACCACCCGAGAGGGTAAACGGATCAAGTATGTTTCGAGGCATACGCCAAGGAGGACTCAAGTGAATTCTCTTTCGGGAGTTGTTCAGGAGGAAGTACCAGTTGTGAAGGATTATCCTGATGTATTCCCCGAGGAATTGCCCGGCATGCCACCGGATCGGGACATAGAGTTTTTGATCGAATTGTTACCAGGCACCGGACCAATATCCAAGAGACCGTACCGGATGCCCGCAAATGATCTGGAGGAAATTAAGAAGCAGATTAAGGAATTATTGGAGAAAGGTTATATTCGTCTGAGTTCATCACCTTGGGGAGCCCAGTGCTTCTAGTTGAGAAGAAGGATGGAACCTTGAGAATGGTTGTAGATTATCGTGCGCTAAACGAGGTGACAATTAAGAACAAGTACCCTCTGCCGATGATCAATGATTTGTTTGACCAGCTACAAGGAGCAAAAGTTTTCTCAAAGATCGATCTTTGATCAGGATATCACCAGCTGAAGATTCGAGAACATGATATACACAAGACAACTTTTACCACGAGATATGGGCTTAATGAGTACACGGTCATGTCTTTTGGTTTGACTAACGCCCCTGCCTATTTTATGAGTATGATGAATAAGGTATTCATGGAGTTCTTGGATAAGTTTGTTGTGGTATTCATTGATGACATATTGATTTACTCGAAGAATGAAGAAGAACACAAGGAACATTTGCGCTTGGTTCTTGAGAAACTCAGGGAACATCAGTTATAGGCAAAGTTCAGCAAGTGCGAATTCTGGTTGAAGGAAGTCGGATATCTTGGACATGTTATATCAGGAGAAGGAATAGCAGTAGACCCCTCCAAGGTTGAAGCCGTCACCGAATGGAAGGCACCCACCTAAGTTGGAGAGATTCGCAGTTTTCTTGGACTTGTGGGATATTATCGGAGGTTTATTGAGAATTTCTCCAAGATCGCGAAGCCCATGACAGAGTTATTGAAGAAAGACACTAAGTTTGTTTGGACCGACAAATGTGAGGCCAATTTCCAGGAGCTAAAGAAACGTTTGGTCTCAGCCCCAGTGCTAATTCTTCCGAATATACGCAAGGATTTCCAAGTATATTGCGACGCTTCTCGTCAGGGACTTGGAGGTGTGCTTATGCAAGAAGGAAGAGTTGTTTCATATGCCACACGTCAGCTTCGACCTCATGAGCGGAATTATGCCACACATGATCTGGAGTTAGCAGCCGTAGTGCACGCACTCAAGACCTGGAGACATTTTCTTATCAGAAATTGTTGTGATGTTTACACGGATCATAAGAGTTTGAAATACATCTTCACGCAGAAGGAGTTGAACCTCAGGCAAAGAAGATGGTTGGAGCTCAAAAAGGATTATGACATGAAATTGCACTATCACCCAGGAAAGGCCAATGTTGTGGCCGATGCATTGAGCCGCAAGAGCTATGTAAATACCCTCGCAGCAGGAGGATTACCTCAGGAGTTAATTGATGATCTCAGAGATCTTCGATTGGAGATAGTACCACAAGGTTTTGTTGCCGCAATGGAAATTCAATCCACTTTGTTGGGAAAGATCCGAGAAGCCCAGAAGTTAGACAAAGGTATTGCGGATATAAAGAGAAGGATGAACCAAGGAAAGGCAGAAGGATTTCGTGAGGATGAACATGGAACCTTATGGTTTGAGAAGCGTATTTATGTACCCAATGACCCGGAGATCAGGAAATTGATTCTTCAGGAGGCTCATGATTCGCCTTATTCAATACACCCGGGCAACACAAAGATGTATTTGGACTTGAAGGAAAGTTTCTGGTGGACAGGTATGAAAAAGGATATTTCCTAGTATGTCGCAGTATGTGACGTATGTCAGAGGGTTAAGGCAGAGCACCAGAAACCAGCAGGATTACTTCAGCTTTTGCCGATACCAGATTGGAAGTGGGACAAGCTTGGCATGGACTTCATTACAGGATTACCCAGGACCCGATCAGGCTATGATTCTATTTGGGTAGTGGTTGATCGCTTGACTAATTAAGGTAGCTCACTTCATCCCCGTGAAAACCACATATACAAGTGCTAAGTTAGCCAAGATATGCATGACCAGGATCGTATGTCTGCATGGAGTTCCGAGGACCATCGTATCAGATAGAGGAACACAATTTACCTCAAAGTTTTGGCATCAGTTACATGAAACTTTGGGTACCA
>LR880968.1:823765025-823778037 GCA_904067115.1 Aegilops sharonensis | reverse complement strand
GCAGTATGTGACGTATGTCAGAGGGTTAAGGCAGAGCACCAGAAACCAGCAGGATTACTTCAGCTTTTGCCGATACCAGATTGGAAGTGGGACAAGCTTGGCATGGACTTCATTACAGGATTACCCAGGACCCGATCAGGCTATGATTCTATTTGGGTAGTGGTTGATCGCTTGACTAATTAAGGTAGCTCACTTCATCCCCGTGAAAACCACATATACAAGTGCTAAGTTAGCCAAGATATGCATGACCAGGATCGTATGTCTGCATGGAGTTCCGAGGACCATCGTATCAGATAGAGGAACACAATTTACCTCAAAGTTTTGGCATCAGTTACATGAAACTTTGGGTACCAGGCTGAAGTTCAATACAACTTTTGATCTGCAGACAGATGGGCAGACCGAGAGAGTCAATCAGATTCTGGAGGATATGTTGAGAGCTTGTGCGCTAGATTATGGATCTAGTTGGGATGATAATTTGCCTTACGCAGAATTCTCATATAACAATAGCTATCAAGCTAGTTTGAAAATGGCCCCTTTCGAAGCTTTGTACGGAAGGAGGTGCAGGACACCATTGATGTGGGATGAAGTTGGAGACCGTAAATTATTCGGACCAGATTTAATTAGTGATTCAGAGTAGAAAGTCAAGCTGATCCGCGACAGACTCAAGGTAGCCCAATCCAGGCAGAAGAGTTATGCCGATACTAAACGCAAGGAGGTAGCCTACAAAGTCGAAGATAGAGCATATCTTCGTGTGTCTCCACTTCGAGGAGTTAAACGATTCAGAGTCAAAGGAAAGTTAGCACCACAGTTTGAGGGGCCGTACAGAGTTTTAAAACGCATGGGTGAAGTTCCCTAGAAGTTGAAATTACTAGAAGCCTTGTCAGGAGTTCATGATGTGTTTCACGTTTCCCAGTTGAAGAAGCGCCATGCGGAGATGACCGATATTCATTTGAGAGATACATTGCCACTGGATGCCATACAGTTGGATAGTGATCTGACCTATGAGGAGAAGCCCATCAAGATTCTCAAGACTGCAAGCAGGGTTACCCGCAGCAAGGTCATCAAGGTTTGCAAGGTTCAGTGGAGTCATCAAACTGAGGAACAAGCCACCTGGGAACGAGAAGAAGACCTCCGACAGAACCACCCACACCTTTTTGCCAGCCAACCAGAATCTCGAGGGCGAGATTCATCTTAAGGGGGGTAGGTTTGTAACATCCCAATTTTCAATTTGGATGTTTATAAATAGATCATTCATATGCATCCATGATTTATGCATTTTGCCCCATTTGTTTTATTTGAATTTTGATCCAAGGAACTTTGAGCAACTCAAGGACCAAAAGAGAGAGTTGGAAGTTTCCCTAAAACCAATTTTGAGAATTTTTCAAAGTTGGGAAATTGGATCAAACTTGGTTCCACCAAAATTCATTTCCGGTATATCAAAAATAAAATAAACAGAGAAGATAAAATGACTTCTACAAAATTAGAAGGAAAATATTGGAAATTGAGTTTGGAACCAAAATATATTTGTTGATTTTATTTGCAATTTATTTTATTAGTTTAGCAAAAAGTTTGTTTTTTGAAAACTTGCATTTTAGGCCAGATAAATGTTCACAAGGTCACATATAAGACCATATAATTATGCAAAAATTTCTGGGATTTATAGGCTAAGTTTTATTTGTACTTTCGGTGTTTCATTGCTTCTGTAAAAAAAGGTTAAAAAAAGCAGCCCAACAGGCCCAGGCCCAGGCGCTATCTCCTTCTTCCTCCTATGTGTAAGTGAACACTGACAGGAATGTTCATCCATGGTGCCTCCCCCTCTTCCTCCCCTCATCTTCCTTTCCCCGCACCCATTAACCCCCAGAACCGGTTCCCCTCGCCTCCCTCTAGCCCTTCCCCTTCCTAGTGCGCCTTGGAGTCGCCTGTAATGGCCATTACGAGGCAGAGGCACAACCACCATTAAAACTCAAATCTTCTGTTCGAATTCCGGCTCTCCCCTGCCCTATATAAAGCACCCCGTGGAGCCCCTCTCACCCCTCGTCCGAAGCCCTCTTTTTTTGGAGTTTTTCCCTCTCCCTAACCTCTCCAATTGCTCGCCGGAGTTTGCAAATTCCGGCGACCTCTCACCGCGTGTACAGGAAGCAATCTACCACCACAACTTGTGCAAGTGGTTCAACTCATCGTCCTCTACACCGTCCCGCACACATCCTTCGCCGAAGCACACCGGATCTACCATCTTCCTCATCTCCGGCGACTAGTCCGGTGAGCACCCAGCCAACCAATCAGAAAGTGCCACTTGGCATCTGGCCGAATTTGTTTCTCCTTTTCCAGTATTTTTTCCAATCTCAGATTCTATACCAATTATTAGTTCTAGTATATCTTTTAGTCTATAGATCTGATTTAGTTGATTCTTTTCCCTACCGCTTCATAAAAATATCCTCTATCCACAGAACCAAACGAAAAATATTTTTGAAAATTTTAAAATTTGAATTCAAACAGATCTGAATTCAAATTATGTTAGGCCGTAACTCAAGTTTCGTAACTCCGTTTTAGGTGATTCTTTTTTGCAAATCGAAGCTAGTGACATGTATTTTCTGTTAAAACCAAAATCATTTTTTTTGTTACTGTAAAAATTACGTTCTGTACAGAAACTTTTTTTGGTTGTTTTTGAAGTTTTCTGATGTCCTCTCTTTGATTTCTTTTGATTTTTTTGCTTGTATGCTTATGTATGTTATTGCTTGCTTACGCTAGATCATCCGGAGTGCGACGCTTGCTACTATGAATCTTTAGAGTTCAACGATCGTCAGCAAGGCAAGTTCACACTTTGATCATAATTTTCAATACCCAGATTTACCATGCATTAGTTTCACCCTCAAAGATTGCATGAGTAGGATTGGGAAGATGTGGTTATGCTATGTAGTTCATGTGGTAGGAACCTCTGACCTTTGATCACCCGGGAATATTCGTTTTATCATATATTGCTTAGCCATGCTCGTAGACGGGGATTGGTATGTGAGATCCATGCAAGTTGCGAGAGTTAATAATTTTGGGATAACCTAAGGTGGCAACTTTAATACACATCTGGGTGGATTGTTTGGGGCACCTGGAGAAACCAGTGCTTGCCCAAGGGGAATCCCGGAGTGCCCGTGTGATTACCCTAGGTCCGCCACCCAGGCTCAAAGGGATCATAAGATATTTCATGCCTAGAAACTTCCGTGTGCAGCCACAAGCCATTATGGGCTCTGGCATAGTTGAGTAAGTTGTGTGACCTCTTTTCGTGGTAGACTAGCTGATGTAGGGGAAAGTAGGTGTACCGGTCTACCCAGGGTTAAGGGCAAACGCTTCTGAAAGGCTATGTCTCGATCTTCTGATCATGGAGGTGGCCGTGTCTTGTGGGGAAAAGTGCGCAAACCTCTGCAGAGTGTACAAACTAATCATGATTAACCATGTCCCCGATTATGGACAACTTGAGTATCTAGAAGTGAATTATTGGTTGATCTCATCACTCTATTTAATGAAATTATTGGGTTACTAATAACTTGGGAATTTTGGGATTGAGTTGGAGGAACCTTCTCAATAATGGCATTTTAATTTAGTAGTAAATAAAAATTTATTCCTTTGTTGTAGGGTAAAATTCTGTGACACACCAAAAATTTTCCTTTGCTTTTCTTCAAATTTTTGTTGGATTTGAAGGAGGTCTCCAAAACCCTTCCAAAAATCTCTCTCAAAGCTTTTTTTCCATTTAGCAAATATTTTATTTTTGCATCTCCTTCAACTCTAGTGTTTGGTTTTAAATTTTCTTCTGATTGCCCTCTTCTCAAAATCCCAAGAAAAATCTTTGGAGTTTATTTTCTTTCAAAAGGAAACTCTAGGAGTTTTTCATCCTCTCCCATACTTGAAACCATTCATGATTCTTCCATGCACCACATGGTAAAACCTTCCCAAAAATCTCTCCTTCCACTTTGGTACAACTCAAACATTCTGTCCAAACTAGTAAAATCCATTTTTGGATTTTATTCCAATTATTTCTCCTCCCAAAATAATTCTGTCTATTATATTGAGCCTAGGTGATTTGCAAAGCAAGTATGCATTTGAGTTTTGACCTCAAACCAACTCCCTTGGATAGTCCTTTGTACCCACAACCCAGAACCATCTTGATCCACTCTTCTTCTTTTCAAATATTTCAAATTTCACTCATTGCAAGTTTGGACCAGATTTGCCAAATTTGGTGAAATTCATATCTACACTTCTCCAAAAATTCCACCAAAATTCAGGCAACCTCTAGTTGCAATGAGAGACCACTCCACCAAAAATCAGCTCAAGGAAAAATCCCTGGATACCAGAATCATTTTGTCGAACACCTGGCATGCACTATTCTGTTCACTTTCAGAAAATTCAGAAGTCCAGTGTCGATCTCCGTCAGTAACTTCAGTCACGAGTCCACAGTGCCTTTGGCACGTTGCTCGCAGCCTGGCCTGCCTGTCCGAAGCTCCACACACGCGCTTGGCGCGTTCCTGGCGTCGGTGGCGCCCTGGCCCGTGTGCGCCGGCGTGCTTTGCGGCGGCTGCACCACCGTAACGGCGACAGGAGGCAAAACTGCGGCGCAACGCCGTTCGGCGCCGCCCAAACATCCTGGTGGCTCCGCGTGGCCACCTCCTTGCCAGTGCACGCATGCGGCACCGTCGCTGTGGCTTGGCACGCGCAGAGCGCGCTCTCTGCTGCCGACGGGCCGTGCGGCCGTTCCGTCGAGGGCAGACCGTAACCAGCCCTCCCGTGCTGAGTTGGACACGGGAACGGATCCAATACTCCTCCTCAGCGATGCTCAAGCTCCTAAGCCGACCGTCCAGCCACAGTGCCGCCGTAATCAACTCGCCGGACTTATCCGTTCAGGGCAACCGACTCGGGCCGGCTATATATAGCACCCCCGAGCCTGCTCTCGCCCCCGCACGACTCCACCACCTCACCAGACCCCGCCTAGCCACTGGAGGGGCCTCGAGGGGCCTTTCTTTCTCGACTCCGGCCACCACCGTCCGACTCGAGCTCCGGCATCGTTCTCTTCGGTGAGAACTCCTCCGCCGCCCTACTTCCGCCCGTAGCCTCGTACCACCTCTAGTTGGATAACCCCCACCTCAATTTTTGCCCCGCAGCTCTCTCCGGCGAGATGCACGACCGTCCGAACCGCCGTCCGCCTGAGCAAGCATCGCCGTCGACGTGGTACTCGTCGGCGACCACTTCCACCTTCCACAGACGCAGAAGGACGTGCTGATCACGAAGGTACCATCCGATCACTCTGCCTCGCCGTGGATCGCCGCCGGCGACCACCGCACCTCTCGGGCGCCGTCGCGCCCTGTTTCCCTCTTTCAAATTTTCAAACCTGACGGGTGGAACCCGCCTGTCAGCCTCTCAGTGGTTTCTTTTAAACGAACCGTTTTCTGGACTTTTCTGCAGAGCCCCCTGGAAACTTTCTGTTTCATTACAGATGGGTCCCTGTACCAAAACTCTTATAACTTTTAATCAGAAAAGTATATTTGATTGATTCTTTTTCTGTCCTCTTGAAAATTTTGTCTAGTTTTTGATCAGATTTATTTGAAAAATATTTGGATCAACTTTCTGTACCCCACGGTATTTACGTTAGCGCGTGTATTTTTGTTTACCGTAGATACCGAAGGAGGTGACGGAACCGCAAACTTCGCCGAGCTAGACCCCGACTACTCCGAACCAGGAAAGCAAAGTTTGAACTTTTGATATGATGAGTGTCTGGGCATGTTTGCATTATTTTTGTATCATGGCACATTCATGAGCATTTTCGATGATAGTTTATCTCGTGAGCATTGGGGCAAATGAGCTTGGTAAATCCGTGAGTTGCTGGAAACTTGTTGCATGGCCATGAGTTGGCATGAGTATGGGTAAGATGGCAGTGTTGTAGCATGCCAGGCTTATGCCATATCGTTGACCCAGTGTCAACATAAATTGGTCAGATTCCCGTCCGTCTTCCTTTCTGTACTACCACCTGTTTCCCGCAAGGGATACGGCCTAGTACGTTGCAAACCACTTCCTGGTACACACCAAATCGAGAGGCCGGGATGAAGGTTCCATGGCCCTGGATTAAAGCCTTTCATCCGGTCAGGGGGCATGGGTGTTTCTGGTTGGGACCGAGAGGGGGGCACCCCTTAGAGAGCGCGTATATAAATTTGATCCCATGCTATTCGAGATTGTGATCTCCCTGTCTCAAAGTTTTTCTTAAACGCTGTCTAGGGTGATTCCTGGCAACGTGAGGTATGATGGGTGTGTACTAGCTAGTTGTGTTTCCTATGAAATACCGTAAACGGAACTAGTCCTTCGTGACTACGGAAATCCGTTGGCTGTGGACAATTTTGGTACAAACTCCGCAGAGTCAAAATTCTTGAATTCATCTTATTCATGTCCAAGTACCGTGATCATCTCATCTTGTCAAGTGTCAGTCTCAGTGACAGAAACTCCTGAGAATCATTTGAGTATTAAATGTTTATTTTCCTGTGAACGGACTAACCCGCTTATTGTCTTGTGATGAATATTTTCCGTGAGTACTATATCATGTCAGTTATGAATAATGAATTATAAGCTCTTTCTGCGATGTCGCTCTGACGTCCGACTGCGGCAATGTTGTTATTTATTTTCATTATAAGCCCTTTCTGCGATGTCGCTCAGACGTCCGACTGCGGCATCATTGTTATTTATTTTCATTATAAGCCCTTTCTGCGATGTCGCTCAGACGTCCGACTGCGGCATTGTTGTTATTTATTTTCGTTATAAGCCCTTTCTGTGATGTCGCTCAGATGTCCGACTGCGGCATCGTTATTATTTACTTTTAATATGAGCCCTTTCTGTGATGTCGCTCCGACGTCGACTACGGCACGCATGTAATTTTATTTCAATATAAGACCTTTATGAGGCGTCGCCCAGACGCCCGACTGTGGCATGTTTTACTTATTTTCACCCTTCGAGGCGTCACTTCAAATACTCGAACGGTTTTGCGTTTATCCTTCTTGGGGCTTTCGAGAGGACTACCGCCGATTCCCTTCTTATTTTATTTTTCTATACTGATTTATCTGAGCATTGTTAAAATTAATCATGACTCATTCATGCATTCATTTGTTATATCTTTTGTCCGAACTGTCTTGCGAGTACTTTCAAAGTACTCACCTGGCTTGTTGATTTGGCCAGATGCTGACGAAGGCGATCTCATGGATGAAGAATTTGATAGCGAGTCCGACGCCTAGAGGAATCCCAGTCAGTCTCGTGCGACCCCTGGATTAGTCATTGTGATATATCCGCTTCCGCTACCCAAATAAAGTCATCGAGCCTCACCTCGACGCTCGATGAGTCGCCAGTGCAGTAGACTTATTAACCACCCCGCTGTGTTATTCCACCAACCACTCATATCTCGAGTCAGTAGTATTTCCACCCCACACCTTTGAGTCATATCCGCCACTATGTATAATTATCGCCGTGTTTGTAATAATTGGTTGGGCATCTTCAGTCCGACCCCTGTATTAATGTAATGCTACTGGATTATTGTATCAAAGTTTTGTCTACCGGTATGAAGGATGTTTCCTCATATTGGACTTCATAGGTCGGTTGTACAATAAATATTTTTGTTGAAAAACCGGTCGTGACAAGCTTGGTACCAGAGCCAGGCTGACTGTAGGAAGCCACTAGGTGCGATCGCTAATCGGTTATTAGCATAATAGAGCTATTTTATTTTTTTCACAAATGTAGACAATTTCTGACAGTCAGCATAAATTTATGATATGACTACTCAGGACTTTTGCCTACTTTTGCAGATGGCTGGCAACGATTGCGAGCCGCAAATGTTCGCCAACATTCTCGATGGGTTCGTCAAGCTTCTCTCCTTCATCGTCCAAGTCGCGATGAGGCCAGATGTGCGCCCAGTCTTCGCTCTCTCTCAGCACAAGGTCAACGACCGTCTGACCATGCACCAAGCCGCGGTGGAATTCAAGAGAGGACGAGTTGAGCGCTACCGGTTCGTGGGGAGAGCCATGCCCACAGAGAAGCATGCACTGCAGATGGCAGCCCGTGAGGCGATAGCTCGTCTCAGGGATATCCTTCCTTCAATGAAGACTCGTCGCTACCGCTACCTGCCATGTCACGTGCCATACACCTGCCACTACGCGTTCTCTTGCCCCAGAGGAGAACGAGACGAAGCTTTTGAGATGCTCATCGAGTATCTCCGGGCTTTGGAAGCAGCCTTCGACAACCTGGTGGATGACTTTGTAGCTGCTCGCATGGACTCAGTCCATGGCTGTGCCGCCAACAGGAGGGAGCTCCTGCGCGCCGCACCGCCACTGACTTTCGTCTCGTCACCAGCATCATTCGCTCCTACTTCTCGCACCGCTACTCGTTGCCTGCCTAGCACGGAGGAGTTCAACCACGTCATTGCACCTAGTCCGGTTCGTTCTGCACCAGCCCTCGTGCCCGCTCAGATTCGAGTTGTCCCGCACAGGGCACCTGCTCCACCAACTCCGCGTAGCGCCTCGCATCTGGAGCCTATCTCCGAAGAGGAGGTTGAGTCCCCAGCCTCTCTGCGACTCTCCCTTGGCAGGCCAAGGGAAATCCTTACCATCTCCGACTAAGTACGCTTAGCCGCCTTGCGATGTACTGACTTGTTCGATATGTTTATATGTAAATAGGCTGTGAGAAGTAGTTTGTTTGCGCATCATGTAGGATCTAGAGAAGTGCATTAGACTAAATAACATGTCAGGATTTATGTACGCATATCCTGAGTGATGTATTGTATAATTACTGTGTCGGGGGGAAGAGCTGATCGTGCCCCACGAGCACCTACGGGACCTGGATCCCTTTGTGGTTCGGAGGGGGGCGGAGATTGTGCAAAGAGCGGGTCGAGGCGATGCACACGAGAGAGTTTTTACCCAGCTTTGGAGCTCTCCGGAGAGATAATACTCCTACTGCTGCTTTGTGGATTCTCTTCTCTTCTTGCTAGGGAGCAATGCGGGCTACAAAACCTAGCCTGAATATGATGAACTAAGCTGGAGCTGGACTCTAAACCAGTCGAACCTCCCCTACGTTGCCCTCGGGCCTCCTTTTATAGGCACAAGGGGTTGCCACATGTGGCAAGTAGACAAGGTTACAATGGTAAAAACATAGGTAGGTACACCGCTTTGTACAGTGTACAGTAATCTATACCTAACTCTGATGGCAAGGGACAAGGGTCATCAATGCCCGTCACAGACCCCCGAACAGTGTAACAGGGACCGTTAAGTGCGCCTCCGTCCGCCACGATGGTAGCTTGTCAGCGCCGTCTGTCGCTACTCCCCGCTGGCTGCACAGCCCGTCGACACGCGTGCTTGGAAGAGCCCCGTGGTGACACGTTGGCGGGTGAGCTGGAGCGGAGATGAAGAGAGGTCGCCCGCCCCGTAAAGTGCCTTGCCGCGGCGGGAACCTTGTCGCGCTTGGGGGTTCAGCGCCCGCCAAGCCTTCCCGGCAAGCTCCTCTTGCCGGGGCCTTGTTTTCCTTTGCGCCCTGAGTGGCCTTCCCGGCAAGCTCCTCTTGCCGGGGTCTTGACTGCTTTGTTCTTGAATGGCTCCAAAGGAGCCGCTGAGGACCTTGGTGGCCATCAAGCCAGCCCCGCCGTGGGGCGCTGCAACTGTCCGTGCACGAGTTCGGGGTACTAGGGTACCCCAACTCTAGTACACCGACAGGAGCCCCCGGGCCTGGGCCACACACGGCGCCAAGCTCTGTTGGGCCAGGCCCAAAACAGTGCACGGGCGCGCGTGGTCTTGACTACGCCGTTACTTGCCTTGGACCCACCACGTCTCCCACGAATGGCACGCGTCTACCGCGTTCCTCTGTAACGGCACGCGTTAATTGTGGTGTCGTGAGTGAAGTGGGCGGCGTGAGAGGTCGCCTCATCTGTCGCCTCAGTTCTGCATCTCCGCCACGTGGTTCCCATGCACTCGGGGTCACGGACGGTGGAAGTGGGATACTGGGCCGTCGCGAGCAGAGGCAGCAGGTCTGCCCTGATTCCCTGCTCTTCCCGTGCCTTGATTCGCCGAGCGGGGCAGCCGAGCCCCCCACTTTGCTCCTTTTAAGAGGGGCTGAAGGGGAACGCAGAAGCCCGCATTCTCCCATCCTTCCTCCCTTCAGCTCCTTGCTCCCCTTTCTTCCATTCTCCATGGAGAAAGGGAACCTTGGTTCTTCATCGGTGGCGCCGAGGGTCGCAGCTGGACATCGCACTCCTCCCAATCCCACGCCCGTGGTGGCTGAGCCAGCCACAAGGGGAAGAGGGAGGGGGCGAGGTCGTGGACGAGGCCGAGGAGCCCGAGGGAGAGGCGGGCGAGGCGGTGTGCCGTCTTCGCCTCCGTCGGCGGTTCCTCCCCGGGGGCGAGGTCGTGGACGAGCTCGAGGCGCTCGGGGAAGAGGCGGGCGGCGCGGCGTGCCGTCTCCGCCCCTGTCGGCGGTTCCTTTCCCCGCGGCGGTCCATACGGGGGACGACCCTTGCGAGTTCTTCGTCAAGCTGCGCCGGGCGCCTCGTCGTCGCCTCCGGCTTCCAGCTCCGTTCGCGATGGAGATGGAGTCGGATCCGCCCGAGACGTTGAGGTTGCACATGAGGGGCTGTGGGATCAGCGGCACGCGAGTCCGCGTTGTATTCCCAGCTCCTAATGTGATGTACCTTGATCGTGGGTGGAAGACGTTCGCCCGCATCCACAACCCGCTAGCGGGGTTTACCCTCCATTTTAAGTTAATGGAGGGTGATCTCCTCTCCGTCAAGGTCTTCGGGGATCTGGGCACTCGGGCGACAGCGACGACGATGGTAGCGGGCCCAACTAGTTGTCGGGCGCCGCTCCGCGTGCTACCGGCGACCCCATCATCCGTGTCGCCGGCTCCTTGAACTCCCCGGGGTCGTCTCCTTGGGTGGCTGGCGTAGGGAGGCTGCGGAAGGGGAAGAGGGATGGCGACAAGGCCGTCAAGTCGGAGTACGAGGGCGTAGTGCCCTCGACAGCGTGCTGACGTCCTGCCGCCCCGTCTTCGAGCCCTGCTTCCGGCGCTGCCGTCCCTGTCAAGCCTTCGGAGAGCCCCCGGCATGTTCTCTTGGTGCCTTCTGGCACCTATAGCTCGCGTAGGCGCTTCCTTTGCCCTTCCCGCCTCCTTAACCTACCTCCTGAAGATAGGGACAGAAAAGGGATTACGGGCATCTTATCTTTTTAATTTGTAAGCCTTCGGGCCTTATCTGCATTTAAGAACTTGTAATCCTCTCTTTCATGTTTTTCACTCTCCACGGACTGTATCCGAGTAGAATGGTTTTGGATGTTTGAAGAAGGACGAAGGGCTTATCTGATACCGCAGCCTCCGGCAACTCTGGCTTGCCGCAGCCCCCGGCAACTCTAGCTTGCCGGGGCTTGGACGTCGGCGCACCTTTCTTCTTTTCGCTGTTATTTCAGTTCCGAGAACAATTTAGCTAGTGCCGCGATAAGTTATTTTTTGTAATATACACTATCTTAGGCAATCGAATGCACTGTTATTTCCTTTACTCGATTTCTTCCCTTGTATGTTTATACCCTACGCTTTCAGGGAAACTTGCCGGTGCAGGCACCCTTGCCGTGAGCGTCGAGTGCGGAACTTCAGCAGCCTGCTGGCGGGGTCGCTACCGACAAGCAACCTCGTCGCGGACTAGTCGCAGCTCACTTAAATTGTTGAGCGGACTCGAAACAAAGTAAGGGCGCGACCAGTCACGATTTGGTTCCTCCATGCACAGGTTTTCCATACAAAGTACTATCGTTCGAGGAAGATAACTTGAAAATGTAAAACTGGTCGCTTAAACTTAGCAACTTAGCTTTTCTGTTGTCCATTTTCCGGCAAGGCGACAATTCCTCGAGCGACGCTTGTCGGCCGACACCATTCTTTCCTCCTTTCCCCCCGGTTAACTTGTGGGTGGAGGAACCTTCTCCTTGTTTGAGAAGAAAGAAGAGAAAAAGAAAGTTATGGAGCCCAATAGCTTATTATCGCTTACCTGGTGCGGGTGCTGCACAAGAAACACATGCATATTTTATTATGAAGGCATGTATTGACCAAATGTGCGCAACCATAGGCTTTACTGATGCACGGGGTCTACGCCCGGCTTTGTACAAAGGATTACATGCAACAGCGGCAAGACTTGTACAACAGGGTGGTTGCCGAAACGGGTTCCGGCAACCGCGCCTCATGGGTAAAACTTGCGAAGATGCTCTATGTTCCAGGAATTGCTCACCGGAAAGCCATCTTCGGTCTCAAGGCGGACAGCGCCGGGCCTAGTGACTCGTTTTACCTGATAAGGGCCCTCCCACTTCGGCGTCAACTTGTTGGAATTCTTGGCGGATTGAACGCGCCGAAGAACAAGGTCGCCTTCCTCGAAGCTTCTGGCATTAACTTTGCGGCTATGGTAGCGACGCAAAGCTTGCTGGTAACGAGCAGCTCGTACAGCAGCCTGAAGACGATCTTCCTCGAGGAGCAACGCGTCATCTTGTCGCAGCTACTCTTGCTCAAGCTCATCATAAGCGAGCACTCGAGGTGACCCGTATACGAGTTCCGTGGGGAGAACTGCCTCTGCTCCGTAGACTAGAGCAAAGGGTGTCTGGCCAGTGGCTCGATTTGGCGTCGTCCTGATCGACCAAAGAACCACTGGCAGCTCCTCGATCCAGTTCCTTCCGCACTTGTGCAGCCTGTCGAAAGTTCTGGTCTTGAGTCCTCGCAGCACTTCAGTGTTTGCTCTCTCTGCTTGACCGCTGCTCCTTGGATGAGCAACGGAAGCAAAGAAGATCTTGGCGCCAAGATCTTGGGCGTACTGCATGAAGGTGCGACTCGTGAACTGTGTGCCATTGTCGGTGATGATCCGGTTAGGAATCCCGAAACGGCAAACAATTGACCTGAAGAACTTGACGGCTGACTGTGCTGTCACCTTCCTCACTGGTTCCACTTCCGGCCACTTTGTGAACTTGTCGATTGCGACGTACAAGTATTC
>LR880968.1:823711975-823737542 GCA_904067115.1 Aegilops sharonensis | reverse complement strand
GTTTTTTCTTCATTTTTTGCATTTTGTCCATGTCATGCATTCTCATGTGCATCTCATTTGCATACGTGTTCGTCTCATGCATCCGAGCATTTTCCCCGTTGTCCGTTTTGCAATCCGGCACTCCTACATGCACCGGCGCACCCCTCTTGTCTCTTTTCCGTGAGCGGGTACTAAACTTTCTCGGAATGGACCGAGGTTTGCCAAGTGGCCTTGGTACACCACCGGTAGACCACCTGTCAAGTTTCGTGCCATTTGGAGGTCGTTTGATACTACAACGGGTAACCGCATAACCGCAAAGGCCTGTTTTGGGTTGCAGCCCAACACCGCTTCAAAACAGCCCAATAACCCATCTAAGTCACTTCCATGCTCTCCGTCGTCGGATCGCGATCGTGTGGGTGAAAACTACACTCCATTTGGAGCTTCCTAGCTCCTTCTACCTATAAAAACACCCCCTCCCCCGAAATCCCGGATCAACTCCACCCCAAACCCTTGCCCCGCTCCTCTCCGCGCCGCCGGACGCATCCGGACCAGGCCGGACACGTCCGCCCGCCGACCGCGCGGCCAATCAGCGGCCGCCACGTGTCCCGGGCCGGTCCCCAGATCGCCGGCGACCCCGCGGGCCCGCGAGGCCCGTGCGGGGCCCTCCCGAGCCCGTCGCCGCCCCGTCCCCGAGCCAGCGCCCGCGCGCCCGACGCGCCGCCGCCGTCCTCTGCCGCCACCCTCCATCGCCGGAGCCGTCCTCCGGCGGGCTCCGCCGCCGCCCCGCGCAGGCCGCCGCCCGTTCCTGTCGCCGCCCGCGCCCTCCTCCTCCGGACCCGGGCCGGCGCGCCAGATCCGGTCGGCCTCTCCCTCTCCGGCGCCCTCCTCCGGCCGGCGCCCTCCCCCTCTCGATCTCCGGCGACGAGCTCCGGTTATCTCGCGGGATCTGAGATCTAAAATCGCGGAAGGTTGACTTTCCCCGAGCCCCGGTTTTCCTCTAAGTCTTTTTCTGCAGATTACTTGTTGCATTTTCATCGCACCATAAATTTGCACCAGTGGCTCCATTTTGGGCGTGTAGCATACCGAATTGTTCGCCTCGACGAGTACATCATTTCATCTCATTGCATCATTTTCATTTGAGCTCATTTTGATGCCCTAAATGCTGTTAGAAGAGGACTATGTGATGTTAGTTTCAAATTCTTATCAGAACATGCACTTTTGTCATTTTTTGCCATGATTGATGTGTGCACCCTATGATCTTGAGTCCTAAATGTGTTTTGTAATATGTCATGCCATATTTACAGGGGTGTATGCCATGTATTTTTGTGATCTCTGTGCTGACTACCACAAGCATGCAAACTAGGCTTCATGATGTTGCTGATTTCAGCCCCTGTTCTGCTGATATTTTTATGCCATGTAAACTTGATGCTACAGAGAGATCCATGCTTATTTTGAGATACTTCAGTAAGGATGTTTTGAACATATGGTTATGCTCTATCCATCCATGCCCTTGTTTGCAATTATGGAGTGCCATAGCTTGAGTCAATCGAGCTCATTTTTTGCTATAAAGTGTTTCCTGGCAGGTTGTTTACATGTTATTCAATTTTGCCAAGGTTGTTGTAGTTGATCCGTGTATGCTATGATGTTGTTCTTGCCATGTATATCTTCTATGCCATGTCTTCTTGATGGATGTATGCTTAGTTTATCATGTAATTCTCTGTAGTGAGTGCATCGAGCTCGCGAAGATGCCTTCATAATTCTGTCAATGTCATGCCCTGTTTGCTGAATCTGTTAACGAAACTTGCTATGTTTACGTGGGTGCCATCATATCTTCTGATCATTTTTGGCTCATGGTCAGTAAGGGACTTTTGTTCTATGGTTTGAGTAGATTCATGCCATTCCTTGTTTTGCTATTATAAGTTCTTGTAGCATGTTGTTTGCTTGCTCTGAACATTGCTTCCTGATGCTGATTCTGCCATGTTCAGTATTTTCACTAAGTCTGTGAAGCTGATATATTTTGCATTTTTGCCATGCTTGTTTGGACCTGTTATGGTGTGAATTAGCCGTAGATCAGTGTTCATCTTTTGTCAAGCATCTTGAGTAGATCACTTCCATATGCTTTGTTGGTACGTTTGAGTGCAGTAGCTTAATTTCTTGTTGCTTGCTATGTGGCATCATGTTGTTAATGGCAGATTTGTGCCATTCTTGTTTTGCTTGTCATTTGCAAACCGTGCATCCGATTCCGGTGATCTTTATATCGATTTCAACCGAAATCAACTCACCTTTCCAGCGGCATACTTGGTTTGCCAAGTTGATGCCTTGTTCATCAGTTTCCTTCCGGAGCACGCATATGCATTGCATCTCACATCTCGCATATCGTGCCATGTTTTGCATCATGTTGTTTGTGCATCGCCCGTGATTGATTGTGGTTCCATTGTTTGTGTTCTTGCTTTGGGTAGAGCCGGGAGACGAGTACGTGAACGAGGAACCTGTTGAGGACGCTTACGAGGATCAAGCTTTCGACAACTCTGAGAACCTTGCAGGCAAGATGACCATACCCTCGAAATCACTTCTATCTTTGCTTGCTAGATGCTCGCTCTTTTGCTATGCCTATGCTACGTTACCTACCACTTTCTATATCATGCCACCCATATTGCCATGTCAAACCTCTAACCATCCTTTCCTAGCAAACCGTTGATTGGCTATGTTACCGCTTTGCTCAGCCCCTGTTATAGCGTTGCTAGTTGCAGGCGACGATGAAGTTGGTTCCATGTTGGAACATGGATATTTTGGGGATATCACAATATCTCTTATTTAATTAATGCATCTATATAGTTGGTAAAGGGTGGAAGGCTCGGCCTTATGCCTTGTGTTTTGTTCCACTCTTGCCACCCTAGTTTCCGTCATACCGGTGTTATGTTCCTTGATTTCGCGTTCCTTACACGGTTGGGTGATTTATGGGACCCCCTTGACAGTTCGCTTTGAATAAGACTCCTCCAGCAAGGCCCAACTTTGGTTTTACCATTTGCCACCTAAGCCTTTTTCCCCCGGGTTTTCGCGAGCCCGAGGGTCATCTTTATTTACCCCCCCCCCCCTGGGGCCAAATGCTCCTCTGAGTGTTGGCCCAAACTAGACCGCTCTGCAGCGCCCCCTCAAGGAAACTTGGGGTCTGGTTTTAGTTGTACGGACTACTCATCCGGTGTGCCCTGAGAACGAGATATGTGCAGCTCCTATCGGGATTTGTCGGCACATTCGGGCGGCTTTGCTGGTCTTGTTTTACCATTGTCGAAATGTCTTGTAGTCCGGGATTCCGAGACTGATCGGGTCTTCCCGGTAGAAGGAATATCCTTCGTTGACCGTGAGAGCTTATAATGGGCTAAGTTGGGACACCCCTGCAGGGTATTATCTTTCGATAGCCGTGCCCGCGGTTATGAGGCAGATGGGAATTTGTTAATGTCCGGTTGTAGAAAACCCGAAGTTGACCTTAATTAAAATACATCAACCGCGTGTGTAACCGTGATGGTCTCTTCTCGGCGGAGTCCGGGAGGTGAACACGGTGTTGGAGTTATGTTTGACGTAAGTAGTTTCAGGATCACTTCTTGATCGCTACTAGCTTCACGACCGTGCCTTGCTTCTCTTCTCGCTCTCTTTTGCGAATGTAGCCACCATTTATGCTAGTCGCTTGCTGCAGCTCCACCTCACAACTCTGTCCTACCTATAAGCTTAAATAGTCTTGATCTCGCGGGTGTGAGATTGCTGAGTCGCCGTGACTCACAGATTCTACCAAAACAGTTGCAGGTGCCGACGATGCCAGTGCAGGTGACGCAACCGAGCTCAAGTGGGAGTTCGACGAGGAACGTGGTCGTTACTATGTGTATATTCCCGATGATCAGTATTGGAGCCCAGTTGGGACGATCGGGGATCTGTGTAGCATTTGGGGTAGTCTTCTTTTATTTTGGTTCCGTAGTCGGACCTTGAGTGTAATCTGGATGATGGATGTTTATTTATGTATTGTGTGAAGTGGCGACTGTAAGCCAACTATGTATCTCTTTCCCTTATGTATTACATGGGTTGTGTGAAGATTACCTCACTTGCGACATTACTTTCAATGCGGTTATGCCTCTAAGTCGTGCTTCGACACGTGGGAGATATAGCCGGATCGAGGGTGTTACAGCGGGTATGTTTCTTTTTCGAACTTTTTCTTGCTCTTCTCTGTGGGGGCGCGCCAGCGCACCCACTGGGTGTAGTCCCCGAGTTCCGGGCCGGCTGCTGAGCAGGCAACTCGGAACTCTATTTTCTTACTTCCAAGTTTTTTACCTCTGTCTGGAATTCTTGTCGCAGGAGTATCACAACCTCTGCGCTACTGCCTTCAACCGCAACGTTGGGGAGCTGAGCAAGCGGGCTGCTGCCTTGCCAAGGAGCCGAGGTGAGTTTTCTTCTTCGCGGGGGCGCGCTGGCGCACCCGCGGGCTGTAGTCCCCGAGATTCGGGCCGACTGCTACGTAGTCGGGCCGGATCTTCCTGGCGACCTTCTTAGCTGACGACTTCGCGTCCTTCTTCTTTTTATTCTTCAGAGTCCAACGCCGCTCTTCAGGGGCAGCTGGGTACGGCCGAGACCGCTTTGCGCGCCAAGGAGGAGGAGTGCGGTAAGCTCGCCGCAGAGCGCGACCTGCTGGCTACGTAGCTGGCGGAGCAGAGGGAGCTGCTCAAGGCGGCACATGCTGAGGCGGAGAAGAAAGAGGCCGCTCTCCTAGCCTAATTTTAGAGCGAGCGCTCCGCTTGGACCGACAGGGAAGCGCTGCTGACCTCCGGCTTCCATGAAATCGAAGATATCGTCGATGGTGAGTTTGCTTTTACTTTTTCTTTTGGGTTGCCGACTATGGGTCAAGCCGACTCCTCTTTTTCTGACTTGCTTCTTCTTCTTCTTGGCAGACTTCTTCCCCGGTCACACGTAGGCGGCCAATCAGGCCATCGAGGCCGAGCGCGAGGCGCGGAGGGCGAGTGGCGCTGAGATCGCAGCCAACGCCCCCCGGACCATTGACGAGCAGCTCCTGAGCATTGAGGCTCGTCTGCGGCCGGCCCATCGGATGCTGCGCTGTCTTCAGCGTGTCGGTGCCCAGGAGATCGCTTCTCTGTGGCCGGACATGCCGGTTCATCGCACTCCCAGCCGGACCGCCGACTGGCTGGAGGTCGCGGCTGGCCGTCTTGAGGCTTGGAAAGGTTCCGCAGCTCGGGCTGGAGCTCGCCGAGCCCTGGAGTTCGTCAAGGCGTGGTATCCAGGGCTGGATCTGGACCGGCTGGCCGCGTTCCGGTCAGAAGCCCAGGCGGAGCTGCTGGCCGCGGAGGACGCCCTCGTCGAGCGTGCGGCGGCGATCGCCGACTACACGGACACTAGCGTCTTCGTCCCTGAGCGGGCTGAAGACGTTGGGGAGGCACCGCCGGAGTGGTTCGGGATGAACCCGGACTACGACGAGGACTCGGCGGAGGTGATCGACTCCAGCGCCGAGGATGAAGACGAGGCGGAGGACGGAGACGGCATGGAGGCGCCAGAAGACGGAGCGGGCGACCAGCCTCAGCTCGACCGCGCCTCCAGCAACGAGTCGCGCCCATCTGGGCCGGCTGCCGCCGGAGACGATCAAGCCGAGACCGCCCAGCCGGCCGCCCCGTCGCCTGACGCCGCCGCCGCCTCCGGCCTTCCAACCCCATCCGCTGCTTCTTAGGCTGCTGCCTTGCCTTTATTTTGTCTATTTGCTAGTCTTTTAAAAGAACTTGTTAATTTGCACAATTCCACCCGCGGGGTGTATTCTGAACCTCTGTTTGAAGATCCGGCCAAGGGCCTAAGCTTGTGTAAATATTATTCTAATTTTATCTTTCCTTGCTTATTGCTCTTGTGGATTTTTCCTTTGCCGCCTTCCCTTAGATGCCGCCTTGCCCATCGGGCAACTGCTCTGCGGACTGCCGTCTAGATCAAGTGCTTGGCTACTTTGAGAAGGCAAGTACTTGGCCATTTTTTAGAGTCGTTAAGCAAGTTAGGTAGAAAGCGGCAAGCTGGCTACTTAGGGGTCGGTTTTACGAAACGGGCTGGAAGCCGATTTAAACTATGTTTATGCTTTGGGTCCTTAGCCATTTTTTCGTGTGGGCGCCCGTTGTACCTTACTCCTGCCCACCAAACAGTCGCTCTGCGAGCTGCGGCTTCTAACAGGAGACGGCTTAGGCACCGAACGTTACTTGTCTGACTTCAGGAAGCATTTCATAGCCCAAAGGCGGCGAGTCCCCGGGCCGACTAGTCGAGGCCGGTGCCAAACAGCATCTCGGCTTCCGATGATCTCTGCTAGTGGCGTCGTGCAAACCACGGTGATTGGATGCTCTTGAAAGTAAGGCTTTAACTTCTTGGCGGCAAAGTGCACGCCGTAACACATCTTCTGGAAGTGGGGGTAGTTCTGCTTGGAGGTTGACAGTACCTCGCTCAGGTAATACACTGGTCTCTGGACAGGTAGCGCCTTGCCTTCCTCCTTGCGTTCAACTACAATGACTGTGCTGACTAACCTGCTGGTGGCGGCAATATACAGGAGCATGGGCTCCTTTGGAGTCGGAGCCGCCAGCACTGGGGGAGTAGTCAGCATTCTCTTCAACTGGAGAAAAGCTTCGTACGCCTTGGAGTTCCATTCGAAGAAGGTGGTCTTCTTCATAAGCTGGTACAGAGGGAGAGCTTTTTCTCCCAGCCGACTGATGAATCGGCTGATAGACGCCAAGCAGCCGATGAACTTCTGCACATCTAGCAGTCGGCGGGGTACTTCCATCCTTTCGATCGCCTTGATCTTCACGGGGTTGCACTCTATGCCGCGTTCAGAGACTAGGAAACCAAGGAGCTGGCCGGCTGGTACTCCGAAGACGCATTTCTCTGGATTGAGCTTGATCTGGAATCGGCGCAGATTTTCAAAGGTCTCCTTGAGGTCTTCCAACAGCATTCCTCGCTTCTCCGTCTTCACCACCACGTCGTCCACGTAAACGTGGGCGTTTCTGCCAAGCTGCTTGAGGAGGCACTTCTGCATGCAACGCTGAAAGGTGGCGCCGGCGTTCCTCAAGCCGAACGTCATGGTCAGGTAGCAGAAGGCTCCAAACGGCGTGATGAAGGCGGTCTTCAATCTGTCGGCCGGGTTCAGCTTGATCTGGTGATATCCTGAATATGCATCTAAGAAGCTCAACAACTCGCATCCGGCTGTGGAGTCTATCACCTGATCAATTCTTGGCAAAGCGAAGAGGTCCTTGGGGCAGGCTTTGTTAAGGCTTGTGTAGTCAATACACATCCGCCACTGCTTGTTCTTCTGAAGTACTAAGACCGGGTTCGCAAACCATTCTGGAAAGAACACTTCCATGATGAAACCGGCTGCGAGGAGCCGGGCTATCTCTTCTCCAACAACTCTTCTTTTTTCTTCTGACAGGAGGCGCAAAGGCTGCCTGACGGGCTTCACATCAGATCGGACTTGTAACTTGTGCTCGGCGAATTCCGTCGGCACACCTGGCATGTCTTTGGGGGACCATGCGAAGATGTCCCGATTCTCACGGAGGAAATCGACGAGCTCGCCTTCCTATTTGCTGTCGAGGTTTGCACCTACGACAGCGTATCTCTCCGGGTGCTCCGGGTCCAAGGGTATCTTCTTGGTCTCTTTGGTCGGCTTGAACGAGCCCTCAGCTTCTGACTCCTTGGGGTCGGGCGATATCTTTGGCTGCTTGCCGGCTATCGCCACAACCCGATCCAGGAGTCGCTTCTCAGGTGCGATCACCAGGGACTCGGCCAGCCGGCTGCTTTCTGCTGCACAGGCGGACGACTTCCTGTAGTCACCGGCTACTGTCAGAATCCCCTTGGTACTCGGCATCTTCATCTTGAGGTAGGCGTAGTGGGGGACCGCCATGAACTTGGCCAGAGCAGGTCGGCCAAGCAGAGCATGGTAGGGGCTTTCGAGGTCCACCACTTCGAACCAGACTGGCTCTCGGCGAAAGTGATCCTTGTCCCCAAAGAGGACGTCTATCAGAATCTTGCCAATCGGTGAGCAGGAAAGGCTAGGTACAATTCCGTGGAACACAGTCCGACTGTGCTGAAGCTGTCGTTGCTTGATTCCTAACTTCTCCATCGTATCCTTGTACAGGATGTTGATGCTGCTGCCTCCGTCTATCAGCACTCGCGAGAAGCGAGCGGCCCGCCTATCCGCGGCAAGGGTGGCTCCCAAGACCAGGGCGTAGGAGCCCGGGTTCGGCATCACCTCTGGGTGATCAGCCCGGCTCCAACTGATGGGCTTCTCGGACCAGTGCATGAATTCTGGAGTATCTGATGCTACTGCATTCACTTCTTGCTGTTGCTGCCGCCTGCTGCTACGATCGTCAGCCACACTGGTAAACACTACGTAGGCACCATGCTCTTCTGGGTAGTCGTCTTGTACTGCGCCGACTGGCCTGACAGCCGGCTGCTGGGGCGGTGGTGGAGGCGGCGGCCCAGCAGGCGGAGGACGGGCAAGGCCGTCTCCCTAGGCGATCCTGGTGAGCCAGTGGCACTTCCGGGTGGTTTGATTTGACGGCTTAGCGCCGCTATGGAACTTGCAGGGTCCGTCCAGAGTCTGCTCGTAAGAGAAGGCCGGCAACCAGTTGGACTTGCCGCCTTTCTGCCGCTTGGCAGAAGGCTGCCCCTCTGGCTGCTGGTCTTCGACTGTCGCCACCTGCAGGCTGTTGGAAGCCGGCTGCGGGGCCTTGCGCTTGTGATCATTCGGCTGCTGTCGCCAACTGGCGTCGCCAGCCGGAGTTCTGGGAGCATGAGGAGCCACTTTGCCAGTCGCACTGACTTCGATCTCCGACTTCATGGAGGAGTCGGCTATGGCGTACTTGTCTGCTATGATCAGCAGCTCGTCGAGGGTCTCCGGCTCGTCGCAAAGGAGCTTGCGCTTGAGGAGGGTGCCTTCTCTGCACCCGGCGGTGAAGTACTCGATTGCTTGTACCTCATGCACTCCTTCGCAGGAGTTCCGGAGCTCGGCCCAGCGCGTGAGGTAGTCGCGAGTAGACTCGTTGGGGCCTTGCATGCACAAGGACAGCTGCCGAGACTTGGGAGGTCGCTTGTATGTGCTCGTGAAGTTGCGGATGAAGGCCTCGGTGAATTCGACCCAGCTGTTGATGCTGCGGGGCTTCAAGCTGTTCAACCATGTCCGGGCCGTGCCCTGGAGCATGAGGGGAACATACTTTAGGGCAACGCGCTTGTTGCCGTTCGCTATGCTGACGGCCGTGGAGTAGTCCACCAGCCAGTCCTCCGTCTTCACGGAGCCGCTGTAGTTGGGCGTGTCTCGGGGGAGTGTCAATCCTCTAGGGAAGGGCTCGTCTCGGATGCGAGGTCTGAAACAGGGCGGGCCCAACTCGTCTTCTTCTTCCAGCGCCAGGGATCGGTGGAGTCGCTTGATCCGGTGGCGGGCGTCGTTTTCTCCGACTCCATCTCGGCGGCCAAGGCGGTCACCGAGAGTCGGATGCTCGAAGGGTGGCCGAGAGACTCGCCTTTCTGTGCGGGGAGGAGGAGGCAGATAGTCGTCCCGCCGCTCCACTGCTCTCGGGCGGCCGTCTTCATCGCGCTCGATGGAGATGTGAGTCCGGCTATGGCTGACAGCCGGATCCTTGTTTTTTCTTCCGCGGACGCCGCCAGTCGGCATCCGAGACGTCGCGCCTTGATCTCGGCGGGGAGGCCAGTCGCCGTGTTGTCGTCGCGGCGCCTCCGTGCGGCAGCCGGCTTCGTCTTGCGCAGCGGCCGCGTCGAGGAGCTGCTGGACTCGCTCCGTCATCAGGCGGCGCCCCTCGCCCTCGAAGTTATCCAGCTCGTCTGCCGCCGCCTGGGCGGCGCGGATGTTCTCCGCGGGCGTGGCGTACACAGGGCGACTGGCCCCAAACATACTGGCGATGGCTACGCCGCGCTGCTGGACCGCGCCTAGGCGGCTAGGCCCAGTCGGAGCCAGCGAGCCGCCCACGGCGAGATCCATCTCGCGTTGGTAGGCTTCCGACAAGCGTCTCATGCTTGCCAGCTTCTGTGCGCCCATGAGGAGCTGGAGGCGGCGTGCTTCCAGCGTCCTAGCGTCGGCGTCTTCCGGAACGGGGGCGGTCAGGTCTTGCAAAACCGCGTCGAGAGGGTCACGAGCTCCCTCGCCGGAAGGCTCGCTATGACCAATGACGAGCACCTCCGTGACGGTGCTTCCGCCGCTCTCCGTGCGAGGGAGAGGCTCGTCGTAGACCACCACGTTGGTGGGGAACGCGTCGAGCGACGCGGTGTCGAAGTCGACCAACATCGGGTCGGTGGAGCCTACGGACTCTAGGTCGGCGGCGGGCTCGTCGGCGACGTGGAGCTGCTCGAGGAGGCCCGCGAGGAGGCTTTCGGGGCCCTCCGTGCCTGCGTCGGATGCAGGCTCGTCGGAGAGGCGAACCTCGCCGACAAGTTCGGTGAGGCAGCTCGCCCCGCAGGCGACCTCAGCGCCATGCAGCGCATCGGCGCAGACTCCGTCTAGCGTGCCGGGCTGGCTGCGCTTGCCAGGGAGGAAGAGGGTTCCCGTCCAGAGCAGGTCTCCGGACGACTATGCACCTGGCCCCACGGTGGGCGCCAAATGTCGGGGGTTGGGTACGACATATGCCAAAGGATGGCTTATCATGGAGGGGGCGAGTAGAACGTCGTCGATGCCTGGAAATGGGATGAGGCGAAGACATGCACGCCGGCGAATCTTACCCAGCTTCAGGGCTCTCCGAGGAGATAACACCCCTACTGCTGCTCTGCGGGGTCTCCGCATGATCACTATGGAAAAGTGAGTACAAGATGCTCCTTGAGCTGTTCGGGGTGAGGAAGGAGAAGGGCACGGCTAGCTCTTCTCTTCCTTCTATGTGTGTGTCTAAAACTACTAGTTTCCAACCCTTTGCATGGGTGCCCTGGGGGGTTTATATAGGCCTACCCCCCGGGGTACAATGGTAATACGACTGGGTGCGGGTCCAAGCCATCAGTCTCTTAAGTCGCCGTCTTCTCCGCCGACTTCTGGGGGCCGCCGACTAGTGGGCCCCGCCGACGGTCCTGCATGGGGCCGACAGCCCTTGTCCGCCGCGGGCGGGTCTTGCCGGCTGCGGATTACTGTAGCCGTGCTTCTAATGACGCGAGCTTGGTCATGGGGTCATGGCAACAGTGCCGCCGCCTGGCGGGCGATCACTGTTGCCATTCCCTGTCTTGTCTGGTTAATGGCGCATGGAGCCTGTGGGACGGGCCGGCCGACTCTCGGAGGCCGACTCCCAGCAGGCCGTCTTGGGATGCTCTCGCCGTCTTCTGTACTCCCGCCGACAGGCGGGCCCCGCCGTCTTCGGGTCGTACAGACATGCCATCGTGGGTACAGGGATCTGCCCACGGGGCTGATGTCGGGGCCGACGGGGCAACAGTGTCATGCCGGACGGAGATCTCCGTCAGTACGGCGCTCTGTGTCCATACCTGCCGTTTATGAGCGGGGCAGGGATGGGCCGCGAGGCGGCTTCATCCCATCCCGCTCGTAGTCGCTCAGGCAGGAGGTGGTTGGAGTCGCGGGCCGACTCCCTGTAGCCGGCTTCATTGGAGGTCGCCAGCTTGGAGTCGGCTTGTCCTGAGGCCGTCTCTGGGACTCTGCCTACCCATGGCCCATTACTCCGACAGCGACTCCTTCACCATCCTTCATTTTGAACTTGTCAAGTTGACTTTGAAGCACATCCAACTTGGATTCCTTGACGGACTAGGTACCTTCGTGCATATCAACCAAAGTATCCCAAATTTCCTTTGCATTCTTAAGGCGACTGATTTTGTTGAATTCTTTGGGGCACAATCCGTTGAAGAGAATATCGCAAGATTGAGCATTGTATTGCGACATCTTCAATTCTTCCGCGGATGCTTCACCATCCGGTTCTCTTCCATCCTCGAAGTATTCACCTTGCAAGCCAATATGCACAATAGCCCAAACGGCGGGGTTATGACCAAGAATATGCATTTTCATCTGATGCTTCCAACTAGCAAAATTAGTATCATCAAAGTAAGGACCTCTACGGTGATAATTTCCCTCACTAGACGCCATATTCTCCTAGGTTGTGAAACCAAGACTATGATCACCAAAGCTATGGAAATCAAGGCAAATGGAGACCAAAGCTCTGATACCACTTGTAGGATCAAAAGTAGGTCTAGAGGGGGGGTTTGATTAGACTACTTGACCAAATAAAATCTAGCATTTTCCCAATTTTAGTTGTGTGCAGATTTTAGCAACTAGTAGCAACTAGTAAAAGTAAAGCAATCAACCTACACATGCAATTCTAAGAGTGTAGCAAAGGAAAGTAAAACATTGGATATGAAGGTAAAGGGAAGGGTTTGGAGAAGGCAAACACAATGTAGACACGGAGATTTTTGGCATGGTTCCGATAGGTGGTGCTATCGTACATCCACGTTGATGGAGACTTCAACCCACAAAGCGTAATGGATACGCGAGTCCACGGAGGGCTCCATCCATGGAGGGTCCATGAAGAAGCAACCTTGTCTATCCCATTATAACTAGTGCCTGTCGGTCCTAAACAAACGGTTTAAAACCCCTTTCCGCGACGACATTTGGAACCGTCACCAAGTGACTGTGTTCGATAGGGTGTCCTTCCCACACGACCCAGAAATCGTCGCGGATAGGCCCTCCTGGGACCCAGGCTAGGGCCGTGTGTGATCGGGCGAGGCATCGAAACCCAATCATTTTCGTAGGTATGTACATCCCACACGGTGAATCCCAGAAGTCATTTCCGTAGGTATGTACATCCCACACGGTGAATCCCAGAAATCATTTCCGTAGGTATGTACATCCCACATGGTGAATCCCAGAAAAACATTTCCGTTCGTATGTATATCACACACAGTCAAGGAATACATTTTTGTTCTTATGTACATCCCACACAGTCAATCCAGGGAAAACTATTCCGTTCGGATGTACATCCCACACGGTTTTATTTATACGCTCGTGTGTGAAAGGTGTAACTATCACACACGCTCTGCCTTGGTTAACTGTTTGCTTTCATTAACTACATCACACACGATTTGATGTAGAAAACCGTATGGCATTGGGCAATCCATCGCAAGCGCATTTACTACTAGAACCGTTTGCAAAGGTCCATGATCATATGTTCTATTTTTATTTTTGCCTGTAATTTATTATTCTAATTGGAATTTTTGAAATAGGAAACGTGCAATTCAAATTCTCAGCATAATGGTTCAACAATGAATCCATAAATAAAATTGCTAGTACAATATGTTCAGTAATTACAGGATTAGGCAGCAATTAACTATGATGAACCACAGTATTTAAAGGCGGTAAAGGTGAAGAGACAAGTGTAAATCATTTTGACGGCCGACGGTGTTGAAGAAGCGGAATGCCCATAATGTGCCTTCCTGCATGCCATATGCACGAACCACTTTTGTCCAACCCCTTGTGACGATCGTCCACCCATCCTTCACCACCTTCAGGAAGACTTCTAGAGCATTATCATGATAGCATGAATTATATACTTTAACCTTAGTTGCCTCCACTTCGGTCATGTAGTTTGCAAGGTAATCATCAGTAAATAGCTTCGAAACCACTGAAAAGAGAAAAATATCAGATACTGAGGTATAATAGAGTAACTTGTTGTGGGCAGGGGGAAAAGGCAACACATTGCTACCATCCTAAAGTTCACTGTTGTCTTCGACAAACTGTAAATAAAGAGCTTAATTCCGATAACCCGTTTCTTTCGCCTAACAATCTTTCTTAGTTTCCTCACTAGACGCTTGTTCATGAATATCTCATTGCCCCATACGCAAAAGGGATCGAAGCGTGGACCAGTACCCCTCATATATGTACCTACAAGCAACCAGTAAATGTTAGAAGCTAAACTTAGATTGCACAAATGATGTAAAATACAACTACCTATGTTCCAAGGTACAAGTATTTTTTTTTTTTGAGATTTCAATATGAACTACATACAGATTTATATAGAATTATAGATATAGTTTAGATTAGAATCTAGATTCACTAATTTTGCTCCTTATTTTGTCTATATTGGAATCTCTAAAAATACTTATATTTAGGAATAGATGGTGTATAAGACATGGGATGGAGCTAACCTCGACGGCAAACAACATCATCGCCCATTGTAGCCCTTTGTAAGTACATGGAAAGCCAATGTTAACTACAACAGGGTTAACATCCACCAAAAATAGAAAATGGTAATAAAACGACAGCATCTGTATTGATATCTTCATTTCGAAAGAGTAGCACGGTAGCAAAGGGACGGATAAAAAATGGATACAACTTTTAGTTGCAACAGGCTTAACAACATCATAATTCATGTTTTGTAAGTTTGTAGCCAGTGAAATACAACTCTTTAAAAATGGATACAACTGTTAATTGCAACAGGCTTAATGGCCATTGAAACCGTTACTGATAACAATGCAATTGACAGAGTTAAACATCACATGGCAGGTGCTGCCAGAGCAGATAATGGCCCAGTTGTCTATAAAAAGGTAGGGAAAATAGCTCAAACGTGTTATACATGTTTACTACAACATGCTTAATACATCGACAGTACAAAACATAGCCATTAATTACAACTGGTACTGGTAAGATTGAACTTGTGGGTACATACTTGGTAAGTCCTGAGAGGTAGTTGCTGGGGCACTTCATCTTGGCCAGAACCCGCCCAAAGTCAGCGGCGGCGGAGGCGAGCCGTTCCTCCGGGTCGAAGCGTGGATCAGTGCCACTGACCCATGTATCTACAGGCAACCAGTAAATGGTAGAAGTTAAACTGCAATTGCACAAATGATGTGAAATACTATAAGACATGGGATGCAGCTAACCTTGATGGCAAACAACAACATCGGCCATTATGACCCTGCGTAAGTACATAGACAAGCAATTTAAGTACAACAGGGTTAGCATCCACCAAAAATAGCATATGACATAGTTAAACATCACAAGTCATGTTTTGTAAGTTTGTAGCCATTGAAATGCAACTGTTTAAAAATGGATTCAACTGTTAATTGCAACAGGCTTAATAGACATTGAAGCCGGTACTGATAAAAATGCAATTGGCATAGTTAAACATCACAAGGCAGGTGCTGCCAGAGCAGAGAATGGCCCAGATGTCTATAGAAAGGTAGGGATAGTAGCAAAAATGTGTTAGGCATGTTTACTTGAACATGCTTAATACATCGACCGTAAGAACATAGCCATTAATTGCAACTGGTATTGGTAAGATTGAACTGGTGAGTACATAATTGGTAAGTCCTGAGAGGTAGTTGTTGGGGCACTTCATCTTGGCCAGAGCTCGCCCAAAGTCAGCGACGGCGGAGGCGAGCTGTTCCTCCGGGTCGAAGCATGGATCAGTCCACTGACATGTGTACCTACAGGCAACCAGTAAATGGGTAGAAGTTAAACTGCATCTGCACAAATTATGTGAAATACTGTAAGACATGGGATGCAGTTCACCTCGATGGCAAACAAAAGCATCGGTCGTTATGACCCTGCGTAAGTACATGGACATGCATGTTAAGTGAAACAGGGTTAGCATCCACTAAAAATAGCAAATGGGTGTGGCACCCCGGCTCAGAGAAACCGGAACGCCCCGTATTCCAGCCTAGAGATCGAGGAGAAGTCTTCTGGAATACGGTACTTCTTAGCATAGAACAAACCAGCTTTCTATTATTACACGAATATGAATACAAGGTCTCCGATATTACAATGAATAACATCGGCACGACGAGACTACGCCATCTTCAGTTACTCTATGCAAGCAGCAGAACAACTCGAAGCAGCGGAAAAACTTCTAGCAGCAGAACAACGACGACGGTGGTGAACTCCAATCCATAGGGACTCTGGCTGGAACGCTTATCCTAGATCGCGCACACAGGAACAATACCAAACAAGCAAGCAATCCAGGCACGACCTGCAAACTGGCATGACACGCCAGGTCAGTACATTGAATGTACTTGCCAGCTCACAATAACCAGAAGCATTCAGGACAAACAACAGCATGGCAATTACCGGTTAAGCAGGAATTATCATGAGATCATGAGGATAACATAACATGAACAACATGAGCATAATACTGCTAGAACAATATGATCATATAAATCTGACGATACTAGCATGCAATAGGTTTACACTATATGCACTATTTATTCTACTCGGGTTACTTCATAACCATCACGTGCATCACTTACCAACCTCGGACATCATACGATTATCTCAGGATCAAATCAAGCTTGGTATAAACAATACCGTGTTAATCATTAAATGACCACAAGGAGCTTGATCTTTACCCATGATTCTCGCACAACATCACGAATATCCAACAACTCGGTATCCTCGATACCACGGTGATCTTTCCGGCGATCACAACCATGACCAAAACTTGGTCTCCAATGGTGATCTTTCCGGCGATCACAACCAACTTATCTCCTCAACGAACCGGGGTTGTTATTAAGCACATTATTATTAATATTGTTGACTCACAGTGTGACCAACTACGAACTGGGCCGTTATCCACGGGCGCGGCTATCGATAGATTTAATATACACTCTGCAGAGGTTAGTACACTGTACCCACACCACGGAACCCATGGCCTCGCACTCCCATTCGGGTGGACCAACGGCGTTCCGACAAAACCGATCTACTGCCATGACACTCTCCCGGCCACTCCGACTCACTCCCCATTGGGCTAGTCATGGGTGGCCCCAAAGACACAACGACCACCGTCGTGGTCCGTCCCAAACAGGGACAAAAGCTCTTATCATCCAACTACGGGCACACAAGGTTATGTCTGCTTATCGGGCCAGGGTACGCACGCCCATAACCTTCCCTAGTTGGAGGCGCCGGTGAGAGGCACAACAATAGACCCAGTTAGGACCCCCCATAAGGCAAGTTTGGTTGCACTGGTCAGCTCGATTTGGTGGCACCATGACTCAGCCAACAGTTGTTCAAGTTCACTTTAATCCGGTTAAACTTGAATGCAATATGCTGAGCCATGATAAAGTAACATGATGCAATTACAACGCATGAACATGATATCAACGTAATCATGAGGGTACAACATAACTATCCACAATATCAACAATGAATCATATCCAACTAAACATGGCATACTGACTAGCATGAACATCACAAGTACATACTTCTCCGAAACATAGCATGACCACTAGCATCAACAATAAGTATCATGCAAAAACATATCAAAAATGCCATCATGCAAGCATTTAATCAACTGGATGCAATGGAACATGCATAAATACGGTACTCGAGGCAGACGACAGTCATGCACCGAAGACCATCACCAACATCAACATGTACTGCTAGCAAGCATAGGCATATGAAAGTAATACTAGCAACTAGTACAAGATAACCAGGTGCATAATAACATAGCAAGAAAGTAAGCACTAACCCAGAGGCATTACCGAAACAACGATAACCATATTTTAAACAAGCAATCTTTTAATAAATATTCAAGTTGAAAACCATGGCTACTACATGACTATCATGCAAGTGGGTATTGTGGCTTGCCTGGGGGTGAAGAAGGCACCAGGAAGAAGTGCGGTGAAGCCGCGAAAAGATTTGCCGGAAACAGCTCTCTCCCGGAGGGGCTGTTTTCGTGCAAGGGCAAAATGGTCATTTTCAGAGTGTTAACACATGGAGAAAGTGTGACCAACAGAACGGGCTCGACGAGACTAAGAAATGGGCTTTGGAATGACCTCATTTGGAGTTGTGGTTGAAAAGATACGAGAGGGGGAAGTTCAGGGACTAATCTGTAAATATTTCTCCACAAACAGGCCCCTGAGCTGAAAAAGAGAAAGCGCATTCCTCAGATTACTCCTCCAGAGAAGGGAAAATGCGTTTTTGGCTAAAGTAGAAGGAGAATACGCTTTACCCACGAGAAAACGTACTTACAGAAGTACGCATCCACTTATCCGCGTGGGCAGTGGCGGGACCAGGCACGTGGTCGCTGACGGGCGCGTCCCACGGGGTGGGGCCCATCACTTATCCACGTGGGCAGCCCGAGTCAATGCCTGCTCGCCGACGGGTGGGGCTGCATGGAGATGGGGCCCGCCTGGCCTGAGGTCATCGTCCATCTCGCGCCTGCCCGCGAGGCAGAGGAGGACCGGCGCGCTCCGGCGCCACAGACCGCCTCCGGCGAGGCTACGGGCACCGGAGAGATCGGGGAGAGGTGACGCATCCATCCCGACTAGGCACGGACGCGGAGGAGGACCGGAGCGACGAGGGTGCGGACTCCGGCGGAGATGGCTTCGGGTGGGGTTCGGCTTCAGGGCTGTAGGGCACTCCGTCAAGGGGCAAGTAGGTGGGGAGGATCAGGGAGCCGATGGGAGTTCTCTGGTGAAGGAATGAGGGAGGGAGGGGGCCGCCTTCAAGCTAATTTAGGAGGGAGGCCGTGGCGGCCATGGCGGCAATGATGGCCACCGAGGGTCCTCGAGCTCGTTTGACTGGCTGGGAAGGGGTAGTGGAGGGCGTGAGGTCAAGTGGTAAGCTAGGGAGAGGTCGGGGCTGGCTTATATAGCCGTGCGAGGTCATGGCCGAGCTGGCATCGTCGCGGACGCGTGGACGGCGCCGCCGACGCGTGTGCTCGCACATGAGCTCGGGGAAGACGACGGGGAGGGAACGGACGAGCGCCAGAGGTCACGGAGACGAGCGGAACTCGGGGACAAGAGAGGGAAGCTGCCGCGGCGCGAACAGAGCTGGTCGGCTACAGTTCGCTCGTGGGCGCACGGCGACGAGCGCCAGCGAGGAGGCTTCGGGAGGGGGAGAGGGGTCCAGGAGAACGGCGACGACGAGAGGAAGCTAAGGGACATGGCCATGCTCGCTGAGACGCCGAGCAGAGGAGGGGCCCGAGCAAGAAGACGTTCTGGGCGTGGCCAGTGTGTGCCAAAGCGGTGGTCACCGCACGCACTTGTGCACACAGTGCCACACTGTTACCCAAATGGTGTCTGGGAATTAGTGTTGGAAATATGCCCTAGAGGCAACAATAAATTGGTTATTATTATATTACTTTGTTCATGATAATTTTCTGTTATTCATGATATAACTGTGTTATCCGGAAATCGTAATACACGTGTGAATACATAGACCACAACATGTCCCTAATAAGCCTCTAGTTGACTAGCTCGTTGATCAACAGATAGTCATGGTTTCCTGACTATGGACATTGGATGTCATTCATAACGGGATCACATCATTAGGAGAATGATGTGATGGACAAGACCCAATCCTAAGCATAGCTCAAAGATCGTGTAGTTCGTTTAGCTAGAGCTTTTCCAAGTGTCAAGTATCATTTCCTTAGACCATGAGATTGTGCAACGCCCGGATACCGTAGGAGTGCTTTGGGTGTGCCAAACATCACAACATAACTGGGTGACTATAAAGTTACACTACGGGTATCTCCGAAAGTGTCTGTTGGGTTGGCACGACTCGAGACTGGTATTTGTCACTCCGTATGACGGAGAGGTATCTCTGGGCCCACTCGGTAATGCATCATCATAATGAGCTCAATGTGACCAAGTGTCTGGTCACGGGATCATGCATTACGGTACGAGCAAAGTGACTTGCCGGTAACGAGATTAAACGAGGTATTGGGATACCGACGATCGAGTCTTGGGCAAGTAACGTACCGATTGACAAAGGGAATTGTATACGGGGTTGCTTGAATCCTCGACACCATGGTTCATCCGATGAGATCATCGAGGAGCATGTGGGAACCAACATGGGTATCCAGATCCCGCTGCTGGTTATTGACCGGAGAGGCGTCTCGGTCATGTTTGCATGTCTCCCAAACCCGTAGGGTCTACACACTTAAGGTTAGGTGACGCTAGGTTTGTAGAGATATAAGTATGCAGCAAACCTAAAGTTGATCGGAGTACTGGATGAGATCCCGGACGTCACGAGGAGTTCCGAAATGGTCCGGAGTTAAATAATTATATATGGGAAGTCGAGTTTCGGCCATCGGGAAAGTTTCGGGGGTCACCGGTATTGTACCGGGACCAGCGGAAGGGTCCCGTGGGTCTACCGGGTGGGGCCACCTATCCCGGAGGGCCCCGTGGGCTGAAGTGGGAGGGGAACCAGCCCCTGGTGGGCTGGTGCGCCCCCCTTGGGCCCCTTTGCGCCTAGGGTTGGGAACCCTAGGGGAGGGGGTGCCTCCACTTGCCTTGGGGGGCAAGGCACCCCCTTGGCCGCCGCCCCCCCTAGGAGATCCCATCTCCTATGGCCGGCACCCCCCTGGGGACCCTATATATAGAGGGGGGGAGGGAGGGCAGCCGCACCCTTGCACTTGGCGCCTCCCTTCCCCCTTGCTACACCTCTCTCTCCCGCAGACGCTTGGCGAAGCCCTGCCGGGATCCCTGCTACATCCACCACAACACCGTCGTGCTGCTGGATCTTCATCAACCTCTCCTTCCCCCTTGCTGGATCAAGAAGGAGGAGACGTCTCCCTGACCTTACGTGTGTTGAACGCGGAGGTGCCGTCCGTTCGGCGCTAGGATCTCCGGTGATTTGGATCACGACGAGTACGACTCCCTCAACCCCGTTCTCTTGAATGCTTCCGCTCGCGATCTACAAGGGTATGTAGATGCACTTCTCTCTCTTGTTGCTAGATGAACTCATTGATAGATCTTGGTGAAACCATAGAATTTTTTTTTTCTGCAACGTTCCCCAACAGTGGCATCATGAGCTAGGTCTATGTGTAGTTCTCTTTGCACGAGTAGAATACAATTTGTTGTGGGCGTAGATGTTGTCAACTTTCTTGTCACTACTAGTCTTATTTGGCTTCAGCGGTATTGTGGGATGAAGTGGCCCGGACCGACCTTACACATACGCTTACGTGAGACAGGTTCCACCGACTGACATGCACTAGTTGCATAAGGTGGCTAGCGGATGTCTGTCTCTCCCACTTTAGTTGGAGCGGATTCGATGAAAAGGGTCCTTATGAAGGGTAAATAGAAGTTGACAAATCACGTTGTGGATTTTACGTAGGTAAGAAAATGTTCTTGCTAGAACCCTATTGCAGCCACGTAAAACATGCAACAACAATTAGAGGACGTCTAACTTGTTTTTGCAGCAAGTGATTGTGATGTGATATGGCCAAAAGTTGTGATGAATGATATATGTGATGTATGAGATCATGTCCTTGTAATAGGAATCACGACTTGCATGTCGATGAGTATGACAACCGGCAGGAGCCATAGGAGTTGTCTTAATTATTGTATGACCTGCGTGTCATTGATTCATCGCCATGTAATTACTTTACTTTATTGCTAAACCGTTAGCGATAGTTGTAGAAGTAATAGTTGGCGATCAACTTCATGGAGACACGATGATGGAGATCATGGTGTCATGCCGGTGACAAAGATGATCATGGAGCCCCGAAGATGGAGATCAAAGGAGCTATATGATATTGGCCATATCATGTCACTACTATTTGATTGCATGTGATGTTTATCATGTTTTTGCATCTTGTTTACTTAGAACGATGGTAGTAAATAAGATGATCCCTCACAATAATTTCAAGAAAGTGTCCCCCTAACTGTGCACCGTTGCGAAGGTTCGTTGTTTCGAAGCACCACGTGATGATCGGGTGTGATAGATCCTAACATTCGAATACAACGGGTGTAAGCCAGATTTACACATGCAATACACTTAGGTTGACTTGACGAGCCTAGCATGTACAGACATGGTCTCGGAACACAGAAGACCGAAAGGTCGAGCATGAGTCGTATAGAAGATACGATCAACATGGAGATGTTCACCGACGTCGACTAGTCCGTCTCACGTGATGATCGGACACGGCCTAGTTGACTTGGATCATGTTTCACTTAGATGACTAGAGGGATGTGTAATCTGAGTGGGAGTTCATTAAATAATTTGATTAGATTAACTTAATTATCATGAACTTAGTCTAAAATCTTTACAATATGTCTTGTAGATCAAATGGCGCATGTTACCCTCAACTTCAATGCATTCCTAGAGAAAACCTAGCTGAAAGATGATGGCAGCAACTATACGGACTGGGTCCGGAACCTGAGGATCATCCTCATAGCTGCCAAGAAAGATTATGTCCTAGAAGCACCGCTAGGTGAAGCACCAATCCCAGAGAACCAAGACGTTATGAACGCTTGGCAGTCTCGTGCTGATGATTACGCCCTCGTTCAGTGCGGCATGCTTTACATCTTAGAACCGGGGCTCCAAAAGCGTTTTGAGCAACACGGAGCATATGAGATGTTCGAAGAGCTAAAAATGGTTTTCCAAGCTCATGCCCGGGTCGAGAGATATGAAGTCTTCGACAAGTTCTTCAGCTGTAAGATGGAGGAAAATAGTTCTGTCAGTGAGCACATACTCAAGATGTCTGGGTTGCACAACCGCCTGACTCAGCTGGGAGTTAATCTCCCGGATGACGCGATCATTGACAGAATCCTTCAGTCGCTTCCACCGAGCTACAAGAGCTTTGTGATGAACTTCAATATGCAGGGGATGGAAAAGACCATTCCTGAGGTATATTCAATGTTGAAATCAGCGGAGGTAGAGATCAAAAAGGAACATCAAGTGTTGATGGTGAATAAAACCACTAAGTTCAAGAAAGGCAAGGGTAAGAAGAACTTCAAGAACGACGGCAAGGGAGTTGCCGCGCCCGGTAAGCCAGTTACTGGGAAGAAGTTAAACAATGGACCCAAGCCTGAGACTAAGTGCTTTTATTGCAAGGGAAGTGGTCACTGGAAGTGGAACTGCCCCAAGTACTTAGCGGACAAGAAGGTCGGCAAAACCAAAGGTATATATGATATACATGTAATTGATGTGTACCTTACTAGTACTCGTAGTAGCTCTTGGGTATTTGATACCGGTGCGGTTGCTCATATTTGTAACTCAAAGCAGGAGCTGCGGGATAAGCGGAGACTGGCGAAGGACAAGGTGACGATGCGTGTCGGGAATGGTTCCAAGGTCGATGTCATCGCCGTCGGCATGCTACCTCTACATTTACCTACAGGATTAGTTTTAAACCTCAATAATTGTTATTTAGTACCAGCTTTGGGCATGAACATTGTATCTGGATCTCGTTTAATACGAGATGGCTACTCATTTAAATCCGAGAATAATGGTTGTTTTATTTATATGAGAGATATGTTTTATGGTCGTGCCCCGATGGTCAATGGTTTATTCTTAATGAATCTCGAACGTGATGTTACACATATTCATAGTGTGAATACTAAAAGATGTAAAGTTGATAACGATAGTCCCACATACTTGTGGCACTGCCGCCTTGGTCACATTGGTGTCAAGCGCATGAAGAAGCTCCATGCTGATGGAATTTTAGAGTCTCTCGATTATGAATCATTTGACACATGCGAACCATGCCTCAGGGGCAAAATGACCAAGACTCTGTTCCCCGGAACAATGGAGCGAGCAACCAACTTACTGGAAATCATACCTACTGATGTGTGCGGTCCAATGAGTGTTGAGGCTGGTGCGCCCCCCTTGGGCCCCCCTGCGCCTAGGGTTGAGAACCCTAGGGGAGGGGGCGCCTCCACTTGCCTTGGGTGGCAAGGCACCCCCTTAGCCGCCGCCCCCCTAGGAGATCCCATCTCCTAGGGCCGGCGCCCCCCTGGGGACCCTATATATAGAGGGGGGGAAGGGAGGGCAGCCGCACCCTTGCACTTGACGCCTCCCTTCCCCCTTGCTACACCTCTCTCTCTCGCAGATGCTTGGCGAAGCCCTGCCGGGATCCCTGCTGCATCCACCACCACGCCATCGTGCTGCTAGATCTTCATCAACCTCTCCTCCCCCCTTGCTGGATCAAGAAGCAGGAGACGTCTCCCTGACAGTACGTGTGTTGAACGCGGAGGTGCCGTCCGTTCGGCGCTAGGGTCTCCGGTGATTTTGATCACGACGAGTACGACTCCCTCAACCCCGTTCTCTTGAACGCTTCCGCTCGCGATCTACAAGGGTATGTAGATGCACTTCTCTCTCTTGTTGCTAGATGAACTCATAGATAGATCTTGGTGAAACCATAGAAATTTTTTATTTTCTGCAACGTTCCCCGACATTTAGTCCTTCCTGGGTAGGTTGCAACTGAGGTGGTAGCTCGGTTAAAGACGCTGTGGTTACACGGTAAGCCACCTCTGAAGTTTACTGCAGTAAACTTGGCCGTGAAACAGTACTCAACTGAGGTGAGATTAGAGCCAAATGAGTTGTCTGGGGTGATTAGCTTAGGAAGAACTACCATACTGGGGAGTTTGGCATGAAATGGACCAAGATTTATTGCACTTGCTTTGCAACTGCATAATCTGGTCCAGAAACTTGATCAGGAAGGTGCACTCACATGGAGTGTCAAATTGAGCTCAAATAGGACAAGTAAGAGTCATTTGGTCCTATGAAGATGCTCAAAAAGTCTCATACCAATTGGCCAAGCCAAACTTGTACTTGCTTCACAAACATCTCCTATGGACAGAAACTTGCAAAAACTCTAGATGAATAATGGATTGATGAACCATGCCCAAAATGGGTGGAGGTAGGTTATATGGATAATAGAAGGTCTAGAAAAATTGGCAGCCATAATGGAGCAAGATAAAATATACTTGCTTCACCAACTGAAATTTTGGATAGAGTCAAAGAATTGAAGATGAGCTCACACGGAGGCATGACATGAGCTCTACTTTCGTGGAGAGTCATTATTTTATCATATGAAGTACCTTGCAAAATTGCAACTCATTTGGATATGCCTAGCTTGTACTTCCTTCACAAAGGTTCTTTCTGGATAAAAACTTTGGAAAATTTTAATTAAATAATTACTAGGCAAATAAGTTTGAATTTTGGCTTGTGGTAATGATATGGACATGAAAAGGTGTTCAAGGAGTTTGAGGTCAATTGGGAAAAGGAAAATAGCACTTGCTTCACAATGTGCCATTTAGGGCAGAATAGGAAATGAATTATTTGAGCATGATGATAAACATGACAAATGAAATATTTTGCCATATTTGAGAAAGATATTACCCAAACAATTTATGAGAATTATATGGGAATTTTAGGAGTGATGGAAATAAAGGTTGCTTCACAACCTAGGGCAATTTGAGTTATTCCTTTAATAGAAAAGGAATATTCCCAATAAAAATAATATTGGGATTTGGGCTAGGTTGAACATGACAGGGTCTAGGGAAGGGTTTGAGAATGACAAGCCACTCTGGAAACAAAGAAGAGGGCATCTTCTTCAGTTTCCAGACCACAAAGCCACGGAAAAAGTAAACTCAAGCAAAAACCTCAGAAAAAAAAGAAAAAGAAATGGCCAAAAATCAGGCTGTCACAATGGGCAGCATCTCTAGTGATATCCCGAGTCATCTTTTCTAAGTTTGTTGCTAGTATTGGTGAAATTGAGCTAGACACGGTAATATTTGAACATCACACAGTGTGTAGTACTGAAATAAACAACGCACAAACATGCTTAATACATCAACCGTACAAATCATGGCCGTTGCAAGTGGTATTAGTAAGATTTAGCTGGTCAGATCTTACCTGTTAAGTCCT
>LR880968.1:823670052-823711324 GCA_904067115.1 Aegilops sharonensis | reverse complement strand
CACCATTTAAGCAATCAGGCTGGGGGCGTGATAGAGACCGGTGGGTTACCTGACTGGATCCGAGCAGAATGTAGATGTGGTTGAAGCTGTGGTTGCAGCGGCGGCGCTTTGAGATGCCGGTAGGGGAAGGCGCGAGGGAGGAGGATACCGAGGGGAAGGGGATCTGGTTGGAGGAATAAATTCTGAAATCGCGCACCTAATGAAAATTTGGGTGCAAAATTTTAAACTTGGGCGGGGGAAACACACAACACAGACGAAGCGCGTAAAATACTCGTGTGCGAGAAAAAAGAAAGTTGGCAGATCCCGTTGTCGGTGTCAAAACCGGTGGATCTCGAGTAGGGGGTCCCGAACTGTGCGTCTAAGGCGGATGCTAACAGGAGGCGGGGGACACGATGTTTACCCAGGTTCGGGCCCTCTCGATGGAGGTGATACCCTACTTCCTGCTTGATTGATCTTGATGATATGCGTATTACAAGAGTTTATCTACCACGAGATCATAGAGGCTAAACCCTAGAAGCTAGCCTATGGTATGATTGTTGTTGGTCCTACGGACTAAACCCTCCGGTTTTATATAGACAAAGGAGGGGGCTAGGGTTACACAGAGTAGGTTACAAGGGAGGAGATCTACATATCCGTATTGCCAAGCTTGCCTTCCACGCCAAGGAGAGTCCCATACGGACACGGGACGAAGTCTTCAATCTTGTATCTTCATAGTCCAACAGTCTGGCTAAAGTATATAGTCCGGCCGTCCGAGGACCCCCTAATCCAGGACTCCCTCAGTAGCCCCTGAACCAGGCTTCAATGACGATGAGTCCGGCGCGCAGATTTTCTTCGGCATTGCAAGGCGGGTTCTTCCTCCGAATACTCCATAGAAGATCTTGAACACAAGGATAGTGTCCGGCTCGGCAAAACAAGTTCCACATACCACCATAGAGAGAATAATATTTCCACAAATCTAATCTGCTGACATGTTCGGCAGCATGACATCATACCACGGCCCGGTCATTATTCGAACCCTTTTTCTCAACCAGCTACTGCATGTATTGCGAGGCGGTTTTCTTGGCATGTCTTGTCGAAGCAGAGATCGTGTCCCCTTATCACGGGATTCTCATCAATACGGATGTGGGTAACCCAACCGCGCCATCAATTACGGCGCTTGGGGAATAAGCGACTTTTACTAGGCAGGTGGGGAGGCGTATAGTTTCCTCCGCCCCTATAAAGGGACAATGATTCTCTTTTTACCCACGCCTTCTTCCTCCTTGCTCATCCATTCTTGCGCACTCGAGCTGCAGCACCCAAGTTCGTGTTTTCCCCCTCAGACCACTCCAGGCATGTCCGGAGCGGGAGGCAAGTGGACGGTCTCCTCCGTCATGGAGGAGAACATCACAAAGCAGCGGGGAGCCGGATATCTGGCCGCGGACATCGCACACCGGCTGCCAGATGCGGGGCAGATCATCCCAACGCCCGAACCCCATGAGAGGTTGGTTTTCCTTACCCACTTTGTCCGCGGACTGGGATTTACCCTCCACCCGTTTGTCCGCGGGCTCATGTTCTACTACGGGCTATATTTTCACGATCTGGCCCCCAATTTCATCCTCACAATCTCAGCGTTTATCGTCGTGTGCGAGGCCTTCCTCCGCATCAGGCCCCACTTCAGCCTGTGGCTGAAGACCTTCAATGTTAAACCGAAGGTGGTGGTCGGCCAGCAAGCGGAATGCGGAGGCACCATGGTGGGCAAAATTCCTAATGTCACCTGGCTCGAAGACTCCTATGTGGAGACCATAAAGGGGTGGCAATCGGGGTGGTTCTACATCACCGAGCCGCGCGACACCAACTGGGTGGCGGCCCCCGAATTCCGATCCTGAATCCCCACGCGGCTCACCTCCTGGAAAGAGAACGGCCTGTCCTGGGGTTCATCGTTGGAGCTGACCGGACTCCAGAAATGCATCAGAAACATGATGAGCAAGAAAATCAAGCTTGTCAACATGGTCCAGGTCATTCCCTTCCGCCGGATCCTCCCATGTCAACGACGGGCATTCAATTTGTGGGAGTTCGACCCGGCCGAGCACCAGACGCTGCGAGAGCTCTTCGACACGACGCACAAGGACGCCTGGAAGGTGTTGTTCAAGGGCGCAGAGGTACCTCCTCTTACTGAGGACCGCAGACTCAGCGCAAAGCGCCATGCCAATCCGGTAAGTTTTTTATATCTCACAGGATGTTTTATTTTCCCCAAGTTTAATCATGTGCAGGATCTAAGCCTCCATGCCATTAACAGGACTGGGTAGAGACAGCGGAGCAGATCGATTGCCTAGCCCCCCTGCCTGAGGATCCAGCAGATGCTCTCCTAACGGAGATGCTGGTTCTGGCGCCTTACGAGGTGCTGGTGAAGAAGGCCAAGAAGAAGGCCACGGGGACCCGGAAGGGTTTCCGGCGCAAGGTTATATCAGACTCATCGTCTGAAAAACTCCGAGGCGCACTCCTCCCACTAAAACGAGGAGGAGGAAGAGGGAATTTCTCCCCCCCCAGCCGGGAGAGACAAGAAAAGGAAGGCCACCCCATCCGGGGAGCCCGAAGGGTCGAAGAAGGGAAGGACCCTCCTTCCGGACTACTCCGCGACGGCCACCTACAACGACGACGAGTGGTTGCCCAGGGACAAGCCCCTGGCGAAGTCGTAAGTATCCGGATACCATAGTAATTCATGGTATCTTTTATTGCACTGCTTCTCATCATGCCGAACATGATTATGCAGTCCGTCCCAATCCCGTATCGACGTATCTTCGTCGGATGGTTCTTTGGACCCGTCGGATATGAATAGCGATTCACTTCCGACCGCCTCCACCCCTCGCCCTACGGACAATGTCGAGGTTTTGTCTCAAAGGGCACCGAGCCAAGGGGAGGTAGTCCTGGAGGCACTGGACCCTGGGTGCAAAGGAAACAAGACTCCCATGGGTTCCGAATTCAGCCTCCAGCCGAACACTGCGCCGGAACCTCTAGTGGTTCCGGACTCTGTCAGGCTACCTCTTGTTAAGAGGAGCAAGCCGCCCGTGCCGGTGGCCTCTGTCCATCTAGAGGCACCGGACAACTTGCTGGAAGCGCTTCGCGGCGCTTCCATCGACAGAAGAGCACCGCACTATCATGAGTGCGGTGATCGAGAAGGTTCAGTCCGCCGAAAGCGGACTAACTGAAGCTTGTGCCAGCCTCCTAATAGGCTTTCAGGTAAGTAATCAAATTATAGGAAAATATAACCGCATAGACAGTAGCCCATGTTGCTCAGTTTAGCGTCGCGAAGAAAGGCCGAATAGAGGATCAAATAATGACTCGGGAGTCTAATCAGAATATGTCTATGTGCATATGCAGGCTTCACTGCTGGCCGCTGCCGCACGTACTGCGGAGGTCGCTGCACGGAAGCAGGACCTTGAGCGGTCCAAGGAAGAGCTCAGCCTTACCAAGAGGCAGCTCAAGAGAACAAAGGTAAGCGATACCCTGTCTGTATATTAAAAAGAAATTTGGTTGTAAAATAATAGGATCATCATGAATTTGCCAGGGGCCACGACCGAAGTGGCGACCCTGAAGAAGGCGTTGTCCGAGGCCGAAGACAAAGCGGCCAAGGAGCGCATCGAGCGAGAAAAGCAAGAAGCCCGGGTAGGCGAGGTGCAGCAAGAGCTCCAGGCTCTCGCCAAAAAACACAAGTCCTTGGAGCTTGACTCTAAGACGCGAGAGTCCGAGCTTGCGAAGGCCCTCGAAAGCGCACAAAACGCCAAGGCTGAAGCCCACAAGGCCCTCCAGGAGTTTGAAGCGGTTAAGAAGATAGCAGCGGGTAAGGCATTCATTATGCAAAGCAAGCATGTGAAGGAAACTTTCCTTTTACTTAGCCGAGTTCGGAGCTCTCCAGGAGTGCTCGTAGATCTTCCCCGCAGTGTGTTGGATGCCGTGGAGTTTTACCGGGCTGAGGAGGGGTGCTCGACGGAGAAGTTGTTCTGGTCTCAGTATACTAGGACCGAACACCAAATGCCCTTGAGCGGCCAGCTGAAGCAACTGGTTGAGCTCCACAAGGCGGCCGAACAGGCCATGAAGGGTCTTATAGTCCGGATGTGGCCTGGCGATCCCCGGCCCTACAACTACTTCGGTCTGGTGAGGCGGCTTGTGAATGCCTGGCCACGGCTTGAAGCCGTAAAGCGGTCCGTATGCATCGAGGGTGCGCGCAGGGCTTTTGCATGGGCGAAGGTGCACTGGACGAAGCTGGACGCCATAAAGCTGGTGAAGGAGGGGCCGCAGGAAGGCAAGGAGCATCGCCACCCTGNCAGGGGCCACGACCGAAGTGGCGACCCTGAAGAAGGCGTTGTCCGAGGCCGAAGACAAAGCGGCCAAGGAGCGCATCGAGCGAGAAAAGCAAGAAGCCCGGGTAGGCGAGGTGCAGCAAGAGCTCCAGGCTCTCGCCAAAAAACACAAGTCCTTGGAGCTTGACTCTAAGACGCGAGAGTCCGAGCTTGCGAAGGCCCTCGAAAGCGCACAAAACGCCAAGGCTGAAGCCCACAAGGCCCTCCAGGAGTTTGAAGCGGTTAAGAAGATAGCAGCGGGTAAGGCATTCATTATGAAAAGCAAGCATGTGAAGGAAACTTTCCTTTTACTTAGCCGAGTTCGGAGCTCTCCAGGAGTGCTCGTAGATCTTCCCCGCAGTGTGTTGGATGCCGTGGAGTTTTACCGGGCTGAGGAGGGGTGCTCGACGGAGAAGTTGTTCTGGTCTCAGTATACTAGGACCGAACACCAAATGCCCTTGAGCGGCCAGCTGAAGCAACTGGTTGAGCTCCACAAGGCGGCCGAACAGGCCATGAAGGGTCTTATAGTCCGGATGTGGCCTGGCGATCCCCGGCCCTACAACTACTTCGGTCTGGTGAGGCGGCTTGTGAATGCCTGGCCACGGCTTGAAGCCGTAAAGCGGTCCGTATGCATCGAGGGTGCGCGCAGGGCTTTTGCATGGGCGAAGGTGCACTGGACGAAGCTGGACGCCATAAAGCTGGTGAAGGAGGGGCCGCAGGAAGGCAAGGAGCATCGCCACCCTGAAATGTATTATGACAGTGTCCTGAAGGGTTCCCGCCTTGTGGCGGAGGAATGTGCGAAAGATGTAATATTTGAATGAACGTACTCATGTGATCCTGTAATGTGAAACGAGTTCATTTGCACTATGCAACGCTTGTTAATTTAAAATATTACCTTGTGTGCGGCCGTTTATGAAATCTGAGGGTTGGCCGGTCGTCGGCTTCTGCCCCCATGTAACTAGTACTAGGGTGTTCGGGATAAACCTGAACACTCTTTTATCCTAATTTTGGGTCCTTCGAAGGAGGTGTTCAGCACAGCGAACCAGGCAATCAGACTATAAAGCTTTATCACCCTCACTTAGCCATAGAAGTCTACAATTTTAAATTTTGGTGAAGCCCCTAGTATTCGGAAGGCCGAATTTGTGGCACTATGTACGCCTAAGTCGGGGAAGGCCGACTCCTCGCCCGAAGCGGAAAAAGTCTTTAAGGACTTGAGACATCTCGAACAACGACCAACTCTCGCCTCATCATGACAGTCAGTTTTCGGCTTTCTCTACTAAGGTGCTCGTCCGGAAGAACCGGGACACAATCGCAGTAGTTCTTCCAGCGCTACCTTAGCCGATTTTGCAGAAGGTAAGGTACCAAAACAGGGGAGCCGGGCAAACCCAACTATTGACCCAAGACATGATTCGGAGCTGATGCATATAATGCTATAAGTTCAGGGTGCTGCACTGTCGAAAGTGTTCGGACTTCTCACGCTGTATTATGGGGTATACTAAAGCCCCTGGCGTACTGGTCGTACCAGAATGTATGGGTGCAAGTTGTCGTAAATAAATAGACAAGTAAAAAGAAGGGTAATGCAATAATAGACTAATGCGATGCATTGTTATTTAAATAATACGTCAAATCATACTGATACAAGTAGTGCGATAAGAAAAAAATAGGACTATTTGACATGTCCTATCCAAGGGTAAGCTACGTATGTGTATTAAAAATGGGTACTTCGATTGTTATCAGAGACCACCTGGGGATTCCCTTGTACGTCTTAGCTTCTTGCCTCCTTGGTTGTTCTTTCCCGTAATGTGTCCAGCAATCAGGCTGCCGGAAAGGGCTTCCAGAGAGTAAGGTCCTGAAAGAGAGGAAATGATAAAGGTATACAACCCCTGGGGTGGTTAAGCCGCATTGTGGGACATGCCCTGGTCGTGCCCCTGCCTATGCCCATGGTATTTTTAGTGCGTAATTATGTACGCGCGGTGTAAATTTCATCGCTTGATTGGGACTAGTACGGATGCCCAATTGCTAGGCGAGCTCTGAACGTGCCAGGCGATCCTGTTGCAGGTTACTCCGGACTCGCTTGAAGGTGTCCGGGGGCTTTATCGCTGAATTGGCGGTTTGCCTTAAAAGGCTGCTTTGTGCTTCTGCTACGAGGGTCGCGGTGTGCTCCTCCATGTGGAGCAAGCGTTCTGTGTTTCCATTGACTGTTATAACCCCCTAGGTCTTGGCATCTTGAGCTTGAGGTATGCGTAATGCGGTACCGCATTGAATCTTGCAAATGCAGTTCGCCCGAGCAGTGCGTGATAGCCACTGCGGAATGAGACGATATCAAAGATTAACTCCTCGCTTCGGAAGTTGTCCGGAGATCCGAAGACCACTTCCAGTGTGATTGAGCCCGTGGAATGGGCCTCTATACCTGGGATGACGCTTTTAACGATGGTTTTGGTGGGTTTGATCCTTGAGGGGTCTATACCCGTTTTGCGCACTGTATCCTGATAGAGCAGGTTTAGGCTCCTGCCGCCGTCCATAAGGACTCGAGTGAGGTGAAATCCGTCAATGATGGGGTCTAGGATCAATGCGGCACATCCACCATGACGGATACTAGTGGGGTGGGCCCTGCGATCGAAGGTGATCGGACAAGAGCACCATGGGTTGAACTTAGGGGCGACAGGCTCCATCGCATAGACATCCCTTAGTGCACGCTTCCCTTCCCTCTTGGGAATGTGGGTTGCGTATATCATGTTCACCGTCTTCACTTGTGGGGGGAACCTCTTCGGTCCTCCCGTGTTCGGCGGCCGGGGCTCCTCCTCGTCATCGCTATGCAGCCCGCTGTCCTTGTTTTCGGCATTCAACTTGCTGGCCTGCTTGAACACCCAGCATTCTCTGTTGGTGTGATTGGCTGGCTTATCAGGGGTGCCGTGGATTTGACACGAGCGATCGAGTATGCGGTCCAAACTGGACGGGCCCGGAGTACTTCTTTTGAATGGCTTTTTCCGCTGACCGGGTTTAGAGCCACTGAATCCGGCATTGACTGCCGTATCTTCGGCGTTACCGTTGTGGCGGTGCTTATGTTTGTTACGACGTGGTCTGCTGTTATTATCTTTGGTATCTGAAGTGCCATGACTTCTTGATGTGTTGTTGGTGCGAGCCAGCCAGCTGTCTTCGCCCGCGCAAAAGCGGGTCATGAGCGTCATGAGGGCTGCCATAGACTTCGGCTTCTCCTGGCCGAGGTGCCGGGCGAGCCACTCGTCACCTGATGTTATGCTTAAATGTCGCTAAGGCCTCTGCGTCCGGTCAATCGACAATTTGGTTTTTCTTAGTTAGGAACCGTGTCCAGAATTGCCTGGCCGATTCCCCTGGCTGCTGAGTTATATGGCTTAAGTCATCACCATCCAGTGGTCGCACATAAGTGCCCTGGAAGTTGTCAAGGAATGCATCTTCCAAATCCTCCCAACTGCCAATTGAGTCTGCTGGCAAGCTATTCAGCCAATGCCGAACTGGTCCTTTGAGTTTTAGTGGGAGGTACTTGATGGCATGTAGATCATCACCGCGAGCCATGTGGACGTGGAGGAGGAAATCCTCGATCCATACTGCGGGATCTATTGTACCATTGTATGGTTCAATATTTACGGGTTTAAAACCCTCTGGGAATTCGTGATCCATTACTTCATCAGTGAAGCATAGGGGGTGTGCGGCGCCTCTGTGCCGTGCTATATCACGACATAGTTCATATGAGTCTTGTCTGCTGTATTCGGCCCGGACGAATTTGCTTTTAGTGTATCCGGCGTGACGGTCATCGTCCCACGTTGGTGCGCGCCCCGTGATCCGTAGATCGATCTTGTATGCCCTGCTTTGTTTTCCAATACGTCTCGCAGGTCCCATGTGTTGCCCCGGTCCTTGATGTTTTTGGTTGAGCGTTGGCGGGGTGCGGTCTGGACTTCGGGCTGATATGCCTCTCTGTCTCGGTCACGAGGTGGCCGATCAGCCGCATCATATGCTGGTGACTTTATTTTTAATGCTTCCTCCTCGAGTCGGGGTAGCAACCTGCACTTTGGGTAACTCTTGGAGGGGCGTTCGAGTTCGTATTCCTCGGTCGCAAGGACTTCGGTCCATCTGTCTGCTAGCAAATCTTGATCAGCTCGAAGCTGTTGTTGCTTTTTCTTCAGGCTATTTGCTGTGGCTATAAGCCGACGCTTTAAGCGCTCCTGCTCGATGGGATCCTCAGGCATGATAAATTCTTCGTCGCCGAGGCTCACCTCGTCTTCGAAGAGAGGCATGTAATTGTCATCCTCCGTTTCTCCATCTGCTGCATGTTCTGGAGGGCTAGCTTGTTCATCCTCCCGCTCTAAATCTGGCTGGAGGGGCTTGTTGTTGTCTTCGGCACTATCCGGAGTGTTATTGTCTCTTGTGCCGGTATCACTACTTTTGCTTTGGCGGGACTTAGAGCGGCGCCGCTAACGTCGATGCTTGGGTTGCTTCTTGGAGGGGTCATCCTCCGCTGTCTTATCGCCATCGCCTTCTTTGGTGGTATCCACCATGTATATATCATATGATGAGGTGGCGGTCCAGCGTCGTGTGGGCGGTGGTTCCTGTTCATCTCCTGCATCGTCGTTCATATCATCGATGTCTTCAGAGTCGTAGTCGAGCATGTCGGTTAAATCGTCGACAGTGGCTACTAAGTGGGTGGTGGGTGGGGAGCAAATTCTTCGTCGTCCGCATCCCATTCTAGCCGGACATAGTTCGGCCAAGGTTCTCCTGACAAGGAGAGAGACCTTAATGAATTTAGCACATCACCAAAAGGCGAGTCCTGAAAGATATCCACGGAGGTAAACACCATGATCAGTGCCCAATCGGATTCGATAGGCACGGACGCAGGCGGCTCGGAGCCCGTGGCCGGGGATGAATCCAATGGTTCGGCAACACGGTTCTCGTAAGGGGTGAAGTCAGTATTCGGCTCTATCGCCACTGAGAGTGCGTCCTCCATGGTGGGGTCTATCCACCCGTCCTTGGATGGCGCAATTTGTTCCGGATTGAGGGTCGGAGTAGTTGCAGGTGTGATCTCCCGAACACTGTCCGACGACAGAGTTACGTCATGCTCGTCGTGATTGTGCGGCACACCCGACATGTGTTCGAATCCGTCGAAGACCAATTCTCCGCGGATGTCGGCAGTATAGTTCAAGTTTCCGAACCTGACCTGATGGCCAGGGGCGTAGCTCTCGATCTGCTCCAGATGGCCAAGCGAGTTGACCCGCAGTGCGAAGCCGCCAAATACGAAGATCTATCCGGGGAGGAAAACCTCACCCTGGATTGCATCGTTGCCGATGATCGAAGGAGCCATCAAGCCTTACGGTGACGGCACAGTGGAACTCTCAATGAAATCACCAATGTCGATGTCAAAACCGGCAGATCTCGGGTAGGGGGTCCCGAACTGTGGGTCTAAGGCGGATGGTAACATGAGGCGGGGGAAACGATGTTTACCCAGGTTCGGGCCCTCTCGATGGAGGTAATACCCTACTTCCTGCTTGATTGATCTTGATGATATGAGTATTACAAGAGTTGATCTACCACAAGATCATAGAGGCTAAACCCTAGAAGCTAGCCTATGGTGTGATTGTTGCTGGTCCTACGGACTAAACTCTCCGGTTTATATAGACACTGGAGGGGGCTAGGGTTACACAGAGTCGGTTACCAGGGAGGAGATCTACATATCCGTATAGCCAAGCTTTCCTTCCACGCCAAGGAGAGTCCCATTCGGACACAGGACGAAGTCTTCAATCTTGTATCTTCATAGTCCAACAGTCCGGCTAAAGTATATATTCCGGCCGTTCGAGGACCCCCTAATCCGGGACTCCTTCACCCGTCTCCAAAAAAATGTACATGTGTACTTGAGTTTTTTCGGTCAATTGTACGCCCAGTTTATTAGGAAATATCACGCAGGTAACTGACTTATGGGTCATTAACGCAAAAAATGCAGACGGGTACGGCATAGAAACCGTGTGTTTTGTGATCTTCTAATGATTAACGCAAAAAAACGCACACGGGCATACATGCTAATCAACGCTCAAAGCCCTCAAAGGATGCTCTTACCGACATTGTACGTTAATACTACAAACTTAAAGTACTACTGGTAATTTGCTCTTATACTACAAACTTAAACTACTTCTCACGTGCTGCCATCAGGGCATGTTGGCCAGACGCTGGCGTTCTCCTTCCCGGCCTTGTACGCGGCAGCCCATCGTGCTTCGATCTCCGCCAAGCTCTCCTCACCATGCATGGCGTGCGGCCTCTTTTTTCTTGCGCGGCGGGACTCTCTTTTCTTGACTGCTTTCTGCCTTTTTCCGCTTGTTCTGTGCAGCTTTGGCCGCCTCTAGATCCACCACCCATTCGGCCATGGCAGCCTCAAAGTCCGCCCATGTAACTGTCTGGCCGCCAGCGGCGTTGAACTTGGCGCGGCGAGATGCCATCACTTCCTTACCATGTGCGCGGTCGCGGGTGGCGAGGAACGCGACGCGGCGGGATATCATCGCTTCCTTACCAGTTATTGTGCACGGCGTCGCCATGGACAACGCCTAGCAAGAGCTCTAGGATGGAGGGGTTGGGCAGCCGTAAGATGCGGTGGTATTCAAGTGCTCAACCACAAACGACAACAGAAATTTGGCTTCCCTTACAATTTTGCTCGTTCATTATCGCACACGGTTAATCTCCATCGCTTCCGAAAACAATGTGCGCTCAGCCTATTGTGTGTTGCGTTATGATTGGACGAAACCCCTGATGTCTACTATGCAACCTTCTTCTTGTAGACGTTGTTGGGCCTCCAAGTGCAGAGGTTTCTAGGACATTAGCAAATTTCCCTCAAGTGGATGACTTAAGGTTTATCAATCCGTGGGAGGCATAGGATGAAGATGGTCTGTCTCAAATAACCCTGCGACCAAATAACAAAGAGTCTCTTGTGTCCCCAACACACCCAATACAATGGTAAATTGTATAGGTGCACGAGTTCGGCGAAGAAATGGTGATACAAGTGCAATATGGATGGTAGATATTGGTTTTTAGAATCTGAAAATACAAAAACATCAAGGTAACTAATGATAAAAGTGAGCGTAAACGGTATTGCAATGATAGGAAACAAGGCCTCGGGTTCATACTTTCACTAGTGCAAGTTCTCTCAACAATAATAAAATAATTGGATCATATAAATATCCCTCAACATGCAACAAAGAGTCACTCCAAAGTCATTAATAGCGGAGAACAAACGAAGAGATTATTGTAGGGTATGAAACCACCTCAAAGTTATCCTTTCTGATCCATCTATTCAAGAGTCCGTAGTAAAATAACATGAAGCTATTCTTTCCGTTCGATCTATCATAGAGTTCGTACTAGAATAACACCTTAAAACACAAATCAATCAAAACCCTAATGTCACCTAGATACTCCAATGTCACCTCAAGAATCCGTGGGTATGATTATACGATATGCATCACACAATCTCAGATTCATCTATTCAACCAACACAAAGAACTTCAAAGAGTGCCCCAAAGTTTCTACCGGAGAGTCAAGACGAAAATGTGTGCCAACCCCTATGCATAAGTTCACGAGGTCACGGAATCCGCAAGTTGATCACCAAAACATACATCAAGTTAATCACGTCATATCCGATTGTCACCACAGATAAGAACATGCAAGACATACATCAAGTGTTCTCAAATCCTTAAAGACTCAATCCGATAAGATAACTTCAAAGGGAAAACTCAATCCATTACAAGAGAGTAGAGGGGGGAGAAACATCATAAGATCCAACTATAATAGCAAAGCTCGCGATACATCAAGATCGTGCCAAATCAAGAACACGAGAGAGAGAGAGAGAGATCAAACACATAGCTACTGGTACATACCCTCATCCCCGAGGGTGAACTACTCCCTCCTCGTCATGGAGAGCGCCGTGATGGTGAAGATGGCCACCGGTGAGGGATTTCCCCTCCGGCAGGGTGCCGGAACAGGGTCCCAATTCGGTTTTGGTGGCTACAGAGGCTTGCACCGGCGGAACTCCCGATCTATTGTGCTTCTCGATGTTTTTAGGGTATATGGACATATAAAGGCGAAAGAAGTCGGTCAGGGGAGCCACGAGGGGCCCACGAGGGTGGGGGGCATGCCTAGGGGGTAGGGCGCGCCTCCCTACCTCGTGGCGTCCTTGAATCTTGCCTGACGTCTACTCCAAGTCTCCTGGGTTGCTTCAGTTCAAAAAATAACTCTCCCGAAGGTTTCATTCCGTTTGGACTCCGTTTGATATTCCTTTTCTGCGAAACACTGAAATAGGCAAAAAACAGCAATTTGTACTGGGCCTTGGGTTAATAGGTTAGTCCCAAAAATAATATAGAAGTGTATAAATAAGCCCATTAAACATTCAAAACAGAATATATAATAGCATGGAGCAATAAAAAATTTATAGATACGTTGGAGACGTACCAACCCCGGCCACGTGGATCGCGCGTGTGCACCGTTGGATGTGCCGCGATCGAACGGCAATCCACGTCCCTCACATCACACCCGTGCACCTGTAGCTGGATTGGATTTGTATGCGGTAAATGCCTAGAAAATGCACATAATCTCCTAAATATCCTAAATGGGCCCGGAAAAATGCCAAATTTGAACATGGTGATTTGCAGGGTGTATGTTCGTCGTCGAAAAAAAACTCCAGGGCAAAGAACGAAGAAAATTTGGATTCCCCTTCAATCTTGAGGATTTCCCTTTCGAAAGCATGGAACTTCCTTGGTGATGGTTCTATTTATAAAGGGCGTGCATGACTGTCGGTGTTCTGGGAACGGGGGTCCCCAGACTTGCCTGCCTGCGGCCTGCGGCGTGGCTCAAAGGAGGCCCAGGATAGCCCATCTTCATCAACACAAGCTCAAGACCCTCGCGAAGGGCCAAGCCTCGACGGGCGGACGACAAGGAGCTTCCTCAGGCACGGCCTCGTCGGGCTGGCTCATGAGGAGGCGGAGAGTTCAAGGCAGGGTACCTCGCGAGGTGCCCATGACGCAAGCCATGATGACCAAGGGCGTCAGTCGGGCGCCAGCCCGTGCAGCGTCCTCCTTTCCTCTTTGGTGCAAAGGGAGCAAGCGCAGGCGAGAGCATCAAGCAAAGGCATCCGTTTCGGTGCAACAAGACCAAGACCAGCCCCAACGGCTGGAAGGGAGTCATCGTGGAGCCCAAGCAGGCGTCATCACCAGAGCCTTTGGCAGGCGAGGACCAACTTTAGTCAGGATAAGTGTACCCGCTGTTCCCCTTCAAAATGGCCAATTGTTGGCACCCTTCCCGCTCAATATTTGGGAAGAGGCCTAGGGCCTTCGTCTATATAAGTAGAGCTAGCCACCATAGTAGAAGGGGGACGATCGGATAGAAAGAGGTGGCCATTTGGAATCCGGAGAGAGAGATAGAGACCCGATCCTCAAGCTAGAGCGACGGAACACCACCTAGTAGTTCATCACACCCACCAAGAACAGACCCTCGCGAGGCTGTTCTTCCCTGTACTGTTCCTCATCTGCCCAAGAGGCAATCCACCACACCACAAACTAGAGTCGGGTATTACACCACAATGGTGGCCGAACTAGTATAAATCTCGTGTCTCTTGTGCTGTTCTTTCTAGTAGTTTAGGTCCCTGCGATTCGGCGAGGTACGAGACGGTGGAGGGTTGGATCTCCGCGCGCACCCCAGAGTTTGAACCTTAAGGGTCTACCGGAACCCGAAATCCGACATTTGGCGCGCCAGGTAGGGGTGCGCCGGAATCCACCTTCTGTCACCTCGTGCCCCGTCGCATCGCCACCACCATGTCTGGCGACCAAGCGGGCAACCCGGATCCTTGGGCGGCGTGGCCCGCCCACGTAGAGCCGCTCGCCTCGGGCGACCCCGTGCCCCAGGCAGATCGCGGTCCGCAGGGCGCTGCGGGCCGCGGGCGACGCGGACTGGCTTCGACGGCTCTCACGCCGTGGCAGGCGCGGTCGGCAGCAAGAGCCTCCAATCACGCCGCGACCACATTACCGTACACCCGCTGGGAGCAGGCGAACTCGAGGGCCGCACTCACAGTGGCCCGAGAGCTGCTGCAGTGCAGGCTGCTGGAGAGCGGTCGCGACGTGCTGCTGGAGCGAGTGGCGGAGCTCCTGGGCTTCGCCGCCTCGGGGGCTCACCCCTTCTGCACCCAACTTCCATCTCAGGCCCAGGGCAGCTCGCACGGGGGCTCCGCGCGTGCCCGCGGGCTCCAAAGCTACTCCAACACCGGCGAAGCTATCAGCACCGGGTCGGCGGCGGGGTTGCCCCCGCCCCCGGCCCGCGGGGAAGAAGGACTCGACGCAACTCACAACCCTGGTGGACCGTCGCGGCACCACCCCACGGCGGGCGCATCAAGTAGAGCAGCATGGCATGCTCAGCATTACGGCGTGGCCTTGGGGATGACGGCGCCGGAAGAATACGTGCCCCACATGATGGATCAAGGTCTCCCGCATGAGGGAGAGGAAGGCTCGCTCCTCAGCCCGAGCTGGGGGGATGAGGTGCCAGAAGCCGAGCTCTTCCAGGAGCCTCGAGACGGTCCCACTGGTCACGCCGGAAGCGACGATTATCGGGTATCGCTACTTCCTCAAGAGCAAACATACACTAACCATAGGTCGCAGGAGGTAAAGGTCGCCACGACGAGCGGCTGCCCTGCTCCCGCTGTCTCCTACCCCTCGGGAGGGGGGCGCAGGGGTCTGCCGGAGAGTTCCAGAGATCCGACATCACCACCGCGGCGTTCGGAGCAAGGCGTTCTCAGGAGGTAGGCCCTCTGCTGGGGAGGTGCCTCAGGGCCTGCCCCTGGCGGAGGACCCGTGGTCGTCGGGGGAACCGCTGGCGACCGCTCTACCCCGTCGGCGGCGTCCCGGTTTCCGGTCGTCGTTGATGGCACTAGAGTGTGGCGCAAGGCGGGGCCCTCGTCTGGCGATATGAAGCAAGGCCGGTACTTGTGAAGAAGGCCCAGTGCCTGTGAAGCTCGCCGCCCCGTGACACTCTCACGTAATAATGAGTGGGGCTATACACGCCCCGGAGTCTCAGGGGTGCCGGCCTCAGGCCCTGGGGCTCCCTCCCACGCCCAGTGGCAGCACTTAGCTCCGCGCTGGTGAGAAGACGTCCAAGACTAGACTAGGTGCCGGACGCGGCTTATCTTCTGCTTTCTTCGCCTTTCCATTTGATTGTCGTTTTCCCTCGCTGGATTTAAGTTGGATTTGAAGTTGAGATTTGCGTGTGTTCGGGGAAGGGGTGCTTAGTCTCGTTCGAGCAAATCTCTCGCGTTTCGGTTACAACTCCGCCTTAGGTGCCTCCCCTCGCGAGCCCCTCGCGAGCCGGGCCAGGCCTAGCTTGCACGTAACCCAGCCTATCACCGCCGCGTCCTCTCCGGAGGGTTTTTACTGCAGGTCCTACGGATTTGATCAGGAGACACTCAGATCGCCTCAGCCTCCCACAGGCTATCTCAGGGCTCGTACGAAACAAAGGTAAACTAGCCAACTAGCACGTCGCTTACCCAACCACTTGGCGCGGACGTATGGGCGATGTAACACCTGCTAATACGATGAACACAAGTTTTACATGAGGGGCTCCCCCTCCCAAAATGCTCTCACAACCATCAGGCCAAAACCCGAGTTCTATTCATGCAGGGTAACGGAAGAGGGACAATACATAATCAGTCGGATAAATCCCCCAATGCGTCCTCAGGAGCACCTCCCGAGCTGTTGCTGGCGTCGCTGGCCTCGCCGTCGCTGTCTGCGTGATCGTCGGCGGCGTCTGGGCCGTTCACCACGCCGCCCTCATCAGCGGCCATGACCACGCCGTCGTCGTCTGAAGCGAAGGCCCGGATGAGGGCATCCACGTTGTCTTCCACCCAGTGCGCCAGGTCGCCCCGGACGGCCTGGGGAACTGGGGCGATGGCTGCGTCAAAATCGAAGTGGGGGTCCATGTCCCGGAGATGGCTGAAGACACGAGAAAAGGCGCGCCCGAGCAACGCGCGACTCCTCTCCTCCACCAACCTGTTGGCCCTGACCGACCGCGCCTCCAGCCGCGCCACCACGTCGGTGAAGAACTGAAGGTTTCCGGCGTAGTTAACCGCGTGCGGCTCGCCCACTGCGGCCTCGCAGATATTATCCAAGGCTGCGTTAGCTCTTTCCCGGAGTGTGGCGAGCATGGGACCGTGCTCATGCTCCAGGATTCGCCGCTGACGCATCTCGTCCACATTCTGGCGCGCGACGACCTTGGCCTCCTCCACCCGTTGGCGAAGACGGAGCGCCTCGGCCTGAGAGGTGGTGGACTCCCTCTGGGCCACCTCAAGGGCGGCCCGAAGAGCATCGGCCCGCCGCGTCGCCTCCTCCAGCTTGGCCCTCAAGGCAGTAGTCCTGCCCTCAGCCTCGGCCTTGATCAACCCCAGCCGCTCCTCAAACTCACGCTCGAGGTTCGAGCGCGCCGCCACCACTCGGCGTCCGACCTCCTCCAGGACGCGGGCTTCCCGTGCCGCGACCTCATCCTCTGCCCACGTCGCCAAGCGCTCCCTCGTCTCCAAGCGTTCGTACTCGCGCGCGCGTTCGGCGGCTTCAAGCGTCAATGCCTCCTCACGCTTCTGGAGCTCCGCCGGGTCACCGGAGGCCACCTTCATCGACGCGAGGGCTGCTCACCCGTCTCCGTGAGCTCGGCAGGAAGGGGCCTGCAGGGCAAGGATCAGTGCAAGCAGCAGAAGAATCAGGAGCTGGAGAAGGAGAAGGCTTACTCATCAGTGGCGAAGTACTTCCTGCACTTCAGCAGGCGACAAGGGTAATCATCGCCCAGGGCCTCCCTTCTCTTCCGGAGGGCCTCAAAGTTCACGTGGAAGCGACCCAAGGTTTGAGCGCAGGGGTCAGCCTGCGGCGAGGGAGGAGCATCAAGGCAGCCCGCGTCAGGGGCGTCCGTCTGACGCGCGCTGCTGATCGCCTCACCAAGAGAAGCAGCAGGGGCCTCGGGGGCTCCATCCGCAGGCGCTGCGGGCGGCTGCCTCCCGCCCTCAGCCGCAGCGGCATGAGCCTCAGGAGCTTCCCCCTCATGAGCATCGCCCGACGCTGTCACCCCGGCGGGGGTCCCTTCGGCCTTTGGCGGCTCGTGGCTCCCTGCTCCGCCACTCGAGGAGGAGCCGCCTTGGCCGACTGGAAGGGCTGTCACCATCACCATATTCTCGCGAGGCCCCTGGAGAGCAGCGGGGCGCGGCCCCCATTCGTCGAAGATAGGCATCTCGTTCACCAAATCACCCCTGTTCTGGCAGAGGTACAGCAAGGCCCCTTCATGCCGGATGCCACCGGGGTTAGGGTCGCCAGTCAGGACCAGGAGCACTTTCCTTAGCGCTTCAAGCGTCAGGTCTTCTCCCTGGAGCCTCATACGATCACCAGGCCCGCTGAAGGCCCACATCCGGTGGGAATGGCGTTGGAGAGGAGCAATGCGGCGCATCAGGAACTCCTTCATCACTGTCGGGGAAGCTGATCTGACCCACGAACACCTATGGGACCGGCGGACCGAGCCCCTTTCGGTTTGGTGGGGGGCGGAGGTCGCACGAAGAGCAGATCGAGGCGAAGCACACGAGCAGTTTACCCAGCTTCGGAGCTCTCCGGAGAGATAATACTCCTACTGCTGCTTGTCTGATTGTATTGTGTTCTTGCTAGAGAGCCATGGGATCTACAAGACCTAGCATGAGTGTCTCTGGTTTCGAATGAGCTGAACCCCCTCTCTACGTTGCGCATGGGCCTCTGACGGCAAGGGACAAAAGCATTAAATGCCTAACTCTGACGGCAAGGGACAAAAGCATTAAATGCCCATCCATGTCGCTTAAACAGTGCAACAGGGACCGTCAGGAGCGCCACCGTTTGCCACGATGGCAATCTTGTCAGCGCCGCTTACCTCTGCTCTCCGCTGGCCGCACAACCTCTTGACACGCGCGCCTGGAATGGTCCCATGGCGACACGTTGGTGGATGAGCTGGAGCGGAGATAAAGAGTGGTTGCCTGCCGCGGCAAGCGCCTTGCCGCGGCTGAATCCTTGTCGCGTCCGGAAGCTTGTCGCTCACCGAGCCTTCCCGGCAAGCTCCTCTTGCCGGGGTCTTGTCTTCTGCGTGCCTTGAGTAGCCTTCCCGACAAGCTCCTCTAGCCGGGGCCTTGTCTCCTTGGCTTAAATACTTTGTTCTTGAATGGCCCCAAAAGGAACCACGGAGGACCTTGGCGGTCACCAGGCAAGCCTTGCCGCGGGGTGCTGCAACTGCCTGTGCACGAGCTCGGGATACTAGGGTACCCCTACTCTAGTACACCGACAGGAGCCCCCAGGCCTAGGCCACACACGGTGCCGAGTGCTGTTGGGCCAGGCCCAAAACAGTGCACGGGCACGCGCGGCCTAGATCACGCCGTAACTTGCTCCGGGCCCACCACGTCCCCCATGAACGGCACGCGTCGAACGTGGCGTCGTGGGAGAGATCGTGGGGGGTTTCTTTATTTGGAAAAGCGGAACGTCCGCCCCCTCTCCCTCCTTATAAACAGAGGAAACAGGGGCAGGTCGCCCACCTCGCCATTTGCTGTCTAATCTCGAAAACCATCGCCGCTCCCCCCTCATTCTCTAGTCTGAAGAGAGCAGCGCTCCGCCACTCATCGCCACCAGCGCCATCAACGCCGTCGGTCTCCTCCAGCACCTCCGCCATGGCTCCGAAAGCCGATAAGGGGAAGGGCGTGAAGTCGGCCGAGGTGCAGCGGCTCGCGGCACTGCGAAAGGAGCGGGCGGTCTTCCCCCCCAGCTCGCCGCAAGGGAGCTGAGGGAGAACTACTACCTGTTCTGGTCGACGGAGACGCGGGCGCATTCGGGCACGAAGGTACTCCTAACCGCTGCTTCTGAACTAGCCCCAACTGGGTACCCCTTCTTCGCGCTGTTCTTCTATTGCGGGCTCTGTCCGCCCTTCTCTGTATTTTTCTGCGATATTATGAACACCTACGGGCTTCGCCTCCTTGATTACACCCCCAATGTTGTCTTGATCATGGCAGTTTTCGCACACTTTGCGGAAACTTTGTCGGAGTCCACCCAAACGCAGCCCTCTTCCGCCACTTCTTCATGCCCCGAGTTGAGAGAGGAGAGCCACTTGCCGAAGGGATTGCTTGGATCTCAAGGATCGGCAAGAAAGAAGCCTATCTAGAAGGAGAGCTCCGCAGCAAGTGGGAGGAGTGGAGGGCAGATTGGTGTTGGATCGTTGAGGAGAACTCGCAGCCCTTCACTGCTCAGCGCCAAACCCCAATAGTGCGCGGCAACGATTGGAGCAACTTGGCGCCGGAAGATGCTAGGTTGAAGATTGCCATGACCCGGATCTTGCACCTCAGGCTTGCTGGACTCACCGTAGGCGCTGTTGGTGCAGATTTCCTTCGCCGCCGCATCGCTCCCTTGCAGGAGAGGAGGAGACCTGCTTGGGAGTTCCAAAATGCGGCGGACATCATGAGGCTGCGCCCGGGCCTGAACTTCAATTTCACTGTCTTGGAGTTGGATGCGATGCTGCTGGAGCTGTTCAAACACGACCCCGATCACCCCGAGTGGTTTAGGTTGCCGAGGGGATTCGTCCCGTTGTGCAACAACTCTTCGCTCGACCGCATCCGTGCAATGATGCCATTGTGTGATTCGCATGGGATTGCTCCAACCTGGCAAGAGCCTTCAGACGACGTCGTGCGGCAGTTCTTCGACAGCTTGGAAGAAGTGCCGATCCACCCCGACGAGCAAAAGAGCCTCACCCGCGACACCACCGACGAAGAAATGCAGCGCATCGCCACCAGGCTGGAGGAGGCGGCAGCAGCTGCAGCCGCCGGCGAATTCAGGTTCACCTTGGAGGAGGCAGAGGCAGCAGAAGCGGCAAGCCTTGTCGAGCGAAGGGAGTTCGCTGGCGAGGGAGAGCTTGCCGAACCCGAAGCCGAGTCGAGCGAACCCGTCGAGGGCGCTTCCTCCCCACCATCTAGCAGCTTGCCGCAAACGGAGCCCCCGGCTCCACCAAGAAGGCGTCTCCGCAAGGCCGGAGATGAGACGGGGCGGCAGACAGGCCAACAGCCGCAGTGCCGCGCGACGCGCTCCACCGCGGCAAGCACTGTTGCCGCGGGAGCACCCCACACCGCTGCAACAACTGTGGCGGGATCCTCCCAGGCCACCGCTGCCACCCCCGCCAAGAAGTCAAGGGAAACTACTCCTCTGCCTCGTCGCACCGGAGGCGAGCCGGAATTTGATCTCTCCGCCCTCAGCTCCGACGAGGAAGAAGAAGAGTAAGCTTCTATATTGTGCTTGTATTTCTTCAATTTTGTTGCTTCGTCTTGTATCTGATTTGCTTCATTCTGAACTCTTTCCTTTTCAGGACGCTGACCCAGAGAGCTTCGAAGAGAGCCAAGACCCCGGTGATCGTCATCGAGGACGAACCCTCTGCAGCAGCGGGAGGTGCGTCCGAGAGCTCCTTGCCGGACCTGGCGACCCTTCCACAAAGCAGCCCCCAGCGCAGCCCCCAGCGTAAGTATACGGTTCACTTTCTGCGGTTAGGCGCGCATGGGTGCTCTTTATTTGCTGATATCTGACTGTTGATTTGTGTAGGAGCAGAGCAGCCCCGCCAAGAGTGTCCTGAGGCCGTTCCTGACATGCCATCTGCTTCAACTACGCCACCAAGGGAAGATCCCCCGGCAAGGGAGTGCCCTCCGGCAAGGGAGGCTTCTCCGGCAAGGGACAGCTCTCCGGCAAGAGATGGCACCGTCGACCCTCCGGTGGCTGAGACTGCAGCTGCAGATCCCATCGCAGGTAAACCTCTTGTCTGTAAGCTGCCCTTGTGTTCTTCTTCTTCCAATTCTTCTTTTTGGATATTTTGCTTGACTTTTCTTTCTTTTTCTTGTCGTCAGATCTATCCGCCACAGAGCCGATGGAGACTGAGGTCGCCGGCGAGGAGGACGCGCGTGGCAACACTGACGACGCCGCCGTCGCCGAGGAGGAACACGGCGCGGACGAGCCTGCCGTCGAAGAGGATGCCAAGGCCGCCGCCGCAGAATCTGGCGAGGGGTCCGGTGATCGTACTGACGACCCTGAGGCCGTAGGAGCGTCGGGCGCTACACCGACCGCCGATCCCTCCGCCGCTGCCGCAGCACCAGGCTCCGAGGAGCCCCAGCCCGACGCCTACTTGAAGGCCGGCGATGGAGTCTTCATTAAGCTCCCCTGGGCGTCGAGCTCCAGGGCACCGGTCGAGGGAGAGACCTTCGACGAAGAGCTGCTCGCCTCCGCTGGGCTGTCGTTGGTCGACGGGCCAAGCAGCAGCAGCGGCGAGTCTGAGGAGGAGCAGTTGTTGCGGAAGCTGCTGTCGCTCTACCGCGCCCGACAAGCCAAGCTGGAATCCCGAGAAGCACTTGTCGCGAGGGCCGGAGCAGACATGGAGAAGCGCGCAGAAGAGCTCCGGGGCGCCAACCAAGAAGCTCTCCGGAGCGTAGCGGAAGAGCGGGAGCGACTCGCTGAAGAGCGCACAACGTTCATCCTTGAGAAGGCTGAGGTCGAGGAGCAGCAGCGTCTTGCTGCCGAGAAGCTGTCTGCGCAAGCAGGCGAGTTGGCGCAGCGGAAGATCAATCTTGACAGCTATGAGGAAGATCTTGCCGCGCACGAGCAATCAATCGGCGGAGCCCTCAAGGAAGCAAAAGACGCTGCCGCAGCTGCCGAGGCCGCCAAGAAAGAGTTGGAGACGAAGGTGACGCAGCTGGAGGCCAAACTCCAGAAGAGTGGCGAGGAGCTTGCTGCGCTCAAACACGAGCGCGAGAAGGATGCCTACACTCTTGGCGAGCTGCAGGGCCGTCTCGCCGAGAGGTGCAAAGAGCTCGACGCCGCCAAAGACTCCAAGGCAGATCTTGAGCTGAAGCTGACAACCTTGATGCAGACGCTGGACGGCGCCAAGGAGCGAGAGGTGGACTTGTTGGAGAAGATCAAGACCGACGAGGAGCTGCTGACGAGTGCCACGACCGCCCAGAACACCTTCAGAGAGAACGTGATGCACTGGACCGAGGGTCTTGTAAATACTGCCGCCGCCATCGACAAGGAGCTGATGGAGCTGGGGATGGTGGATCTCGGGTACTCCTCCGACGAGCATCTCCAACCCAGCGCCAAGCTCAGCCTGTTCTTCAAAGGCGTGGTGACGGCTCTCCAACGGCTCCGGGAAGAGATCCCAAAGCAGCTGGCCGACGAGTCGCGCCAAATCTGTGCGAGGGCTCTTCAGAAGGTGCTGATGAAGGTGGCCTTCCGCAATCCAGGCCTCAACCTCACCGGCATCCTCAGATCCCTGCCGCCGGATGCTGATGTGGAGGCGCTCAAAGCCCTTGTCGCACCCATTGTGGACAAGGTGGGCAAGATCAAGCGGGTTGATGGCGACCGCGTAGATTAGGCCGCCAGTTTTATCTTTTCTTTGTCGCCGCTGATCATGTTAGGAGAACAATTTATTAGAGTTGCGACAAGCTATCTTGTAATATAACTCTATTTCATTTAGTAATTGCTATGTTATTTCCTTTACTTGAGTCCTTCCTTTGTATGTTTCTGCCCTACGCTTTTAGGGAACTTGTCGGCGCGGGCACCCTTGCCGCGAGCGCTGAGTGCGGAACGTCAGCGGCCTGCTGGTGGTGCCGCCTCCGACAAGCAACCTTGTCGCGACTAGTTGCAGCTCACTTAAGTTATTGAGCGGAATCGAAACAAAGTAAGGGCGCAAACTAGCTACGAGTTGGTTCCTTCGCGCACAGGTTTTCCATACAAAGTACTATCGTTCGAGGAAGATAACTTAAAAATTTAAAAAAACTGATTGCTCAGACTTTGGCAACTTAGCTTTTCTGTCGTTTGCTTCCCGATAAGGTGAAACTTCCTCGAGCAACGCTTGGTCCACGGCATTATCTTCTCCTTCCCCCCTAGTTAACTTGTGTGCGAGGGAACCTTCCTTTCTTTGAGAAAGAGAAAGAAGAGAAAATAAATTTATGGAGCCTTGTGGCTCGTTATTGCTTACCGGGTGTGGATGCTACACAAAATGTCAGATAAAGCGTGCAATAATATGATGAAAGCATGAAGTTGACAAGTTGCGCGCAACACATGAGTTTTACTTATGCACGGGGTCTGCGCCCGGCTTTGTACAAAGGATTACATGCAACATCGGCAAGACTTGTACAAAAGATGGTTGCCGAAATAGGTTCCAGCAACCGCGCCCTATGGGTAAAACTTACGAAGATGTTCAATGTTCCAGGAGTTGCTCTCCGGAATGCCATCTTCGGTCTCAAGGCGGACAGCGCCAGGCCTAGTGACTCATTTCACCCGATAAGGGTCTTCCCACTTCGGCGTCAACTTGTTGGAATTCTTGGCGGACTGAACGCGCCGAAGAACAAGGTCGCCTTCCTCGAGGCTTCTGGCACTAACTTTGCGGCTGTGGTAGCGGTGCAAAGCTTGCTGGTAACGAACAGCTCGTACAGCGGCCTGAAGACGGTCCTCCTCAAGGAGCAGCGCGTCATCTTGTCGCAGCTGCTCTTGCTCAAGCTCATCATAAGCTAGTACTCGAGGTGACCCGTACACGAGTTCCGTGGGGAGAATTGCCTCTGCTCCATAGACTAGAGCGAAAGGTGTCTGGCCAGTGGCTCGATTTGGAGTCGTCCTGATCGACCAAAGAACCACCGGCAGCTCCTCAATCCAGTTTCTTCCGCACTTGTGCAGCCTGTCGAAAGTTCTGGTCTTGAGCCCGCGCAGCACTTCAGCATTTGCCCTCTCTGCTTGACCGTTGCTTCTCAGATGAGCAACAGAAGCAAAGCAGACCTTGGCGCCAAGATCTTGGACGTACTGCATGAAGGTGCGGCTCGTGAACTGTGTGCCGTTGTCAGTGATGATCCTGTTAGGAATTCCAAAACGGCAAACAATCGACCTGAAGAACTTGACTGCTGACTGTGCCGTCACCTTCCTCACTGCTTCCACTTCCGGCCACTTTGTGGACTTGTCGATTGCAACGTAGAAGTACTCAAAGCCCCCGACAGCTCGTGGAAAGGGGCCGAGAATGTCGAGCCCCCAGACCGAAAATGGCCAGGATAAAGGGATCGTCTGGAGAGCTTGATCTGGCTGGTGTATCTGCTTGGAATGGAACTGGGACGCTTCACACTTGGTTACTTGTGCAGTTGCATCCTGGAGGGCTATCGGCCAGAAGAAACCCTGCCGGAAAGCTTTGCCGGCAAGTGCTCTTGCGCCAATGTGGTGACCACATATGCCTCCGTGTATCTCTGCCAACAGCTTCTGTCCATCTTCCCGGTGAATACACTTCAATTTCACACCGTTGAGTCTTCTTCTGTACAGCGTGCTGTCGACAAACTGGTACATACCTTACTGCCGGGCTACTCTTTCCGCTTCTTCTTGCTCTTCAGGAAGTTCTCCTATCTGAAGGAAATGGACAATCTGTTGTGCCCATGTTGGAGCTTGTGGCTCGACAACAAGGACCAAAGGCACATATGCTGCTGCGGGAACATCCGCTTCTACGGCAAGAACCTGCGGCTCGGCCGGAGCTTGATGTTCCCCGGCAAGCTTGCCGGAGCAAAACTTGTCGGGAGCGTCTGCTTCAACGAAACAAACCCTAGGGCTTGTCGGAGCAGACTGCTCCTCAGCATTTTTGGTGTTGAGCTTGGGGACCTTTGCGGCGGCGGCTTCAGGGAGCTCAGCCGGGAAGTAGTTACCAGAAATCAACTTCCTCTTCTTGTTCTGTCCAGTTGATGGCGTTACAGTCGGTTGAGTCAGCTTGAGCACAAAAATCCCTGGCTCCACAGGTAACTTGAGTGCGGCACACTTTGACAAGCCATCAGCAATATCATTCTGAGCTCTTGGAACATGTTCCATCTGCAGACCGTCAAAGTGCTCTTCTAGCTTTCTCACTTCATCAACATAGGCTTCCATCAACGGACTCTGATAATCTTTGTTTACTTGGCGGACGACAAGCTGCGAGTCACCCCTGACTATGAGCTTCTTGATCCCAAGGTCTACTGCGATTCTGAGACCGGCAAGCAAACCTTCATACTCCGCAGTATTGTTTGTTGCTTGCTCCTTGGGGAAGTGCATCTGGACTATGTACTTGAGGTGCTCTCCGGTGGGCGCGACAAGCAGTACGCCCGCACCGGCGCCTTGTAGCGAGAAGGCACCATCAAAGTACATCAGCCACTCTTTTCCTGCTTCCTTGACGGGGATGCTCGTCTCTGGAATTTCTTCGTCTTGTGTTGGCGTCCATTCCGCTATGAACTCTGCTAGTGCCCTGCTTTGGATAGTTGAAGTGCTTTCAAACTTGAGGCCAAAGCTTGACAATTCCAGTGCCGACTCGACAATCCTGCCTGTTGCTTCTGGATTTTGCAATATCCTCTTCAGCGGAAAGCGAGTGACGACTGTGATTTCATGTGCTTGAAAGTAATGGCGTAGCTTTCTCGAGGCCATGAGGAGGCCGAAAAGCAATTTCTGCACACCAGAGTACCTTGACCTAGCCCCCTGTAGAAGGGAACTGACAAAGTACACTGGGCGCTGCACCATCCTTTTCTGTATCTTCTCGCACGCCTGCGCAGATCCGTCCTTGTCGGGACCAGAGCTTGTCGGTGAAGCCCCCTGCTTGTCGCTGGATGCATCTGCCTTGGTTGCCGGCTCATCGTCTGCCTCCCTTTCTGCTACTAACGCAGCACTAACCACTTGATTGGTTGCCGCTATATACAGCAGCAACTTCTCTTGTGGCTTAGGTGCGACAAGTATTGGAGTGGAGGACAGGTACCTCTTTAAGTCTTGCAGCGCAGCCTCCGCTTCGGGAGTCCATTTCATTGGACCTGCCTTTTTCAAAATCTTGAAAAATGGCAGGGCGCGTTCAGCAGACCTAGAGATAAACCTGCTGAGAGCAGCCACGCAACCGGCAAGTCTTCGTACATCCTTGATGCGCTTTGGTGCTTCAATCTGCTCAATGTCCTTGATCTTGTCGGGATTGGCTTCAATTCCCCGTTGAGACACGAAGAACCCGAGAAGCTTGCCGGAAGTGACTCCGAACACACACTTCTCCTTGTTGAGCTTGAGGTTGATCTTGCGTAGATTTGCAAAGGTCTCATCTAGATCTTGGACCAGAGTTTCCCTGTCCTTGCTTTCGACCACTATGTCATCCATGTAGGCTTCCACATTTCAGTGCATTTGTGGCTCAAAAGCGTCATGGACTACTCTTGCAAAAGTTGAACCAGCATTCTTTAGCCCAAAAGGCATCCGTATAAAACAGTATGTGCCACATGGGGTGATGAATGCGGTTTTCTCCTCATCCTCTTCTGCCATGAAGATCTGATGATATCCTGATTATGCATCAAGAAATGAAAGCAAATCGCATCCAGCCGTGGAGTCAACAATCTGGTCGATGCGCGGCAAGGGAAATGGGTCTTTGGGACAAGCTTTATTAACGTCTGTGAAGTCGATACAAAGTCTCCATTTCCCATTTGCCTTGCGTACAACTACAGGATTGGCCAACCACGTAGGATGGAGCACTCCTCTGACAAGGCATGTTGCTTCCAATTTCTTGATCTCTTCTGCAATGAATTCTTGGCGCTCCACTGCCTGCTTTCTGACTTTCTGCTTGACGGGCCGCGCATGAGGACAGACAGCTAGGTGATGCTCAATTACTTTAATGGGAACACCGGGGATGTCAGACGGTTGCCATGCAAACACGTCGACGTTCGCCCGCAGGAAAGCAACGAGCGCGCCTTCCTATTTAGGGTCGAGAGTGGCACTGATGGTGAAGGTACCACCAGTGCCGTCCTCCTTGGCGGGCACCTTCTTGGTCTTTGGTGGAGCTGCCATCATTTTCTTGCACTTGCCGGTGGAGCTATATGGTGCATCCTCGATGGTAATGCAGCACTCCGAAGAGGTGTGCTTGCCGGAGTGGGCATCAGAGCTCTTGCCGGACTTGGTCTTCTTCTTCCCCTCGGGAGCTTCAGCGGCAAGTGATTTGCTATCTGTTGCAGCTGCTGCCTCCCAGTAAATCTTGTCGGCGCAGATAAGAGCATCCTTCTTGTCGCCATGGACAGAAATGACACTTATCAGGCCTGGCATCTTGAGTAGGTTGTATGCATAATGAGAGGCTGTCATGAACTTGGCGAGTGCTGGATGGCCAAGTATCCCATTGTAAGGCAATGGAAAATCAGCAACGTCGAACGTGACCCTCTCAGTCCTGAAGTTTAGCTCGCTGCCAAATGTTACCAGCAACGTGATCTTCCCCTTCGGCTTGCTCCTTCCCGGATTGATTCCTTGGAATGAGCCAGTCTCTTCGAGCTCGTTGTCAGGGATCTGAAGCTTCTGGAGCACCGCGGAGGAGATCAGGTTTAAGCCGGCCCCGCCGTCAACTAGCATCTTGGTGACCTTGAGGTTGCAGATAGTTGGTGAGACCAACATCGGCAAGCTCCCGACCGCAGTTATGCGATCCGGGTGGTCCTCAATATCAAAGATGATAAGCTTGCTGGACCATTTCAGAGGCTTGCGTGACTCGACGGATGGTTCAGCTGCATTAACTTCCCGCATCCATTGCTTGAGTTGGCAGTGTGAAGTATGCAGAGAAGCACCGCCGTCAATGCAGAGGACCTCTGTGGCTTTCTGGAACTCCTGCTCATCGGTCTCGTCGTCTTCCATATCTTCATCATCGTCGTCGTCTTCATCCTTGTCGCGGCCGCGGGGAGGTCTGTCTCCTTGCCGCTGCTTGGCCTTGCCGCGGCGTCCTCCCCGGCCGGGTCGCTTCTTGCCAACTCCCCCAGCACCTTCCTCGGCCTTCTCCTTGTCGCGCCGCTCGTACTCAACCTTCTGCTGTTCAACAAGCTGCTCGACCTTCTTGCAGCTCTGGAGGTCATGGCCCGTGATGCTGTGGATCTTGCAGTACTGCTTGTTGGAGCTGTCCTGCTTGTCGGCGGCCGCCACAGGCTGGCAGTCAGTGCCAGCGTCAACCTCCTTGCCGGAGCCACCAACTTTGGCTTTCTTAGCGGCACCACCGTTGCCGGACTGCTCGACAACTAGCACCTCTTTACTCTTCTTCCTTCTGTTTTTCCGTCGCCGGCTCTTCTTCGCCGGGGTGGTCTCCTCACTATCAGATCCTGCTTCTGCATTCTCTCCTGGGAGCCTCCTCCCTTCCTCAGCACGTGCACACTTTTCAGCCAAGGCATACAGCTCACTGACGTCCTTGACTTTGCACATCGCCATCTCTTCCCTCATCCTGCGGTTCCGCACGTTTTGATGAAACGCGCTGATCACCACGGCAGGATGGACATCTGGGATGTTGTAGTGTACACGGCTGAACCTCTGAATGAATTTGCGCAGAGACTCTCGTTCCTTCTGGGCGATCAGATGAAGGTCACTCTCTTGGCCATGAGGTTTGTGGCCGCCTGTGAAGGCGCCGACAAACTGATGGCATAGATCTACCCAAGAGGATATGGATCCGTCCGGCAAGTGCATGAGCCAGGATCTGACATTGGGCTTGAGTACCAACGGGAAGTAGTTGGCGAGGATCTTGTCGTCTCGTCCCCCGGCAGCTTGCACCGCAATGGTGTAGATGCTGAGGAACTCCGACGGGTGCGTCTTGCCGTCGTACTTCTCTGGTACATCTGGCTTGAAATTTTTCTTGCTGGGCCACTGGACTTGCCGCAGCTCACGAGTGAACGCAGGGCAACCTACCGCGTACGGAAAGTCGCCTGGTTCCCCTGGCGCATGCATGTCAACAGAGGGCCCAGCGCGCTGGTCAGATTGATGTCGCGCTTCTCTTCGGCGCTCGATGCGAGTTCGAGCGTCTTCTTGTTGTCGTTCGTGAAGAACTTGGCGCTGGTCGCGACGAGCTCGTGGATCCGATGATGCGGTGGAGTCGCTGTCGAGGTGGATCCGACCAGTCGGCGATCTTGGCCTTCGGGGTGGACAGTGCATGGTGGTTGCACCCCCACAGGTCTCGTCGCCACCGGCTCGTGCCTTGTCGTCTTGTCGCGGCAGCGATGTGCTTGGTTGCCGCGGAATGTCGCCGTTGGCAAAGCCGATGAGACTCTGAATGGCGGCCTTCCATTCGTCGACCATGTCCGCCGTCGGAGGGTAATCCAGGAGCAGTTGAGCTCGCGCCAAAGCTTCTGCTTGAGTGGTGGGCGGCGGTGGCGAACGGTGTGAGGAGCGGGTTATGCTCGGACTTCTAAATATGTTAGAAGGAGCAGCATCCCGTCCAGGCGTCCGTGCCCCACTCGCACCAGCCTGTTGGCGCGCAAGCTGTTCTTGAGCGTCCCTGGATCCACCAGCTCGATCTTGGCCCAACGAACGTATGGCGCTGCGAGCACCGTGACGCCTTCGGTCTCGCGCCTCCTGAGATGGACGTGGTGCGTGCACGGACGCCGAGGTTTGCGCCGCCTTGTCCTTGGACTTAGTGGCAACATGGGCTCCCTCGTCAATGCCCGTTCTTCCGCTGGCGTCTACCCCACCACTCGTCGGCTCCGGTGGTGGTGGGTTTGACGCGGACGGCTCTGCTGCCGCCGAAGCCTTCTTCTTCGGTGGCATGTCGATGAAGATGATGAAGATGTTGCTCGTGTGAATGCCGGATCAGGTTCACACAGCCTCGACGCCCTCTACCTGGCGCGCCAAAGATGTCGGGGAAGCTGATCTGACCCACGAACACCTATGGGACCGGCGGACCGAGCCCCTTTCGGTTCGGTGGGGGGCGGAGGTCGCACGAAGAGCAGATCGAGGCGAAGCACACGAGCAGTTTACCCAGCTTCGGAGCTCTCTGGAGAGATAATACTCCTACTTCTGCTTGTCTGATTGTATTGTGTTCTTTCTAGAGAGCCATGGGAGCTACAAGTCCTAGCATGAGTGTCGCTGGTTTCGAATGAGCTGAACCCCCTCTCTACGTTGCGCATGGGCCTCCTTTTATATGCTCAAGGGGTCACCAACAGGTGGCAGCGTAGACAAGGGCAAAAAGGGAAAATGAGCTGCGGTTGGTACAGCTACTTTGTATAGTGTATTCTACCTAACTCTGACGGCAAGGGACAAAAGCATTAAATGCCCGTCCATGTCGCTTAAACAGTGCAACAGGGACCGTCAGGAGCGCCACCGTTTGCCACGATGGCAATCTTGTCAGCGCCTCTTACCGCTGCTCTCCGCTGGCCGCACAGCCTCTTGACATGCGCGCCTGGAATGGTCCCATGGCGACACGTTGGTGGATGAGCTGGAGCGGAGATAAAGAGTGGTTTCCTGCCGCGGCTGAATCCTTGTCGCGTCCGGAAGCTTGTCGCTCACCGAGCCTTCCCGGCAAGCTCCTCTTGCCGGGGTCTTGTCTTCTGCGTGCCTTGAGTAGCCTTCCCGGCAAGCTCCTCTTGCCGGGGCCTTGTCTCCTTGGCTTAAATACTTTGTTCTTGAATGGCCCCAAAAGGAACCACGGAGGACCTTGGCGGTCACCAGGCAAGCCTTGCCGCGGGGTGCTGCAACTGCCCGTGCACGAGTTCGGGATACTAGGGTACCCCTACTCTAGTACACCGACAACCACCTTGGGCGTTGTTACAGCAAGCGACCTCAGGAACGCGAAACGGCGCCAGGAAAAGATGAGCCAAGGGCTTTAAAGCGTCTCCTGGCCCCAGCCCGAATTGGGGACAGCAGGTGAGGTTGGCTCCGATAGCAGGGGGCTGGGCACCCCCACATCCACGTACAGCCACCTCTCGCGGAACTCAGCCGTGGGCGGAGGCATGCTAAAGTCGATCCCTGAGGCCGCTGTCTCGGGCGCGGCGATGAAGCTCACGCACGCCGAATATTGAGTGGGGTCGACAAGGCGCAGAGAGAAGAAGTGGCGCAGCAAGGCGACCGAGGGAAGGATGCCCATCATTGCCTCACAAACGAAGGCAAAGACCGAGAGGAGAGTAATGGACTCAGGACCCAGATGCATCATGTGGATCTGATAGTGGGAAAGCACGACACTGAAGAAATCAGAAAAGGGGGGAACCAGCCCCGCGCACAGGGCGTCAGCAAAATACCGGACCTCAGTGACTATCCTGTCGATGGAGAAGTGGGACGCGGGCCAGGCCGTCGTCCTCCCGCATTCGTTGAAGGAGGTGGCCAGAGCCGAACTGACCTTGCCCAAGCCCTCCAGATTGAGTATGATCGACGGGTCAACAGCAAAGGCCGCCGGCGGCGGCGAGCGAGGCGGAGGCACAGGTTTCTTCCCTTTCCCCTTCTTCGTCGGAGCCATGGCGATCGAAGGGAAGAGGGGGAGATTTGGGATTGGATTGAAAATGGAAGCTGGAGTTCGAGAGAGGGAAGGACAGGGGCGCACAAGCAGCAAAGAGGAGAACAGATGTGTACAGCAGCGTGTCCGCCTAGCAAGGCACGGAATAAGGAGGCGTGGGGGAACAGTGCCGTCCACGTCCAATAAACCGCCACGCGTCGCCCAAGGCCGCAGACTGTTAGGGCCCGCGACGCTTCGCACTTGCCCTTTCGCCTCTCCGCTCGGCCAAGTTCGGGCGCGCTGTGGGCCCGGGGGCTACTGTCGGCGTTCTGGGAACGGTGGTCCCCAGACTTGCCTGCCTGCGGCCTGCGGCGTGGCTCAAAGGAGGCCCAGGACAGCCCATCTTCATCAACACAAGCTCAAGACCCTCGCGAGGGGCCAAGCCTCGCGGGGCGGACGACTAGGAGCTTCCTCAGGCACGGCCTCGTCAGGCTGGCTCATGAGGAGGCGGAGAGTTCAAGGCGGGGTACCTCGCGAGGTGCCCATGACGCAAGCCATGACGACCAAGGGCGCCAGTCGGGCGCCAACCCGCGCAGCATCCTCCTTTCCTCTTTGGTGCAAAGGGAGCAAGCGCAGGCGAGAGCATCAAGCAAAGGCATCCGTTTTGGTGCAACAAGACCAAGACCAGCCCCAACGGCTGGAAGGGAGTCATCGTGGAGCCCAAGCAAGCGTCATCACCAGAGCCTTTGGCAGGCGAGGACCAACTTTAGTCAGGATAAGTGTACCCGATGTTCCCCTTCAAAATGGCCAATTGTTTGCACCCTTCCCGCTCAATATTTGGGAAGAGGCCCAGGGCCTTCGTCTATATAAGTAGAGCTAGCCACCATAGTAGAAGGGGGACGGTCGGATAGAAAGAGGTGGGCATTTGGAATCCAGAGAGAGAGATAGAGACCCGATCCTCAAGCTAGAGCGACGGAACACCACCTAGCAGTTCATCACACCCACCAAGAACAGACCCTCGCGAGGCTGTTCTTCCCTGTACTGTTCCTCATCTGCCCAAGAGGCAATCCACCACACCACAAACTAGAGTAGGGTATTACACCACAACGGTGGCCCGAACTAGTATAAATCTCGTGTCTCTTGTGCTGTTCTTTCTAGTAGTTTAGGTCCCTGCGATTCGGCAGGTACGAGACGGTGGAGGGTTGATCTCCGCGCACACCCTAGAGTTCGAACCTTAAGGGTCTGCCGGAACCCGAAATTCGACAATGACAACAGAAGCCAAACCTTCTCAATTTTTTACCAAGGCATGGTGAGGTCATACCATGGCACCATGCCAGGCGTCATGTTTTTTAAGCATTTATTTCATTTTTTATAGTTGAAAACCCAACAAACATACATTTGTTGTTGACTATTGCCACACATTTCATCGAAATATCTGTCCATTCCTTGTAAAAGGCATGATAACTTACCAAATGGCACGAGCATGGTTTTCTAGGCCATTCTTGTGGACCCTTTCATGCATCGATTGTTTGAACTTGAATTATGCGCATTAATACCTAGGAAATGCACATAATCCCCTAAATGTAGCAAATGAACCCGAAAAAGTGCCAAATTTGAACACGGTGATTGCAGGTTGTATGTTCATCGTAGAAAAAACTCGTGGACAAAGGACAAAGGAAATTTGGACACCCCCCCCCCTTCAATCTTGGTGATTTCCCTCTTGAAACCATGAAACTTCCTCGGTGATGGTTCAATTTATGAAAGGCGCGCATCACGACATAAGGAAAACATTCTCCAATTTTTTCCAGGGCATGGTGAGGCCATACCATGGCACCAAGCCAGGCGTCATGATTTCCAACCATGTGTTTCATTTTTTGTATAGGTTGTTAACCAAGTAAACGACGCGTTTATGCTTGACTATTGCCACACATTTCCTTGAAATATCTGGCCATTCCTTGTAAAAGGCATGAGAACGTGCTAAATAACACAAGCATGGTTTTCCAGACCGTTCTTGTACACCTTTTCATGCACCGATTGTTCAAATTTGAATTATGTCCATTAATGCCTAGAAAATGCACATAATCCCCCTAAATATGGTAAATGAGCCCGAAATAAATGCCAACTTTGAACACGGTGATTTGCAGGGTGTATGTTCGTCGTAGGAAAAAACTCCAGGGTAAAGAACGGAGAAAATTTGGATTCCCCTTCAATCTTGAGGATTTCCCTTTTGAAAGATGGAACTTCCTCGGTGATGGTTCGATTTTTGAAGGGCGTGCATGACAACATAAGCCAAACCTTCTCAAATTTTTACCAAGGCATGGTGAGGTCATACCATGGCACCATGCCAGGCGTCATGTTTTTTAAGCATTTATTTCATTTTTTTATAGTTGAAAACCAAACAGACATTTGTGGTTGACTATTGCCACACATTTCATCGAAATATCTGTCCATTCCTTGTAAAAGGCATGAGAATTACTAAATGGCACGAGCATGGTTTTCTAGGCCGTTCTTGTGGACCCTTTCATGCATCGATTGTTTGAACTTGAATTATGCGCATTAATGCCTAGGAAATGCACATAATCCCCTAAATATGGCAAATGAACCCGGAAAAGTGCCAAATTTGAACACGGTGATTGCAGGTTGTATGTTCATCGTAGAAAAAACTCATGGACAAAGGACAAAGGAAATTTGGAACCCCCTTCAATCTTGGTGATTTCCCCCTTGAAACCATGAAACTTCCTCGGTGCTGGTTTGATTTATGGAAGGTGCGCATCACGACATAAGGAAAACATTCTCCAATTTTTACCAGGGGCATGGTGAGGCCATACCATGGCACCACACCAGGCGTCATGTTTTACAACCATGTGTTTCAGTTTTTTTATAGCACGAGCATGGTTTTCCACACCATTCTTGTGCACCTTTTCATGCACCCATTGTTCGAATTTGAATTATGTGCATAATTAATGCCTAGAAAATGCACACAATCCCCTAGATATGGTAAATGAGTTCGGGAAAATGTCAAATTTGAACATGTTTCATTTGACGCGGTATGTTGACCGTTGAAAAAAAACTGAAAGACAAACTAGGACGGAAATTTGGATTCCCCTTCAATCTTGGTGATTTCCCTCTCGAAAGCATTGAACTTCCTCGGTGATGGTTTGATTTATGAAAGGCATGCATGACGACATAAATCAAACCTTCTTCGCTTTTAACCAGGGCACGGTGAGGCCATACCATGGCACCATGCCAGCCGTCATGTTTCTCAAGCACATATTTCATTGTTCTATAGTTGATCACCCAGTAAATGACGCGTTTGTGGTTGACTCCATTGAAAACTCTGCCCATTCCTTGTAAAAGGCTTTAAAATTACTAAATACCACGAGTATGGTTTTTCCAGACCATTCTTATGCACCATTTCATGCACCAATTGATTGAATTTGAATTATGTGCATTAATGCCTACAAAATGCACATAATCCCCTAAATATTGCAAATGAACCAGGAAAAGTGTCAAATTTGAACATGGTGATTAGCAGGGTTTATGCTCATCATAGAAAAAAATCATTGATGAAAGACAAAGGAAATTTGGATTCCCATTCAATCTCGGTCATTTACTATCGCACACGGTTCATCTCCGTCGCCTCTGTGAACCGGGTGTGTTCACTAACACATGCAAAAGGAAAAAGAAAACCCTCACCCACTTCCTCCCACACTCACTCGCCGTGGAATCCTCCGCAACTCTGCACCCTAAGCTCGACGGCTATTGGCGGCGGCCTTAGGTCGCGCTCCAAATGGCACCGGATTTCGCCTCCACCGCTTTTCGCCACCTATCTGCACCGACATTCTAGACTCTGGTCGACTGGGGTTTTCTGTGGGATTGGGCCGGGGATTTTTCTCATGGAGAAGGTAATCAACTTAATTAGCAAAATATTCACTCATCTCTTATCGCAGTCCGTCCGTCGCTGTTAATCAACCGGCGAAAATCGTCGTGGAATCATTTTTGTTCTAGTTGATTCGTGGGTGTTCATTCATATGTGCACAGTGCGAGCACAAATCGGCAACTGTGGTCGTGGCTTGTCGGAAATGAAGTTCTATCTCACCATTCCGGATGACTTCAGGGAGCGCTCGGTATGTTCAATATGTTCAATCTCAACCTACCACGGTCGGCATGGCCTAAATTTGTGAACATATACCGTCTGTTGCTACATTATCTATATATTTGCATCAAATCTTTGTTGCATTATCTATTTTTAATTCTATATTTTTGTACTTTGCTTGCATATATATATATATATATATGGATATGTTCTATCAGTTACTCCCATATTTTCATCTTGCTCGGTTATTTCAATATATCTAATTTACGATCTTAATTTTCATTTCAAGCAGTACATCCCTTGCTTTGCAAGAACAGGAGTAGAAGGAAATCTTGGGCTTTACTTTGTTGATGACTCCCAGGATGTCATATTGACAATGCAACATGGGTTTACAATGACAGTTAGCATAATACTTGATAAAGATGGTCACTCCTATTTTAATGCGGACCTTTGGAGAAAAACGTCTAAGTGTTATGAACTGAAAACTCGCAATAAAATTCTAGTGCGTGCGCCACAGCCTGGTCTAATTAACTTGGATGTTTCCTTCCCCAACGTCATCAGCCGATCAAAGTCTGATCGAGGTTAGTATCCTTTCAACTTTCTCCATGCTGTCATATTACTATTTAAGCAACCAATTGATCACTATTTAAGAAACCAATTGTGATATCATATTCTGACTCCGTTCCTAGGCGGTTACAAATTATGTTTACCAATTTATGCGCACTATATATTCTTCTGCCATGTTCATAATAAATAATACATTTCCACCTTTTAAGCAGGATATGTTGGATGCATAGTGAACGATCTGTATGTTACTAAACGTACCAAATTTCACTAGAAGGACTTGAAGCATGTCATAAACTTTGTTGATAATCTGACAGAGATAGCGCAGCGTATGAACGCTGGATTTTGGATGGATTAATTAGACCTATGGTGCACACACTGAACAAGACCAATTGTGTGCACAAAGCGCTGGTAGAAAGTCTTATATTAATGTTGATGCTCATAAACTATATATATCTTCAACGACATGTTACAACTGTTTTTTATTCTACATGTCAACAGAAATTGCCCCCTGTAGCCATTCCTGGATCGATTTCCCGGCGTGGTCGAATTACACTTGTGCCTTCTAATAACGCCAAATGATTGCAAGGTACTGCATTTCCCGCAAAAATGGAACCATTCAAATTAACAAGTTCTCGCTTCTTGTGGCAATTTATCCATATTGGAAAATTGGAGACACTGTTCTACTCCGACACTACCAAGGCACAGTAGGGCTCTTCCTTTTCATTGACGAGATGCCGAGTCGCCGTGATCAAGCTGCTTCCAGTGGATAGTTGTGGTTGTTGGCCCTCAGCCTCTGAAAATGTGCTAGCTGTTACTATATATGTTAAGTATGTAGATATGTACCATATGGTTGTTGGCTCTTAGCCTCTTAAAATGTGATAGTAATTACTATGTTATGTATGTAGATATGGACCATATTGTTGTCAAAACCGTGTTACGAAGATCCTCCTTTTGTCGAATAGTGTAACCACTATATATATGTTACTCAAATGTTGTTACCCAAGTTCATAAATTTTCATGGAAAGTATTAGTATCATACACACTTCATTGAGTTTAAGCGTGTGCCCGATGTCCAGGAGGCATTTGCATATTAACTGTCCGTATTGCAAATTCACACACATGTTCACATAAGGAAGCGTATGTATAACATGCTAATGATCGCACACGAGTACTCGCAAACGCATCGTGTGCGATACTCCTAGCCACTGCAAGCAACTAGTTTGCATTTTTCAAAGTTTTTTGTACACACAGAATCACACACGAAGTAACTGTATTGATCGTCTGTGTTGTAATTTCTCATCGCAAACAGTTCCTCCAAGTCGGCTGTTTGCCACGTATCACACACATCTTGTTTACATGACTCGTTTGTGTTCTTTTGGCTCATCGCAAACAGTTCATCCATGTGAACTGTATGCTGCATATCACACACATCTTGTTAAGTTGAACCATTTCTGTTGTGTTCCCTAATTGAAACCAGTTCGTCCGAGTTAACCGCATGTCGTATATCGCACACACATTGATATGGCTGCCCGTTTCTGTTGTTCTACCTCATCACAAACAGTTCGAGTGGATTAACCGTGTGTCCTGCATCACACACACATTGTTATGGCTGCCTGTTTCTGTTGTTCTGCCTCATCACAGACAGTTTGAATGGATTAACCGTATGCCCTTGATCGCACACGCGACTAAAACCTGAACCGTGTTTGATGCATACATCATCACAAACGTTTTACACTTTTTTGATGGTTTTTTACACCACCGTTTGCGATTATTGCATCGCACACAGTTTCGGCAAAGGGTCTCTGATCATAGTGTCGCGTTAGCAGTCTCCTACAGTAGTGTATGGCCATCACCCACAAAGGACTTGCCTCACTCGGGTAGATCTTCACAAAGTAGGCAATCTCCTTGCCCATACAAACTTCTTGGTTCAACTCCACAATCTTGTCGAAGGCTCCCAAGCGACACCTAACCAATCTAGGAGACACCACTCTCCAAAAGGTAATAAATGGTGTGTCAATGATGAACTCCTTGCTCTTGTGCTTTGAATGACAGTCTCCCCAACACTTAACTCTCTCTCACATATTTGGCTATGGTGGAAAGACGATTTGAGTGGAATGCAACTTGGGGAAGGCTAGAGATCAAAATTCTTGTGGTAGGATTGGAATATCTTGGTCTCAACACATGAGTAGGTGGTTTTCTCTCAAAAAATGGGTAGTGGAAGTGTAGGCACGTTCTAATAGCTCTCTCACAAATGGAGATGGGGGTGGAGGGGTATATATAGCCTCCACACAAAATCCAATCGTTACACACATTTGACCCAACTCGGTCAGACCGAATAGAAGAACTCGGTGAGACCGATTCAGTTCAAAATGTGAACGTTAGGAATCTTGGTGGGACCGATTGGAACAAATCGGTGGGACCGATGTGCTCGGGCTAGGGCAAAGCCTCATCTCGGTGTAGCCGATTGCGTGAACCCGGTGATACCGATTTCAGCAAAGAGCAAACAGAGAGTTGGTCAAGCAAACTCGGTGGGACCGATCGCTCATTTTAGTAAGACCGAAATGTTACAAAGGGAAACAGAGAGTTTGCAGGGCCATCTCGGTGAGACCGATATCCGTATCGGTGTAACCGAATTGCTAGGGTTTTTGGTAGTGGCTATGTCAACTGAACTTGGTGGCGCCGGATAGATGAAATCGGTGGGGCCGAGTTTGACTTTGAGTTTTGGACATATGTGGAAATGAGAAAGTGGCTGAGGGTTTGGAGAAATATCACTAAGCACTTTGAGCATGTAGACCATTAAGACACCTCATCCCCTTTTAATAGTATTGGCTTCCCTATGGACTCAATGTGATCTTGGATCATTAAACTAGAAATGAAGAGTCTTGAGCTTTTGCCAATCTTTGTCCTTAGCATTTTGAGGGGTCCACATCTCTAGTCCATGCCACGCCAATCGTTGAACTTCCTGAAAAATATAACTTTGAATGGATATTAGTTCAATGAGCTATATGTTGTTATGAATTACCAATACCACCCGGGGATTAGTTGCACTTTCAATCTCCCCCCTTTTGGTAATTGATGACAACATATAGATTAAAGCTTCGACAAGATAATATGAATGAAATACATCGTCGCTTTGAGAAGTATGTGATAAGCAAGAGCTCCCCCTAAATTTGTGCATTATTTAAAATTTGCTTTTGAATGCAAATGCACAATCGATTAGGATCATGGGTCACTCTTCCATGTCACATACATCTTGGAGGAGTGCTCAAAACGATAAGAGTTAAATAACATGCACTCATCACCAAAGATATAAGTGATTGAACATACACAAATAATCATGGATATAGATAAGTAAGCACACATTAAGAATCATATGATCAAACACATGATCACATAAGTATCTCACGAGCATAACACAAATTGTAGCATAGGAATCAAACAACCAAAAAATCAAAGTAGCAGGAGAGGCAAATGAAAACCAAAAAAACAAGACACACACTCTTGAAGCCTATGATCTATACACTTTATCCCCCTTTGGCAACAAGTTACCAAAGAGTTTGAAAACGTATAGTGCTAGACGACATTCTAGGCACGATCTCCAGGAGCTCCTAAAGGGGTCTTCTGGTTGGTCGCTCCGGTGTGCATAGATAGCATGGAGAGGAGGGTATCTGCAAATGCTTCGGTAGAAGTCTATGGAGCTGGAGGGGTTGACACTGGAGGTACAACCATGGCAGTTGCTGCAGGTGCTGAAGTGGTAGTCCTGGAGTCTATGACAATTGGCACAGCTGATGACCTTTCTGCCCTTGGCACTCTCTAGAATGTGTCTGTCGTGGGTCTCTCATCCCTGTCCTCAGCATCCTCTTGGAGCTTCTCCACAATTGTGTGTATCTCGGCGATCTTTACATCTAGGTCATGGAATTTTGTCTCAATGATCCTCTCAAGACTTTCCTGATTTTTAGTCAGGCTGGCCAAGCCCTTCTCAATTCTCATGGTGGCCTCAAGCAGATATTGATCTTGCTTGGTCTTGAGATTAGCAACTGAAGCATCTGGAGCACTTCCTGCCTTTGTTGTTTTTGCAGCCTTGAACTTCTCTATCTTCTCCTGGGCTTCTGCACAAGTAGGGTGGGATGCATCCATGACAACCTCGTTGTCCTCAAAATCTGGCCTCAGGGGAAGATGCTCTTTGTCTAGTAGATATGTCCCAGTTCCCATCTTGGAATTGATCGAAGTCTAAATGTGAGGGTGATATCCACAAGATCTCTCCTGATCTATAGCTGTTCTCTTCACAATTTCTACAATCAAACTTATCACTTTGAACTTCTGTGGCACATCAAATAAGTGAAACAGGTCGATGGAGTGACCACAGATCATTCGATGATCTCCTGACTTGGGAAAAAGAGTGCGCCTAAATATAGTGTTCATTGTGGTCATGCCAGAGAGCAGGTAGTAGATAGATCCAAGCTTGTGAGTCTCCAAGGCTTTGTCAGGAATTGGCTTGTACATGTTAGCCATGGAGTTGTGATGCTTTCTAGGCTTAGCATATACATCAACATTATTCTCCTCTTCCTCTGGGGCATTGATCAACTTGGCCCATTCTGAGATAGTAGATTGATATCTTGTTCCTTCAGTCACCCAGACTATCTTTCCATCGGGGTAGAAGTGAGCAGTGGAGTAGAATTGTTGTAACGCCCCCGATGCGGCTATATCTCCCACGTGTCGAGGCACGACTTAGAGGCATAACCGCATTGAAAGCAATGTCGCAAGTGAGGTAATCTTCACACAACCCATGTAATAAATAAGGGAAAGGGGATACATAGTTGGCTTACAGTCGCCACTTAACACAGTACATAAATAAACATCCATCATTCAGAGTACACTCAAGGTCCGACTACGGAACCAAAATAAAAGAAGATACCCCAAATGCTACACAGATCCCCGAATCGTCCCAACTGGGCACCACTACTGATCATCAGGAAAAGACACATAGTAACGACCACGTTCCTCGTCGAACTCCCACTTGAGCTCGGTTGAGTCACCTGCACTGGCCTCGTCGGAACCTGCAACT
>LR880968.1:823637394-823648947 GCA_904067115.1 Aegilops sharonensis | reverse complement strand
CATCAGGTTGCAATGTTCAGAGCAGCAAAACTACATGCTACAGGAACTTAAAATAGCAAAACATGGCATGGCATGAATCTACTCAAAGCATAGAACAAAAGTCCCTTACTGACCATAAGCCAAAAAGGATCAGAAAATATAGTAACACCCATGTCAATATCGAAAGTTTCGTTAACAGATTCAGCAACATGACATGTCAAAAACTGATAACGAGTAGGCATGTTTACAAGCTCAATGCACTCACTACAGAGTCTTATATGATAAACTAAGCATGCATACATCAAGAAGACATGGCATAGAACACATACATGGCAAGAACAATAACATAGCATACATGGGTCAACCACAACAAGATTGGAAAAATTGAATAACATGTAAACAATCTGCCAGGAAACATTTGATAGCAAAAGTAGAGCTCGATTGACTCAAGCTATGGCACTCCATAATTGCAAACAAAGGCATGGATGGATAGAGCAAGACATGTTTTACCAAACATACTTACTGAAGTATCTCAAAATATGCATAGATCTCTTGGTAGCATCAAGTTAACATGGCATCAAAATAACAGCTAAACAGGGCTGAAAACAGCAACAGCAGGACACCTACTTTGCATGCTTGTGCTAGTCACCACATAGATCACAAAAATACATGGCATATACCCCTGGAAAGATGGCATGGCATTTTACAAAACACATATAGGACTCAAATTCATAGGGCGCACACAACAACCTAGGCAAAATTAACAAAAGTGCAAGTTCTGTTAAGAAACAGAAACTAACATCACATAGCACTCTTCCAACAGCATTTCGGGCATCAAGATGAGCTCAAATGAAAATGATGCAATGAGATGAAATGATCTACTCTCCGAGACAAACATTTTTATATATTATACGCGCAAAATGGATCTACGGATGCAAAGATATAGCACGTTGAAAATGACACAAAATATCACATGGATGAAAAAACTTAGAAGAAAAGAGGGGGGAGAAGAAAGTCAACGGGCGGCTCGGTCGATCCGATCGGGATCCGGCCCGATCGGCGACGGCGGCGGCGGCGGCTGCCCCTCGCCGGAGAGGGAGAGGAGGCGGGGCCGGCGGTGAGGAAGGCGGGCGCCGGAGGGAGGCGGTCCGGCGGGCGCGGAGGGTGGCGATGGCGGCGGCGGGCCGGCCGGAGGCGGGCGGCGGCGCGGCCGGCCGGTGGCGGGCGGCGGCGGAGCGGGGGCGCCGGCCCGGGCGCCCGCGGCGGCGGCGAGCGGGCGGGGCGGAGGCGCGGGGTCGGCCGGGGGCGGGCGGCGGCGGAGCGGGGGCGCCGGCCCGGGCGCCCGCGGCGGCGGCGAGCGGGCGGGGCGGAGGCGCGGGGTCGGCCCGGATCGGCCCGGGGGCGGGCCGGCCGTGGGCCTCGCGAGCCCGCGGCGGCGCGCGGCGGCGGCTGCCACGTGTCGCGTCCCGAGTGGCCGGGCGCGGCGGCGGCTGGCGGGGCGGACGTGTCCGGGCGGAGCGGACGCTTCGTCCGGGCGCGGGGTAGGGGAAGGCTAGGGTTAGACCCGAGATTTGGAGGGGGTTTGCTTAAATAGGCATAGAGGGAGCTAGGAGAGTCCAAATGAGGTGTAGTTTTCGCCCACACGATCGTGATCGAACGACGGAGAGCATGGAAGTGACTTAGATGGGTTATTGGGCTGTTTTGAAGGGGTGTTGGGCTGCAACTTAAAAGAGGCCTTTGCGAGAGTGCGGTTAACCGTTGGAGTACCAAACGAGCTCCAAATGACCCGAAACTTGACCGGTGGTCTACGGGTGGTATACCAAGGCCACTAGACAAACCTCGGTCCATTTCGAGAAGGTTTAATACCCGCACACGGAAAAACGTAAAAGAGGCCGCCGGGGGAGATAGGAGTGCCGGATTGCAAAACGGACAACGGGAAAAAATGCTCGGAATCATGAGACGAACACGTATGCAAATGCGATGCACATGATGACATGATATAAAATGCATGACATAGACAAAATGCAAAATGAAGAAAACCCAACCACGGAGGGAATATCATATATCAATGCCGAAAATGGCAAGAGTTGGAGTTACAAATATGGAAAGCTACTTCCGGGGTGTTACAATTGCATTATTATCTCATCATTCCACTTTCTCAACTTTTGACCAACAAACTTGTCAACGCCATTGAATCTGAAGCTCTCATGCACACCTGGGAAGTAATCTTCATTGTCATCAATGTATTTCCAGTCAACCCATTTCATATCACAAACAATGGGTTTCTTGTCCAATAGGACAGTCTCATAGAAATATTGTTGTTCCTTGTTGTGAAAGCGATAGTCCACAGCAATTCTTCTCCCAATGGCATAGGGATCTGTCTGTCTCCATATTCTCAGACCAACATCCTTTCTCACTTTCATGTTCTCTACCACAGGATGATCATCACTATGATCTGGGATCTTGGGCTTGAGCTTTCTGAGCACTTGTGGCTCTTCTTCTTCTTGAGCTTCAGGCACTGGGGCCTTGTTCTTTTCAGCAGCATAAATATTCCTTGTTGATCTCATAGGTGTAGATGGCATGGAAGCTTGAGCTTGAGCTGAAGGCTTGGGGGAAGACTTGGGCTTAGATGGAGCAGCTCCAGTCCTTACGGCATCCCCCATAAGCTTCTGAGTGTTTGCAGGAGGTGCAATAGGCTCTTCCTCCTCCTTCTTCATCAGAAGAATGCTTCTCAAACTCAGCCATTGGATCTACCAGTTTGCACCATCTTCCTCTTTTCCTCTCTTTCTTCTCGGTTGCACCAATAGTTGGGTGTAGATAGAGTAGATGAGCATTACAGAGTACAACTTATTTTTGCAAAAAATGAGTCAAAAACATAACTTTAGTTTTCTAAAGAAAGCATTTCAGAGCTACCAATTTGACAAACTTGGTGACACCGAAGCACTAATTAGAGTCTAAACATGCAGTTTCGGTGAGACCGAAATGCAGTTCAGTGACTCCGTGATGCTAGAGTTTTAGAGAGAAAGTGGTTTCGGTCGCACCGATCAGTACACTTCGGTCAGACCGAGTTGTACTTGTGCAATGGCCAGGGCCAATCGGTGTGACCGAGATCCTTACATGGTCGGTCTGAGATGGGTTTGGTGGAAACCTAACCCTAAGTTTTTCCATCAAATCTATTCTAAGGAATTGTTTGGTGGATAGATTGATCTCATACGTGGGAAGAACATAGGCATTATACTTTCTGCAAGAATCAAAGTAACGAAAAGAACAAAGGGTCAAATCCATACCCTAACTTGGCGACGGACTTGCTACGGCGGCAACGGTGGTGAGGATTCCATTGACGGCGGCGAAGACTAGCGGCAGAAGGTCACTGGCGACGATGACGATGATCCGAAGACCAGGGCGGCAGAGCTGGGAAGCGCGTGATATGTCTCCAACATATCTATAATTTTTGATTGTTCCATGTTGTTATATTATCATTCTTGGATGTTTTACAATCATTCTATAGAAAATTTATATTATTTTTTGGGACCAACCTATTGACATAGTGCCCAGTGTTGGTTGCTGTTTTTTTGCTTGTTTTTTACTTCGCAGAAATCAATACCAAATGGAGTCCAAACACAGCGAAACTTTTTGGTGATTTTTTCTGGACCAGAAGACACCTATTGGGCCAAAGAAGTATCAGAGGGGGGCTCCTAGGGGAGGAAAACCCACCTGGGCGCTCCTGGGGGCCCAGGCGCACCCTGGTGGGTTGTGCCCACCTCGGTCGCCTCCCGCATCGCCTCTTTGCTCTATAAATACCCCAATATTCCAGAAACCCTAGGGGAGTCGGCGGAAAACAATTCCAGCCGCCACAAGTTCCAGAAACCACAGATCCAATCTAGACACCATCACAGAGGGGTTCATCAATCTCATTGGTGCCTCTCCGATGATGCGTCAGTCGTTCATTGTAGACCTACGGGTCCGTAGTTAGTAGCTAGATGGCTTCCTCTCTCTCTTTTGATTCGCAATACTATGGTCTCTTGGATATCTATTTGATGTAACTCTTTTTGCGGTGTGTTTGTTGGGATCCGATGAACTTTGAGTTTATGATCAAATCTCTGTTTTTATCCATGAAAGTTATTTGAGTCTTTTGATCTCTTATATGCATGATTAGTTATAGCCTCGTATTTCTTCTTCGAATAATTGGTTTAGTTAGGCCAACTAGATCAATATTTCTTCCATGGGAAGAGGTGCTTTGTGATGGGTTCGATCTTACGGTGCTCAATCCCAGTGATAGAAGGGGAAATGACAGGCATGTATCGTTGCTATTAAGGATAACAAGATGGGGTCTATTCCTACATGAATAGATCTTGTCTACATCATGTCATCGTTCTTATTGCATTACACTGTTTTTCCATGAGCTTAATATACTAGATGCATGCTGGATAGTGGTTGTTGGTGTCAAAACCGACGGATCTCGGGTAGGGGGTCCCGAACTGTGTGTCTAGGCGGATGGTAACAGGAGACAAGGGACACGATGTTTTTACCTAGGTTCAGGCCCTCTCGATGGAGGCAAAACCCTACTCCTGCTTGATTAATATTGATGATATGGGTAGTACAAGAGTAGATCTACCACGAGATCACAGAGGCTAAACCCTAGAAGCTAGCCTATGGTATGATTGTTGTTCGTCCTACGGACTAAAACCCTCCGGTTTATATAGACACCGGAGAGGGTTAGGGTTACATAGAGTCGGTTACAATGGGAGGAGATCTACATATCCGTATCGCCAAGCTTGCCTTCCACGCCAAGGAAAGTCCCATCCGGACATGGGACGAAGTCTTCAATCTTGTATCTTCATAGTCCAGGAGTCTGGCCAAAGGTTATAGTCCGGCCATCCAGACACCCCCTAATCCAGGACTCCCTCAGTAGCCCCTGAACCAGGCTTCAATGACGACGAGTCCGGCGTGCAGATTGTCTTCGGCATTGCAAGGCGGGTTCCTCCTCCGAATACTTCATAGAAGATTTTGAACACAAGGATAGTGTTCGGCTCTGCAAAATAAGTTCCACATACCACCGTAGAGAGAATAATATTTACACAAATCTAATCTGCTGACGTATTCCGCAGCGTGACATCACACCACGGCCAAGCCTTTATTCGAATCGTTTTTACTGTCCCACCTCAGCGCACTTACCGAGGCGGTTTCCTTGGCACGTCTTGTCGAAGCAGAGATCGTGTCCCCTGATTCTGGGATTCTCATCAATACGAGCGTGGGTAAACCAACCGTGCCATTAACTATGGCGCTTGGGAGATAAGCGAGTTTTACCAGGCTGGTGGGGGGCACATAGTTTCGTCCGCCCATATAAGGGGATAAGGATCCACCTTTCTCATCTACGCCTTCTTCCTCCTTTGCTTATCCATTTTCGCACACTCGAGCTCCAGCGCCCCAGTCCGCACATCCCACCTCAACCTTCTCCAGCCATGTCCGGAGCGGGAGGCAAGTGGATGGTCTCCTCCGTCACGGAGGGACACATCAAGAAGCTGAGGGAGGTCGGATACTTGTCTAACGACATCGCGCACCTCCTCCCAGACAAGGGGCAGCTCATCCCCACCCTCAGGCGCCATGAGAGGGTGGTGTTCCTCACCCATTTCCTCCGCGGACTAGGTTTCCCACTTCACTCATTTGTCCGGGGGCTCATGTTCTACTACGGCCTGGATTTCCACGATCTGGCCCCGAACTTCATCCTCAACATCTCGGCGTTTATCGTCGTGTGCGAGGCCTTCCTCCGCATCAAGCCCCACTTCGGCTTATGGCTGAAGATCTTCAATATCAAGACGAAGGTAGTGGGCGGCCAGCAAGTGGAGTGCGGAGGCGCCATGGTGGGCAAGATGCACAACGTTACATGGCTCGAGGGCTCCTTCGTGGAGACCATAAAGGGGTGGCAATCGGGGTGGTTCTATGTCACCGAGCCGCATGACCCTGAATGGGCAGCGGCCCCCGAATTCCGATCTGGCATCCCCACATGGCTCACCTCCTGGAAAGAGAAGGGCTTGTCGTGGGGTAATTCGGAAGAGTGGACCGGACTCCAAACGTGTGTCCAAAACCTGGTGGACAAAAAGGTTAAACTCATCAACGTAGTCCAGGTCATGCTCATCCGCCGGATCCTCCCGTGTCAATGACAGGCTTTTAACTTGTGGGAGTTCAACCCAGCCCAGCACCAAACTCTGAGCTGGCTCTTTGACACAACGCACGAGGATGCCTGGAAGGTGCTATTCAAGGGTGCCGAGGTTCCCCCTCCCATCACCGAGGATCGCGGATTCCGTCCGAAGCGCCAAGCCAGCGTAGTAAGCTTATTTTACCCTTTTCGGGATACTTGTTTTTCATAGTTTGACTCTATGCGGGATCTAAGCTCCCATTCCTTTGACAGGAATGGCAGAAGAAGACTAGACAGATCGACTGTCCGGCTCCTTTTCCCGACGACCCAGCGGACGCCCACTTGACGGGGCTGCTGGTTCCGGCACCTTACGTGGTGCTGGCGAAGAAGGCCAAGAAGAAGGCCACGGGAACTCGAAAGAGTTCCCGGCGCCCGGTGGGGTCGTATTCATCGTCCAATGACTCCAAGGCGCACTCCTCCCACAAAGATGAGGAGGAGGAAGAAGAGGTCTCTCCCCCTCTAGCGGGGGGGGGGGGGGGAGGAAAAAGGGGTCCCCCCCCCCCGGGGGGGGCGGGTCTTCTTTTTCCTCCCCCCCCCCCCCCCGCCCGCGGGGGGGGCCCCCCCCCCCCGCCCCCCCCCACTCGGGGGGGGTGGTGGTCCCGCCACATTCGGTGGTGCGGCCGAACACCCCAACCAACACCCCCCCGGAAACACCAAAGAGGCCCCGGCGCCCGGTGGGGGCGTATTCATCGTCCAATGACTCCAAGGCGCCCTCCTCCCACAAAGATGACGAGGAGGAAGAAGAGGTCTCACCCCCTCTAGCGGGGGGGGGGGGGGAAAGAAGGGGCCCCCCCCCCGCGGGGGGGGGGGGGGGAGGAAAAAGGGGTCCCCCCCCCCCGGGGGGGGCGGGTCTTCTTTTTCCTCCCCCCCCCCCCCCCGCCCGCGGGGGGGGCCCCCCCCCCCCGCCCCCCCCCACTCGGGGGGGGTGGTGGTCCCGCCACATTCGGTGGTGCGGCCGAACACCCCAACCAACACCCCCCCGGAAACACCAAAGAGGCCCCGGCGCCCGGTGGGGGCGTATTCATCGTCCAATGACTCCAAGGCGCCCTCCTCCCACAAAGATGACGAGGAGGAAGAAGAGGTCTCACCCCCTCTAGCGGGGGGGGGGGGGGAAAGAAGGGGCCCCCCCCCCGCGGGGGGGGGGGGGGGAACGAAAAGGAAGGCCGCCCCAACCGGGGGGGCCGGAGGGTCCAAGAAGGGGAGGACCCTTCCTCCGGACTACTCCACCAACGCCGATGACGGCGAAGAGGAGTGGCCATCCAGGGCCAAGCCCCTGGCAAAATCCTAAGTATCCGGATACCAGAATAACTCATGGCGTTCCTTTGTTGCACAGTATCTTCTGACGCCGAATATAATCATGCAGTCCGCCCAAGGCCGGGCTCGATGCTTCGTCGAGCGGCTCCCTGGGTTCGTCGGATGTGAATAGCACTTCACTTCCGGCCGCCTCCGCTCCTCGCGCTTCGGATGATGCCGAGGTGGAGTCCCAAAAGGGTCCAAGCCAGGAGGACGTGGTCCTGGAGGCGCCGCAAGGCGACCTCCCGGACTCCAGGCGCAAAGGTGACATAACCCCCAATGGCTCCAAGTCCGGCCCTAGGCCGGACACCGCACCGGAACCTTTAGTGGTTCCGGAGTCCGGCAGGCGCCCCCTAGTAAGAAGGGCAAGCCTACGATGACGGTGACCTCCGTCCAACCGGAGGCACCGGATAATCTGCTGGAGGTGCTTAACGGTGCCTCCATCGACGAGGAGCACCGCACTATTATGAGTGTGGTGATCCAGAAGGTTCAGTCTGCTAAGAGCGGGCTGACTGAAGCCTGTGCCAGCCTTCTAACAGGCTTTGAGGTATGTATTTAAGATATGTAAAAATATTACCGCATAGACAGTAGCCCCTGATGCTCAGTTTGGTGTTCGGAAATAAAAACCGAACTGAGGATCTAAAAGATATACGCAAGAGTCTAACATAAGTATGTCAATATGGGAATGCAGGCTGCGCTGCTGACCTCTGCCGCACTGACTGCGGAGGTCGATGCATTGAAGCAGAGCCTCAAGTGGTCCGAAAACGAGCTCGGCCTTGCCAAGAAGCAGCTCGAAGACAAGGAAGGTAAGTAATAACTTATGTAAATATATAAAAAGATGTGGTTGCAAAAAATGACAGGACCAACGTGAGTATTACAGGGGCCACAACCGAGGTGGCGACCCTGAAGGAAGCACTGTCCAAGGCCGTAGACAAGGCGGCCGTGGAGCGCACCGAGCGAGAGAAGCAGGAGGCACGGGTGGCGGAGGTGCAACAAGAGCTCCAGGCTCTCGTGAAAAAATACGAGAGTTTGGAGCTTGACTCAAAGACTCGAGAGTCCGAGCTCGCCTCGGCCCTTGAGAGCGCTAAATCTGCCAAAGCCGAAGCCCAAAAAGACCTCCAGTAAATTGAGGCGATGAATAAGATAGCAACGGGTAAGGCATTCGTTATGCAAATCAAGCATGTGAAAGTGAATTACTTGTTACTTACCCGAGTCCGGAGCTCTCCAGGAGCGTTCGCAGATCTTCCCCGGAGTGTGTCCGACGCTGCCGCATTCTACCGAGCCGAAGAGGGGAGCTCGACGGAGAATGTGTTCTGGTCTCAGTATGCTGAGGCCGGACACCCGGTGCCCTTGAGCGACCAGCTGAAGCAGCTGGTCGAGCTCCATAATGTGGCCGAACTGGCCATGAAGGGTCTCATAGTACGACTATGTCCTGGGGAAGCCATGCCTGGGAGCTACTTCGGGCTGGTGAGGCGACTGGTGGATGCATGTCCATGGCTTGAAGTCATTAAGCACTCCGTATGCATCGAAGGTGCCCGTAGGGCCCTTGCCCGTGCTAAAGTGCACTGGGGCAAGATGGACGCTGAGAAGCTTGTGACGGATGGACCACCACTGGGCAAGGAGCATCGCAAGCCCGAGATGTATTATGAGGGCGTCCTGAAGGGTGCCCGCCTTATAGCAGATGAATGCTCCAAAGATGTAATTTTTGAGTAAACTCGCATTTGTGATCCTGTACACTGAAAACTTGTTCATATGCGCTAAGCAACGCTTTGGAATTTAAAATATTACCTTCTGTGCGGCCGTATATTAAATTTGAGAGATGGCGAGTCGTCGGCTTCTGCCCCCATGCCGCGAGTGCTGGGGTGTTCGGGATAAACTTGAGCGCTCTTTTTCCCATTCTTGGGTCCTTCGAGGGAGGCGCTCAACACAACGAACAAGGCAATTGGACTATAATGCTTGAACACTCTCACTTAGCCATAGAATTCTATAATTTTAAATTTCGGCGAAGCCCCTAGTGTTCGGAAGACCGAGTTCGGGGCGCTATCCACGCCTAGGCCGGACAAAGCCGACTCCTCGCTCTAAGCGGCATAAGTCTTTAGGGACTCGAAAACCTCTCGAACAGCGACCAGCTCTCGCCCTATCATGACGGTCAGTTTTAGCTTTCTCCACTGAGGTGCTTAGCCCATCTCAACCGGGGCACAATCGCAGTGGTTCTCCGAATGCTACCTTAGCCGATTTAACGGAACATAAGGTACCAAAACATGGGAGCCGGGCAAACCCAACTATTGACCCAAGACATGATTCGGAGCCGATGCATATAATGCTATAAGTTCGGGGTGCCACACTTGTGAAAGTGTTCGGACTTATCACACCGTATGTTGGGGTACTTAAGCCCCTGGTGTATTTGGCCGTACCAAAGTGTACGGGTGCAACATGTCATTAATGAACATATATAGATAAAAAAGGGAATGCAATAATAGACAAAAGCTATGTATTGTTTATTTGAAAAGACTGCGGTAAAAGCAGGACGATACAAATAGTGTGATAAGCAAGAGATGGGACTATTTGGCATGTCCCCCTCCAGGGGTGAGCTGCGGGATGATATGTGAAACAAGTACACTGCTCATTATAGAGACCACCTGGACACTCGACGTAGCTTTCTGCCTACCTGGCTGTTGCATCGTGTGTTCGGCGATTGTACTGCCGGGCAGGCCTTCCATAGAGTGGAGTCCTGAAAGTAAGAAAAAGAATGACAAAATCGGGAGCCCCTAGTGCGGTTGAGCCGCATTTCGGGCATGCCGTGGTCGTGTCCCTCCCCCAATGCCCATGGTATTTCCAGAGCGTAGTTATGTACGCGTAGTACTGGTTTCGCAATTTCGCGAGGGCTGGGGTTGGGGCCGCATTGCTACGCTTGCTCGGAACGTGCCAGGCGGTCTTGTTGTAGGTTACTTGAGGCGCGCTTGACGGTGTCCGGACGTTTAATAGCCGGACTGGAGAATTGCCTTGAGAGGCTGTTTTGTACTTCCGCCGCGAGGGCCGCCGTATGTTCCTCGGTTCGGAGAGAGCGTTCAGTGTTTCCATTGACCGTAATGACTCATCGAGGGCCTGGCATCTTGAGCTTCAGGTATGCGTAGTGCGGCACCGCATTGAACTTTGCAAATGCGGTTCGTCCGAGCAGTGCATGATAGCCACTGCGGAACGGGACTATGTTGAAGATTAACTCCTCGCTTCGGAAATTATCCGGAGATCCGAAGACCACCTCAAGTGTAACCGAGCCTGTACAGTTGGCCTCTACACCTGGTATGACGCCTTTAAAGGACGTCTTTGTCGGTTTAATCCTTGAGGGATCTATGCCCATTTTTCGCACTGTATCCTGATAAAGCAGGTTCAGGCTGCTGCCGCCGTCCATAAGGACTCTAGTGAGGTGAAATCCATCAATGATTGGGTCTAGAACCAATGCGGCGAATCCGCCATGGCGGATGCTAGTGGGGTGGTCCCTTCGATCAAAAGTGATCGGGCAGGAGGACCATCGGTTGAACTTTGGGGCGACTGGCTCCAACGCATATACGTCCCTGAGTGCACGCTTCCGCTCCCTTTTGGGGATGTGGGTTGCATATATCATGTTCACCGTCCGGACTTGTGGGGGTGAAGCCCTTCTGTCCCCTATTGTTCGGCGGCCGGGGCTCCTCCTCGTCATCGATATGCAGCCCCTTGTCATTGAGTTTGGCTTTTAACTTGCCTGCCTGTTTGAAGATCCAACAATCCCTGTTGGTGTGGTTGGCTGGTTTTTCAGGGGTGCCATGTATTTGGCACGAGCAATCGAGTATTCGGTCCAGATTGGACGGGCCCTGAGTATTTATTTTGAACTGTTTTTTCCGCTGACCGGGTTTAGAGCCTCTGAATGCGGCATTGACTGCCATATCTTCAGCATTATCGCCGTTGATTCGGCGCTTGTGCTTGTTGCGACGCGACCTGCCATTGCTGTCCTTGGTATCCGAACTACTAGGGTTTTTGGTCAAGTTGTTACTACGAGCTAGCCAGCTGTCCTCTCCCACGCAAAAGCGGGTCATGAGTGTTGTGAGGGC
>LR880968.1:823618904-823637360 GCA_904067115.1 Aegilops sharonensis | reverse complement strand
AGGGATCTATGCCCATTTTTCGCACTGTATCCTGATAAAGCAGGTTCAGGCTGCTGCCGCCGTCCATAAGGACTCTAGTGAGGTGAAATCCATCAATGATTGGGTCTAGAACCAATGCGGCGAATCCGCCATGGCGGATGCTAGTGGGGTGGTCCCTTCGATCAAAAGTGATCGGGCAGGAGGACCATCGGTTGAACTTTGGGGCGACTGGCTCCAACGCATATACGTCCCTGAGTGCACGCTTCCGCTCCCTTTTGGGGATGTGGGTTGCATATATCATGTTCACCGTCCGGACTTGTGGGGGTGAAGCCCTTCTGTCCCCTATTGTTCGGCGGCCGGGGCTCCTCCTCGTCATCGATATGCAGCCCCTTGTCTCTGTTTTCGGCACTTAACTTGCCTGCCTGCTTGAACACCCAACAATCCCTGTTGGTGTGATTGGCTGGTTTTTCGGGGGTGCCGTGTATCTGGCACGAGCGATCGAGTATTCGGTCCAAACTGGACGGGCCCGGAGTATTTCTTTTAAATGGCTTTTTCCGCTAACCGGGTTTAGACCCTCTGAATCCGGCATTAACTGCCGTATCCTCAGCATTGTCGCCGTTAATGTGGCGCTTGTGCTTGTTGCGACGCGACCTGCCATTGCTGTCCTTGGTATCCGAATTACCAGGGCTCTTGGTCATGTTATTACTACGAGCTAGCCAGCTGTCTTCTCCCGCGCAAAAGCGGGTCATGAGTGTTGTGAGGGCTGCCATGGATTTCGGCTTTTCCTGTCCTAGGTGCCGGGCAAGCCACTCGTCACGGATGTTATGTTTGAAGGCTGCAAGGGCCTCTGCGTCCGGACAGTCGACTATTTGATTTTTCTTGGTTAGGAACCGTGTCCAGAATTGTCTGGCCGATTCCTCTGGCTGCTGAATTATGTGGCTTAGGTCATCAGCGTCTGGTGGTCGCACATAGGTGCCCTGGAAATTGTCGAGGAATGCGGCTTCCAGGTCCTCCCAACAACCAATTGATTCTGCTGGCAAGCTGTTAAGCCAAAGTCGAGCTGGTCCTTTAAGCTTGAGTGGGAGGTATTTGATGGTGTGTAGATCATCACCGCAGGCCATGTGGATATGAAGGAGATAATCCTCGATCCATACTGCAGGATCTGTTGTGCCATCGTATGATTCGATGTTTATGGGTTTGAAACCCTCGGGGATTTGATGATCCATTACTTCATCTGTGAAGCATAGTGGGTGTGCGGCGCCTCTGTACTGGGCTATATCACGATGTAGCTCAAACGAGCTTTGTCTACTTTGTTCGGCCCGACCGGATTTACCATATCCGGCATGACGGTTATCGTCACGTGTCGTGGGGCGCCCACGCGATCCATAGATCGATCTTGTTTGCCTTGCCTTGTCCTCCAATATATCTCGCAGGTCTGGCGCATTTCCCCGTGCCTTGGTATTCTTTGAGCGACGCCGGGGTGCGGCTTGAGTGGAGGGCCGAGAGGCCTCTCTGTCGCGGCCACGAGGTGGCCGGTCAGCCGCATCATGCGCTGGTGATGTAGGTCTAGGTGCTTCCTCCTCTAATCAGGGTAGCAGCCTGTGTTTTGCCAGGGAATGATGCTAGATCTCGGGTGGACGGACCACCATCAGGTCAGATTTGGAAGTTTAAAATACACGGCTGACATCCCGGAGACTTGATCTTCGACGGATCCGAGCCACAACCGTGCGAGCCGCACTGTTACGACGGGCATGATCTAGCTCTGTCGCCAAACAGTGCCATGGAGGCCTCACTCGTGCCCGCTCTGACCCTTAGCTCGGAGCCGACTGCGCCAACCGAGGGCGGGTAGCTGGACACCGCCTCGGGGGCTGCAATCTCTACGGCGATCGAGCCGAACACCAGCCTTGTCGTCTGCGAAGCCCGTGACTCCAAAGTGCCGGACTCCTCTTCGGACTCCGAATCTTCCGCGCCCCTGCCAATCGAATCCGATTGGGCGCCGATCATGGAGTTCACCGCCGCGGACATCTTTCAGCACTCGCCCTTCGGTGACATTCTGAATTCATTAAAATCTCTCTCTTTATCAGGGGAGCCCTGGCCGGACTATGTTCAGCAAGGTTAGGATGCGGACAACGAAGAAATTCAAAGCCCACCCACCACCCGCTTCATAGCCACTGTCGATGATTTAACCGACATACTCGACTTCGACTCCGAAGACATCGACGGTATGGACAACGATGTAGGAGACGAACATGAACCAGCGCCTATAGGGCACTGGACAACCACCCCATCTCACAATGTGTACATGGTGGACACACCTAAAAGAAACGACGACGAGGAACAAAGGGACGCAACGAGGGATCGTTCCCTCGAAAAGAAGTCAAAGCGGCGGCGTAAGCGCCGCTCCAAACCTCACCTCGATAGAGACAGCAGCCATACAGACCCAGCCATTGAGCAGGGCGAACTGGCGGACGACGAACATGCCATCGAGCAACCATCCGAACAGGGCAACTTGGATAAACAACCCGTCCCCGGCGAAGATAACAGTTCGGACGACCTCACGCCGGACAAGCTACCGGAGCACAAGAACCTCCACAAAATGCTCGTCGCCACTGCGCGTAGCCTAAAAAAGCAGAAGCGGAAGCTCAAAACAGCGGAAGATGCACTCAGAACTATATGGAGCAAAGTACTCAACACCGCAAACAAATACGACGAGTGTCGCTGCACACAAAGAGCTACCCGAAGCGAAAATTACTGCCGAATTTGATTAGGAGGCCTTAGAGCCCCCGCAATCAAAAAATAAGGAAGCCACCCGGTCAGGTGAACAACCCCATGGCCAACATAGAGCGGCAAAGGGCGCCGCACACAAGCAGGCACGCGATTAGCACAAGGATTCGCACCAAAAAGATGGCCCAACTAGATCTATCTACGGGCCAAGAAAGCAAGCTCTAGTAAGCAATGCAACACATCAAGTATCCAAACATCACGGTACACCCAAATATAGGGGTGCCGCACACCCCCTATGTTTCACCGATGAGGTGCTGGATCATGAATTTCCAGCGGGATTCAAGCCCGTAAACATAGAGGCATACGACGGAACAACAGACCCTGGATTCTGGATTGAGGATTACATCCTCCACAGACACATGGCTAGAGGAGATGATCTCCACGCCATAAAATACTTACCCCTCAAGCTCAAAGGGCCAGCCCGACATCGGCTTAAAAGCCTTCCCGAAAACACCATTGGAAGTTGGGAAGAGCTCGAGGATGCTTTTCAGGCAAATTTTCAAGGGACCTATGTCCGACCTCTGGATGCAGACGATTTAAGTCATATAACTCAACAACCCGGAGAGTCAGCCCGGAAACTCTGGAACAGATTTCAAACTAAAAAGAACCAGATAGTCGACTGTCCGGACGCCGAAGCCTTAGCGGCTTTCAAACACAGCATTCGAGACGAATGGCTCGCCAGACACCTCGGCCAAGAAAAGCCAAGAACAATGGCCACATTAACAAGCCTCATGAGCCGCTTTTGTGCAGGAGAGGATAGCTGGTTGGCAAGATGCAGTACCAGCGACCCAAGTACATCCGAAGTTAGGGATGGAAACGGGAAACCGCGACGCAGCAAGGACCAGCGTCGGACCAAGGGAAACAGCCCAAGAGCACGACAATCAACGCCGGATTCAAAATCTCTCGGCAGAATCAGAAAAAGCTGCCCCTCAAGGATAACAGGAATGAGCTATCTAACCTAAACAAAATCTTGGACAAGATATGCCAAATCCACAGTACTCCCAGGAAGCCTGCAAACCACACCCACAGAGATTGTTGGGTCTTCAAGCAATCCGGCAAACTCAACGCCGAACACAAGGGGCTCGACACACCAAGCGAGGATGATGACGAACCCCACAATCATAGCACCGGAAAATAAAAGAATTTCCCACAAGAAGTCAAAACAGTAAACTCACTTCACGTGAAAAAAGGGAAAAACATAGTGGCGCCTATAGAGATACGCGCCATACGGCCTATCCCAGAGGAGTCCCGCCACTGGTTGTTAAAACCAATCACCTTCGACCAACAGGATTACTCTAGAAGTATCCGGAACGCAGGCTGGACTACCTTTGTATTAGATCCGATAATCGATGGACTCCACTTTACACAAGTCCTAATGGACAGCGGCAGTGATCTAAACCTGCTATATCAGGACACCATCCGCAAAATGGGGATAGACCCAACAACAATTTGCCATAGCAACACTTCCTTTCAAGGGGTACCGCCAGGCCCAGATGCCCATTGTACGGGCTCTCTCCTGCTAGAAGTTATGTTCGGCTCACCTGACAACTTCCGCTGTGAAAAGCTAACCTTCCACATCGCCCCATTTACAAGTAGCTATCAAGCACTACCGGGACGCGAAGCTTTCGCCCGCTTAAACGCAACACCACATTATGCATCTCTTATACTTAAAATGCCCGGTCCGCGAGGCATCATCTCTTTAAAGGGAAATATCAAGTGTTCCTCGAGCGCGGAAGATTGTGCGGTTGCCTTGACACCCACACAATAAACCGGCTTCACTAATCAAAGCACCTAAACAGGTCGTTCAGACCCTGGACATGGCTAGATGAGTCCGGCGTAAACATACAAGGGCTTACTAGCCGCATACCCCCGTACAAGGGGCTCCGCGCATGTACAACAAGAGACTAAAGCTCAATTTTATTCATTTTTTGAATTGTACTTTGTTTATTTAATATAACGTACATTTTTGCACGATCTTTTTCAACTAAGTTCCTCTCTTTTACAGGTGAACACCATGCTACACCCGTCCAGGATACGGCACAACGGAGACACAGGCGCAGACGTGCAGTAGGGACCCGTTCCAAGGATTCTTTTCAGATTAAGACCCTGCGTAAACCTTTTTTACTGTCTGTTGTTGATACACATCCCCCGGTTTCGTGCTATAACCGAGGTGGAGGCTGGCGTCTTGGCATGTGGCCATGTCAGAATTTTGCGCGTACCTGGACACCAGGGGCTTATTAAGGGCGTTCTTCAGCCCGTTTTCATAAAGACCGAATACCTTAGGGAGTGTTCGACGCCGCGAGTTTGGCCTTATATGCATCAGCTCCGAATCATGTCTTTGGTCAAATGTTGGGTTTGCCCGGCTCCTGTGTTTTGCTGCCTTACGTTCCGCTCTATCGGCTAAGGCGGCACTAGGAGAACTACTGCGGTTGTGCCCCGGTTCGGCCAGGCGAGCACCTCAGTAGAGAAAGCCGAAAACTGACTGTCATGATATAGCGTGAGACTGGTCAACCACTCGATGACCCGCCGGAATCTTTAGGATTCCTCCGCATTAACGAAGGTCCGTTTCCCGGCCAGGCACACACGCGCCCCGAATTCGGGTGAGCGCGGTGCCCCTAGGGGCTATATAGTAGCCCCACTGTCAAACTCCTATGGCTAAGTGAAAGAGATAAAGCATTATAGTCTGGTTGCCTAGTTCGCTGCGCTATCACCTCCTTTATAGGACCAAGACGTTGGAGCAAGTGTGAAAATGCGCCTTCTACGAACACCCCTGCATTATATGCGTGGGGGCTGAAGCCAACGACTGCCATCTTTCAGGTTATATATACATATACATTAACGGCCGCACAGGAGGTATTTTAATTCTTGAAGGCACAAGTATAAAAAGATTTATATTCCCTCGAAACATTGTTTTATAATAATACATGTTATTCGAACATAATATCCTTCGAGCACTGCGTCTCTATTAAATGAGCGCCCTGCAGAACTTCCTGAAAATAGTCCTCAGTAGGTACTCGACTCTCCTCCGAATCTTGGGATGCAATAGCGGTGGCCTTCATCTCCGCCCAGTATGTGTTGACACGGGCAAGAGCCATCCGCGCACCCTTTATGCACGCTGACCTCTTCATTCCATTGATATGCGGCACCGCACCAAGGAACTGCTGCACCAAGCTAAAATAACTCTTCGGCTCGGGCCTTTCCGGCCAAAGATGACTCACGACATACTTCATGGCGAGTCTGGATAACCTATTCAGCTCTGCCCACGCGGCCAAACACTCGGTTAATGGAAGTGGGCGCTCTGGACTGTGGAACTGCGACCAAAAAAGCTTTTCCACTTCGTGATCCTTTTGATCCCGGAATTGTTCGGCCGCGTCCGCGGCACTCGCCGCCAAGTCCAGATAAGGGTCCGCCGCACTCCACAGCCGGTCCAACGGAGCATATTTAGGATCCCCGAACTTCATCCGCGGCATAAAGGGCTTTCCAGCCATGATATCTCTGGCCTGACGTAGCTCCTCCTTCATAGCTCTCATCGCAGAGCGAGCATCCTTGGCCTCGGTAGTGGTCTTCTTCAGGTCCTTCTATTCCGCCCGATCTTCTTTTTCAAGAAGCTTGCAGCGGTCGGTGGCATCCTTCAGTTTCACAGCCATCTCGGCCATTTCCTTCTTGCTTCGGCAGTGAGCAGCCTGTTCGGCTTTCAGCTCTTCAGCCGCTTTTAAGGCAGTCGCATCACTTTTCCTGGCCTGCTCCTTGGCTCGGGCGAGTTCCGCCCGAAGGTTCTCCACGGCAGCGGCACAATCTGCATCAAGCATACAGGTTGTAAGGTACGAGCATCAAACCGCCTTACCAGGTGTCTGCGGAGAAATTACATACCTTGTGACTCGTCAAGCCGCTTGTTGACAAGCGCGATGTCGGCATCTGCCACGTCAAGTTGCCGCTTTAGCTTGGCAAATTCATCAGTCCGGCTAGCCACCGGACACTTCGCCACCTACATAGGAAAAGCGACATATCATACCTGGGATTATGATCCTCGGCGCGCCGTCAATTTTTACAACGCACCGAGTCTCAGGGGCTACTCTCTATACATGGCGCATCTTTTATTGGCGGAACTGTCGAAAGGTACATCATTTCGCGTACCTCAAAACCTGTCAGTAAACTCCTGACAACTTCGTACAACCCGCTCTTCGCGGATGAAATCCTTTCAATCACCGTACCCATCAATGCACGGTGTTCTTCTGAGATAGACGCTCGCCCGAGAAGATCCTTCAGCTCCTTCGACCGCGCACCGGACGGTGCCGGACTCGTCCGATGACCTTTTTTGAAGGCCGGACACGGAGGGCTTTGGGGGGCCATACGACTGCCTTCCGGCCCTGCCGGATTCGGAGAAATCCTCCGTGATGACACCTCAGGGTTGCCCGCCTCGCACGGCGGTACGGCAGGTGGAGGCGTTCCGCTCTCCATCATCTCCGGTCGAAGATCCCCTGAAGATGAGCTCTGCTGAGAAGGGCTGAGATCCGAACTACAAGGTAAAAATTTGGTTATCTTCCTCGGAAATAGAACAAGGATGTCTCTTATTTTAAAACTCCCCTCTCTACTTACGGCTCGCTGGAGGGCTGATCCCCTTGGGGGCACAGTGCGGCCGAGGCATCTCTCGGCGCAGGACCCACTGACGAAGATTTCTTCCCCCGCTTTGAGACCATGGTCTCCGGGTCTTCAGAGGCGGTCCTCTTCTTCCCCTGGATGGAGGGATTCTCGATTCCTCCTTTCCTGACAGCCTCCTTCGGGGAGGCAGTAGCTTCCTTGTTCCCCCCTTCGCCTTCTTCCAAAGGCGCAACCTCCAGCATCCTGGTTAACACGGGATCCGGCGTGGTCTCAGGGAGGGGGGCCGGACACCTGATTAACTTTGCTTTCGCTATCCACTCCTGTTTAAGGGACAACTCTTTTAAGGGCAATTTTATGATAAATATACGGATGGAGTGTCCTGGTACAGGACTACTTACTTGAGTATCCGGACGATTGCAGCTCAGACCCGCGTCCTCGGTCGAGTCCGGACACATTGCTTGTGATCCGAAGAACAATTTGTACATCTCCATGGGCGTCGCGCCCGTAAAATGTTGGAGAGCTCGTGGTCCCTCCGGATTAAACTCCCACAGGTGGAGGGGGCGACGTTTGCATGGCAAGGTGCGGCGAATCAACATGACCTGCCTCACCGCAACCAGATTGATGTCTCTCTCTAGGAGATCTCGAATGCGGCCCTGCAACAAGGGCACGTCCTTGGACGGCCCCAGTTAAACTCTTTATTGACCCATCACGCTAGCTGTGGTGGGGGACCCGAGCGAAAGGCAGGTGGTGCCACCCACTTGGTGCCCTTGGGAGCTGTGATATAAAACCACTCTCGTTTCCATAAGCTGAACTCCTCTTGAAAAGAGCCCTCGGGCCATGGAGCGTCATCATTCTTGCTTATAACAGCGCCTCCGCACTCCGCGTGCTGCCCCTCGATCATCTTCGGCTCTACTTTGGAGGTCTTAAGCCACAATCCGAAGTGAGGAGTAATGCGGAGGAAGGCTTCGCACACGATGATGAACGATGAGATGTGGAGGATGGACTCCCGAGTCAAGTCGTGAAATTCCAGCCCATAATAAAACATGAGCCCCCTCACGAAGGGGTCCGTCAAGAAGCCTAGCCCCCGAAGGAAGTGAGACGCGAACACCACGCTCTCACCAGGCTTGGGAGTGGGAATAACCTGCCCTTGAGCAGGCAGCCTATGCGAGATTTCACCGGTTAGATACCTGGCATCTCTCAGCTTTAGCACGTCTTCTTCCGTAACGGAGGAAGGCATCCACCGGCCTTGAAGGCCGGAGCCGGATATCATCGAAGGTCCGAAGTGCCTGAATTTGGAGCTTTGGGTGTTGGAACTCGAGGCGAGAGGCGGATTAGATTGAGATTGAAAGGAAGGAGTATATCCTTGGTCTTTTCATAAAGAGGTTGAATACCAAGAGTCCTCCCCGTGACCGTTTGGGACTCGCCTTCGATTGAGGAAATATGCCAACGGGCATGATTGGGTTACCCACGCCCGTATTGATGAGAATCCCGGAATAAGGGGACACGATCTCTGCTTCGACAAGACGTGCCAAGGAAACTGCCTCGCTAAGTGCGCTGAGGTGGGACAGTAAAAACGATTTGAATAAAAGCTTGGCCGCGGTGTGATGTCACACTGCGGAATACGTCAGCAGATTGGATTTGTGTAAATATTATTCTCTCTACGGTGGTATGTGGAAATTATTTTGCAGTGCCGGACACTATCCTCAGTGGTCGATGTGTGGAGTAATAGTAGTAGATGCAGGCAAGAGTCGGTCTACTAATCTTGGACGTGATAGTAGTAGATGTTCACGTTAGGTATCCAAATTTTTTATGTTGTACTAATTTTGTTTACTTTTTGTCATTGTAGGTGTTGACATGATGGTGGGCAAGAGTCCAGAGCGCCCTGATCCTCCTGCAAGAGATACTGGGAGGGATGGTTCCATTATTCCAGCCCAGACCTGATATGTCTCCAACGTATCTCTAATTTTTGATTGCTCCATGCTATATTATCTACTGTTTTGGACATTATTGGGCTTTATTATTCACTTTTATATTATTTTTGGGACTAACCTATTAACCGGAGGCCTACCCCAGAATTGCTGTTTTTTTGCCTATTTCAGAGTTTCGCAGAAAAAGAATATCAAACGGAGTCCAAACGGAATGAAACCTTCGGGAGTGTGATTTTCGGAACGAACAAGATCCAGGAGACTTGGACCTACGTAAGAGAAGCTTCCAGGAGGCCACGAGGTAGGGGGCGCGCCTACCCCCCAGGGTGCGCCCTCCACCCTCGTGGGCCCCCTGTCGCTCCACCAACGTACTCCTTCCTCCTATATATACCTACGTACCCCCAAACGATCAGAACAGGAGCCAAAAACCTAATTCCACCGCCGCAACCTTCTGTACCGACGAGATCCCATCTTGGGGCCTGTTCCGGAGGGGGCATCCATAACGGAGGGCTTCTACATCAACACCATAGCCTCTCTGATGAAGTGTGAGTAGGTTACTTTAGACCTTCGGGGCCATAGTTAGTAGCTAGATGGCTTCTTCTCTCTTTTTGGATCACAATACAATGTTCTCCCCCTCTCTCGTGGAGATCTATTCGATGTAATCTTCTTTTGCGGTGTGTTTGTTGAGACCGATGAACTGTGGGTTTATGATCAAGTTTATCTATGAACTATATTTGAATTTTCTCTGAATTCTTTTATGTATGATTGGTTATCGTTGCAAGTCTCTTCGAATTATCAGTTTGGTTTGGCCTACTAGATTGATCTTTCTTGCAGTGGGAGAAGTGCTTAGCTTTGGGTTCAATCTTGCGGTGTCCTTTCCCAGTGACAGTAGGGGCAACAAGGCACGTATTGTATTGTTGCCATCGAGGATAACAAGATGGGGTTTTTATCATATTGCATGAATTTATCCCTCTACATCATGTCATGTTGCTTAAGGCGTTACTCTGTTTTCATGAACTTAATACTCTAGATGCATGCTGGATAGTGGTCGATGAGGGAGTAATAGTAGTAGATGCAGGCAGGAGTCGGTCTACTTGTCTCGGACGTGATGCCTATATACATGATCATACCTAGATATTCTCATTACTATGCTCAATTCTGTCAATTGATCAAAAGTAATTTGTTCACCCACCGTAAAATACTTATGCTCTTGAGAGAAGCCACTAGTGAAACCTATGGCCCCCGGGTCTATCTTCATCATATTAATCTTCCAACACTTAGTTATTTACTTTGCTTTTATTTTACTTTGCATCTTATCATAAAAATACCAAAAATATTACCCTATCATATCTATCAGATCTCACTCTCGTAAGTCACCGTGAAGGGATTGACAACCCCTTATCGTGTTGGTTGCGAGGATTTATTTGTTTTGTGTAGGTACGAGGGACTCACGCGTAGCCTCCTACTGGATTGATACCTTGGTTCTCAAAAACTAAGGGAAATACTTACGCTACTTTGCTGCATCACCCTTTCCTCTTCAAGGGAAAAACAACGCAGTGCTCAAGAGGTAGCAACAAGGATTTCTGGCGCCGTTGCCGGGGAGGTCTACGCAAAAGTCAACATACCAAGTACCCATCACAAACCCTTATCTCCCGCATTACATTATTTGCCATTTGCCTCTCGTTTTCCTCTCCCCCACTTCACCCTTGCCGTTTTATTCGCACTCTCTTTTCCGTTCGCCTTCTTCTTTTTGCCCCTCGCTCTCTCTGTCATTATGTCTGAAATTGGGGATATTATTTCCGATATGGACAATAATAAAATCATAGAAAATTCTGATGCATACGAAAATATTTCGAATTGGTAGTGGTAATATTATTGGAAAAGGAGTTATTCAAGTTTTCTTTACTTGTGCCGGTACTTTGCCTTCCATGGGCAGTTCTATTCTTCATAGATCTAGTAGTCTTGCGGACGCTATTGCCATGCTTATAGTTGAACTTGACAGGCAATTTATGCACATGCATCCTTGCATACAAAGAATTTTCCTAGAATTCTCTAATATTGAGCATTCTTCTGTTAAGCGTGTCGCCACTATCTTTTTGGCTCATGAGTTTAGATTCATAATAAAAGGTGGCCAAAGAAATCTTTGCGCATTATAGGGTAGATGCTAGTCATCCTCCCATTGAAGCTATCCTTTTTAATCAAGAAGACATGATGCGTTTACAATCTTTGGATCGTATTGCTTATAATGAAAATCTTAGGAAAAAGGTTCCAGCTGATATTCTAGTTGATAGAATTTCCGAGCTTAATGATGATTTTGCTATTCAGAATAATGGATTAGGTTTGCCTCTTGAACAAAGGCTAGTGACTTTTTGCCAAAAGAACGCTTGTAATGATGAATTGGTTGTGCAATACAAAGGGCCTAGGGAGGAAACCATACCTCCCGAGATTGATCTTGGGGACTTTTGTCCCATTAAATTTAGCCCTTTGATTATTTTTGCTTGCCTCAAATAAAACTTGCTGCTGAATGTAGATAATATGATAAAAGTTTTCATGACTTGACATACCACTATTATGGCAATACCTAGATCTATCCTTACTTTTATGCCTAGGTAGGGGCGTTACACGATAGCGCTTGTTGGGAGGCAACCCAATTTTATTTTTTAGTTTTTTCCATTTTGCTTCTGTTTAGGAATAAATATTTGTTCTAGCCTCTGGTTAGATGTGTTTTTATGTTTTAATTAGTGTTTGTGCCAAGTTAAACCTATAGGANAATTTCCGAGCTTAATGATGATTTTGCTATTCAGAATAATGGATTAGGTTTGCCTCTTGAACAAAGGCTAGTGACTTTTTGCCAAAAGAACGCTTGTAATGATGAATTGGTTGTGCAATACAAAGGGCCTAGGGAGGAAACCATACCTCCCGAGATTGATCTTGGGGACTTTTGTCCCATTAAATTTAGCCCTTTGATTATTTTTGCTTGCCTCAAATAAAACTTGCTGCTGAATGTAGATAATATGATAAAAGTTTTCATGACTTGACATACCACTATTATGGCAATACCTAGATCTATCCTTACTTTTATGCCTAGGTAGGGGCGTTACACGATAGCGCTTGTTGGGAGGCAACCCAATTTTATTTTTTAGTTTTTTCCATTTTGCTTCTGTTTAGGAATAAATATTTGTTCTAGCCTCTGGTTAGATGTGTTTTTATGTTTTAATTAGTGTTTGTGCCAAGTTAAACCTATAGGATCTTCTTGGATGATAGTTATTTGATCTTGCAGAAATTTCCAGAAACTTTATGTTCACGAAAACAATTGTTAAAAATCACCAGAACGTGATAAAATACTGATTCCAATTGCTGCTGATCGATAAACAAATTGCCTAGGTCTTCATATTTTGGCTGATTTTTTGGAGTTCCATTAGTTTGCATTAGTTACAGATTTCTACAGACTGTTCTGTTCTTGACAGATTCTGTTTTTCGTGTGTTGTTTGCTTATTTAGATGAATCTATGGTTAGTAAAATAGTTTATAAACCATAGATAAGTTGGAATACAGTAGGTTTAACACCAATATAAATAAAGAATGAGTTCATTACAGTACCTTGAAGTGGTCTTTTGTTTTTTTTCGCTAACGGAGCTCACGAGATATTCCGTTAAGTTTCGTGTTGTGAAGTTTTCAAGTTTTGGGTGAAAGATTTTGATGGATTATGGAACAAGGAGTGGAAAGAGCCTAAGCTTGGTGATGCCCATGGCACCCCCAAGATAATTTAAGGACACCTAAAATCCAAATCTTGGGGATGCCCCGGAAGGCATCCCCTCTTTCGTCTACTTCCATCGGTAACTTTACTTGGAGCTATATTTTTATTCACCACATGATATGTGTTTTGCTTGGAGCGTCTTGTATGATTTGAGTCTTTGCTTTTTAGTTCACCACAATCATCCTTGCTGTACACACCTTTTGAGAGAGCCATACAAGATTTGGAAATTATTAGAATACTCTTTGTGCTTCACTTATATCTTTTGAGTTATATAGTTTTGCTCTAGTACTTTACTTATATCTTTTAGAGAACGGTGGTGGATTTGTTTTATAGAAACTATTGACCTCTCATGCTTCACTTAGATTATTTTGAGAGTATTAAATAGCATTGTAATTTTCTTAAATAATCTTAATATGCTAGGTATTCAAGAATAGTAAAAACTTTCTTATGAGTGTTTTGAATACTAAGAGAAGTTTGATGCTTGATGATTGTTTTGAGATATGGAGGTAATTATCAAAGTCGTGCTAGTTGAGTAGTTGTGAATTTGAGAAATGCCTATGTTGAAGTTTGCAAGTCCCTTAGCATGCACGTATGGTAAACGTTATGTAACAAATTTGAAATATGAGGCGTTCTTTGATTGTCCGACTTATGAGTGGCGGTCGGGGACGAGCGATGGCCTTTTCCTACCAATCTACCCCCCTAGGAGCATGCGCGTAGTGCTTGGTTTTTGATGACTTGTAGATTTTTGCAATAAGTATGTGAGTTCTTTATGACTAATGTTGAGTCCATGGATTATACGCACTCTCACCCTTCCATCATTGCTAGCCTCTTCGGTACCGTGCATTGCCCTTTCTCACATTGAGAGTTGGTGCAAACTTCGTCGGTGCATCCAAAACCCGTGATATGATACGCTCTTTCATACATAAACCTCCTTATATCTTCCTCAAAACAGCCACCATACCTACCTATTATGGCATTTCCATAGCCATTCCGAGATATATTGCCATGCAACTTTCCACCATCCAGTTTATCATGACACGTTCGTCATTGTCATATTGCTTAGCATGAGCATGTAGTTGACATAGTATTTGTGGCAAAGCCACCATTCATAATTATTTAATACATGTCACTCTTGGTTCATTGCATATCCCTGTACACCGCCAGAGGAATTCATATAGGGTCATACTTTGTTCTAGTATCGAGTTGTAATAATTGAGTTGTAAATAAGTAGAAGTGTGATGTGATGATCATCATTTTCTAGAGCATTGTCCCAAGTGAGGAATAAAAAAATAAAAAAGTAGAAAGGCCAAAAAAAGAGAAGGCCCAAAAAAATGAGAGAAAAAGATAGAAGGGACAATGTTACTATCCTTTGCCACACTTGTGCTTCAAAGTAGCACCATAATCTTCATGATAGAGAGTCTTTTGTTTTTATCACTTTCATATACTAGTGGGAATTTGTCATTATAGAACTTTGCTTGTATATTCCAACAATGGGCATCCTCAAGTGCCCTAGGTCTTCATGAGCAAGCAAGTTGGATGCACACCCACTTAGTTTCTTTTGTTGAGCTTTCATACATTTATAGCTCTAGTGCATCCGTTGCATGGCAATCCCTACTCGTTGAATGGACATCAATCGATGGGCATCTCCATAGCTCATTGATTAGCCTCGTTGATGTGAGACTTTCTCCTTTTTTGTCTTCTCCACATAACCTCCATCATCATATTCTATTCCACCCATAGTGCTATGTCCATGGCTCGCGCTCATATATTGCGTGAAGGTTTATAAGTTTGAGATTATTAAAGTATGAAACAATTGCTTCGCTTGTCATCGGGATTGTGCATGATGAGAGCACTCTTGTGTGATGAAAATGGAGCATGAATAAACTATATGATTTTGTAGGGATGAACTTTCTTTGGCCATGTTATTTTGAGAGGACATAATTGCTTAGTTAGTATGCTTGAAGTATTATTATTTTTATGTCAATATGAACTATTATCTTGAATCTTTCGGATCTGAATATTCATACCACAATTAAGAAGAATTACATTGAAATTATGCCTAGTAGCACTCCGCATCAAAAATTCTGTTTTTATCATTTACCTACTCGAGGACGAGCAGGAATTAAGCTTGGGGATGCTTGATACGTCTCCAACATATCTATAATTTTTGATTGCTCCATGCTATATTATCTACTATTTTGGACATTATTGGGCTTTATTATCCACTTTTATATTATTTTTGGGACTAACCTATTAACCGGAGGCCCAGCACAGAATTGCTGTTTTTTGCCTATTTAAGAGTTTCGCAAAAAAAGAATATCAAACGGAGTCCAAACGGAATGAAACCTTCGGGAGCGTGATTTTTGGAACGAACAAGATCCAGGAGACTTGGACCCTACGTAAGAGAAGCTTCCAGGAGGCCACGAGGTAGGGGCGCGCCTACCCCCCAGGGTGTGCCCTCCACCCTCGTGGGCCCCCTGTTGCTCCACCAACGTACTCCTTCCTCCTATATATACCTATGCACCCCAAACGATCAGAACAGGAGCCAAAAACCTAATTCCACCGCCGCAACCTTCTGTACCCATGAGATCCCATCTTGGGGCCTGTTCCGGAGGGGGCATCCATCACGGAGGGCTTCTACATCAACACCATAGCCTCTCCGATGAAGTGTGAGTAGTTTACTTCAGACCTTCGGGTCCATAGTTAGTAGCTAGATGGCTTCTTTTCTCTTTTTGGATCTCAATACAATGTTCTCCCCCTCTCTCGTGGAGATCTATTCGATGTAATCTTCTTTTGCGGTGTGTTTGTTGAGACCGATGAATTGTGGGTTTATGATCAAGTTTATCTATGAACATTATTTGAATCTTCTCTGAATTCTTTTATTTATGATTGGTTATCTTTGCAAGTCTCTTCGAATTATCAGTTTGGTTTGGCCTACTAGATTGATCTTTCTTGCAATGGGAGAAGTGCTTAGCTTTGGGTTCAATCTTGCGGTGTCCTTTCCTAGTGACAATAGGGGCAGCAAGGCACATATTGTATTGTTGCCATACAGGATAACAAGATGGGGTTTTTATCATATTGCATGAATTTGTCCCTCTATATCATGTCATCTTGCTTAAGGCGTTACTCTGTTTTCATGAACTTAATACTCTAGATGCATGCTGGATAGCGGTCGATGAGTGGAGTAATAGTATTAGATGCAGGCAGGAGTCGGTCTACTTGTCTCACACGTGACGCCTATATACATGATCATACCTAGATATTCTCATAACTATGCTCAATTCTGTCAATTGCTCAATAGTAATTCGTTCACCCGCCGTAAAATACTTATGCTCTGGAGAGAAGCCACTAGTGAAACCTATGGCCCCCGGGTCTATCTTCATCATATTATCTTCCAACACTTAGTTATTTACTTTCTTTTTTACTTTGCTTTTATTTTACTTTGCATCTTATCATAAAAATACCAAAAAAAATTATCCTATCATATCTATCAGATCTCACTCTCGTAAGTGACCGTGAAGGGATTGACAACCCCTTATCGCGTTGGTTGCGAGGATTTATTTGTTTTGTGTAGGTACGAGGGACTCGCGTGTAGCCTCCTACTGGCTTGATACCTTGGTTCTCAAAAACTGAGGGAAATACTTACGCTACTTTGCTGCATCACCCTTTCCTCTTCAAGGGAAAACCAACGCAGTGCTTAAGAGGTAGCAAGCCCCTCCGGAGAGTGCTGCTAGACAGTATGCAGACAACTGTGGCGGGTGCTTCTTCTTCGGCTGGGAGAGGTCGGGGGAGGACGAAGAAGCCTGCTAGAGGTGGACGTGGCAAAGGGAGAGGTAGGAAGGCTGTTACGCCTTCCTCGCCGCCACCCTCAGCTAATTCACCCGACCACAGGAGTGCTCCGTCTGACAAGGACCCATCTCGGACTCCGATCCATGAGCCTCCGTTCGCTGATCCTTCCCCCCACCAGACTCGGGTCGTCGATCCTTCACCCCAAGTGAGCTGGTCCCAGAGTCTTTGTCTCAGAAGACTCCGGTCACGGGGTCTTCGTCCCAGAAGACGCCGGTCACGGGGTCTTTGGCCCACGAGACTCCGGAGGCTAGTGGCCCGAAGGATGGTAGCGAGGACACCTTTTCAGATGATAGCTACAGCGACGACGAGCTAGTTGAGAAGGGCAAGAAGGTTTACAAGCGTGGCTGCACAAAGCTCCCGCCCGTGCTGATGACCCTCGACGAGAGGTGTTTGATTGCGCATAAAGGGTTGAAGTAAGTGCATTTACTATTTTTTAACCTTTTGCCTTCATGTTCCTTCAAATTAATATCTAATGTGTTGGCCTTGTCATACTATAGGGGCTGGGTGGGCCCCGTGGTGCCCGTAGGCCCAACCAGGTCCTTAGTGTGCTTTGCCGGTAGCACTTCCCTGGGTGGGTCACGTTGCCCGGTGAGGGTCAGGTTCCACAACTAGCACTGACCTGGGAGCTGTACTCGGTTGCCCCGGCCCAGCAGGAAGAGAGAGTCGACGGTGTCTTGTGTGAGACGGTGGCCGACATTGTGTTCCGTCGGTTTTGGGTAATTTCTCCTTTACGGAATTAAAAATCAACACTGCCTAGTGATTGTACTAATTAGTCTTGTCTTGTTTGATTGCAGACCTTCTACAGGGTTTCAGAGGGAGAGCAGGAGGCCGCGTGTATGGTTGTCGAAAGCGAGTGCAAGCGCCTACTTCAGAACTTAAGGCACGAGGCTCGGGTGCAGGCCGTTCGAGACTACTACGCCTCGAAGGGTATTAGGAGGGGCAAGCAGAAGTGTCGCGGCAAGTTTCTGAGTAAGGAGAAGTACATGCAGGTAATTACCTATTCTTAAGGCCCTGAACTTAGTTTTCTTGATTTGATTCGTAGGCGTAGCACTGAAATTTCTCTTGACTCACTTAGGTGCCCCCGAGATGGTGTGTGGATAAGATGGACTATTGGGAGGTGTTGGTGGATGTGTGGTGCTCTCCCGAATGGAAAATCGAACACCAAAGGCCCAAGGATAAGCGCGACCAAATGGAAGGTGTGCCACACCATCAAGGGAGCTCCAACCTATTTGAGTACGGGGATAAATGGGTTTGTGGTTTGCTACATGATTCATGCAATTCATTCTTCATGCTAGCATTTATCCCTTCCAAAATGACTTAATTAATATGCTTAGTTAGTTAAAAAATGGCATAACTACCTTGGATAGTTCAGTTATGACATATTTAGCTCTAAAATGACATAATAACCTTAGATAGCTCTATAAAATGACTTAATATGCTTTAGTTAGTTAAAAAATGGCATAACTACCTTCGATAGCTCAATAACTACCTAAATTAGTCTTAGCTAGTTCATTCATGACATAATTGGCTATAAAATGACATAATAACCTTAGATAGCTCTATA
>LR880968.1:823591058-823609822 GCA_904067115.1 Aegilops sharonensis | reverse complement strand
ACTTCAAAGAGTGCCCCAAATTTTCTATCGGAGAGTCAAGAACGTGTGCCAACCCCTATGCATAGGTTCCCAATGTCACAAAACCCGCAAGTTGATCACCAAGACATACATCAAGTGTTCTCATAAAAGACTCAATCCGATAAGATAACTTCAAAAAGGGAAAGTCAATTCATCACAAGAGAGTAGAGGGGGAGAAACATCATAAGATCCAACTACAATAGCAAAGCTCGGGATACATCAAGATCGTGCCATGGAGGGAACACGAGAGAGAACACGAGAGAGAGAGAGAGAGAGAGAGAGAGAGAGAGAGAGAGAGAGAGAGAGAGACCGAACACATAGCTACTGGTACATACCCTCAGCCCCGAGGGTGAACTACTCCCTCCTCTTCATGGAGAGCACCGGGATGATGAAGATGGCCACTGGAGATGGATCCCCCCTCCGGCAGGGTACCGGAAAGGGGTCCTGATTGGTTTTTGGTGGTTTTGGAGGATTGCGGCGGCGGAACTCCCGATCTATGTTCTGTTCTGGATGTTTTAGGGTACGTAGGTATATATGGGTGGAAGGAGTACGTCGGTGGAGTTACAGGGGGCCCACGAGGAAGGGGGAGCGCCCAGGGGGGTGGGCGCGCCTCCCACCCTCGTGAGCACCTCCCGTATCTTTTGATGTGGAGTCCATGTCCATCAGGTGGGTTTCCTTCCAAAAATAACTTCTCCAGTAGATTTCGTTTCGTTTTGACTCCGTCTGATATTCCTTTTCCTCGAAACACTGAAATAGGCATAAAACAGCAAATCTGGGCTGGGCCTCTGGTTAATAGGTTAGTCCCAAAAATAATATAAATGTGGATAATAAAGCCCAATATTGCCTTAAACAGTAGATAAAGTAGCATGGAGCAATCAAAAATTATAGATACGTTGGAGACGTATCTCATATTAGCCCAATCATGCACGTAATGTTCGCATTACTATCTAATATGACTGACTCGTGAGATCCAAATGTGCAGACCATCTCGGGGGTTGGGTGCGACATATGCCAAAGGATGGCTTATCATGGAGGGGGCGAGTAGAACGTCGCCAGTGCCTGGAAACGGGATGAGGCGAAGACATGCACGCCGGCGAATATTTCCCAGCTTCAGGGCTCTCCGAGGAGATAACACCCCTACTGCTGCTCTGCGGGGTCTCCGCATGATCACTAAGGCAAAGTGAGTACAAGATGCTCCTTGAGCTGTTTGGGGTGAGGAAGGAGAAGGGCACGGTTAGCTCTTCTCTCCCTCTATACCTGTGTCTAAAACTACTAGCTTCCAACCCTTTGCATGGGTGCCACGGGGGTTTATATAGGCCTACCCCCGGGGGTACAACGGTAATCCGGTTGGGTGCGGGCCCAAACTGTTAGTCTCTAAGTCACCGTCCTCTCCGCCGACTTCTGGGGCCCGCGGACTAGTGGGCCCCGTCGACGGCCCGGCATGGGGCCGACAGCCCTTGTCCGCCGCGAGCGGGTCTTGCCGGCTCCAGATTACTGTAGCCGTGCTTCCAATGACGCGAGCTTGGTCATGGGGTCATGGCAACAGTGCCGCCGCCGGGCGGGCGATCACTGTTGCCATTCCTCGCCTTGTCTGGTCAATGGCGCGTGGATCCCGCAGGAGGGGCCGGCCGACTCCCGGAAGCCGACTCCATCGGGTCCGTCTTTGGGGCGTTCTCGCCGTCTTCGGTACTCCCGCTGACAGGCGGGTCCCGCCGTCTTCGGGTCGTACAGACAGGCCATCGTGGGTACAGGAATCTGCCCACGGTGCTGATGTCAGGGCCGGCGTGGCTACAGCGCTGCGCCGGACGGAGATCACCGTCGGTACGGCGCTCTGTAACCATACCTGCCCTTTACGGGCAGGGTGGGGATGGGCCGCGGGGCGGCCTTACCCCATCCCGCTCGTATTCGCTCAAACAGGAGGTGGTTGGGGTCGCAGGCCGTCTCCCTGTAGCCGGCCTCGCTGGAGGTCGCTGGCTTGGAGTCGGCTTGTCCTGAGGTCGCCGTCTTAAAGTCGGCTTGTCTTGAGGCCGCCTCTGGGACTCAGCCCAGAGGGGTAGTCGGCGACTCTGTTGCCGACTCTCTGAAGGCGGCTCTTTGTCTTGCGGTCTTGAGGGGCGCAGTCTGCCCCGATGTTTTGAAAGGTTCAGGGGCTCGGTTTCGCCTACCCGTGGCCCATTACTCCGACAGTAGTCCCCGAAGCTGGGGAGGCGCCGAGGGCAGCCCGTTGAGGAGCCTTAACAGCTTCATCCCTTTGATGGAAGAATCTGGACCCGGCCCGCCGTCTCCATCTGGAGTCGGCCTTGTAGGGGGCCGTCTTGCTCTTCAAAGGTTTCGAAGGTCGCAGCGGGATCCGGCGGCGTGCCTGATAAGCTTCCCGGTAGCCGCCCGCTGTGGGCCCGCCACGCGACGCCACACAGTAGGGCCAGTCTGCCAGCCCACGCGCGTGACAAGACGGTCCCGTCAGGCGGGGCCCGCCACTACCGTGCCCCGACGTGCAGCAGATCCGCTGCGGTCATGCGGGCGGTTGGGCTCCCCATGCCGTTACTGCGCGCAGTAACGTCGTGGCTTAAATCGTGGGGGTGTGGGGACGTGGGCGCAGTTAATCCCACGCCCGCCCCCTCGGCCTCGTAGCCTAGGCGCCTATAAGTAGGCGGGGGGCGGGAGGGCACGGCGACGCACGCGCGCTCTCTCATCCCCGCTCCCTGCCTCATCTTCTTCCTTGCTCCACCGCGCCGAGCCTTGTTTCTTCCTCGCCGCGGAGATGAGCTCCTCATCCGCCGCCGCGCCTACCACCGCGCGCTCCGGCGTGTGGGACGGCTCCATCATCGACGACGACATAATCGAATTCCTTCGTCAAACGCGCCGCATCCCCGGCATCCACCTAGTGCGGGCCCGCGCCGCGCCGGAGGGAGAAATCACGCCGGCGCCGGAGGAGGGCGAGCGGTTGATTTTCCGCTCGCACCTCATGCGCGGGCTGGGGCTGCCGGCGAGTGGCTTCTTCCGCGCGTTCTTGGAGTTCTTCGGGCTCCAACCGCACCACCTCACCCCCAACACGGTGGTGCTGCTGGCCGCCTTCGCATCCTTATGCGAAGGTTTTCTCGGAGTCCTCCCCACCATCGAGCTGTGGGGGGAATTCTTCCAAGCGAAGCTCGGGACCCATGTCGCTCGCGTGATTGCTCTGTGCGGCACGTTCATCGCCAAGAGGAGGCCGGTGCCCGAGAATCCTTTCCCTGCCATCCCCCTTATCAAGTCGGTGAAGATGTGGCAGCGCTCGTACTTCTACGTCAAGAACGCCGCCCCCGACGGCGACTGGGTCAACTTGCCGCCCTACGTGGGCGGCGAGCTGGCGGGCTGACCCACCAGCTGGTCCTACAGGGCCCGGACGCTGACTCCCGCAGGCAACACCGCCGTCACGCGGCTCCGCGTAATGATACAGTCGGAGGGCCTGACTGGGGCAGACATGCTGGCCACCTTTGTGGCGCGCCGAGTTCTCCCTCTTCAAGGCCGACCTCATCTGATTTGTCAGATGAGCGGCCGCCGGGACCCCAGTCGGCTGTGCTCCAAGGACATGCCCCACGCAGAGGTGGTGGACACGATGAACTTCTTGGCGAACTGCGACCTCACGGAGGAGTGGCATTTCGGCAAGGAGCCATACTCGCGCGCCAATCCTCCGCCGTTGGTAAGTCGTCTCTTGCTTCTCTGTTTCCTTCTTTAGCCGGATCCGGCTCTTACTTTCCTTGGTCTGTTCTGACTCAGAATCCCCTCATGCCGCCCTCGACCGGCACCGCGGGGCCGGCTCGTGAATTCGTCCCCGACCGGGCGGAGAGCGACGCCGACGACCCTGACTTTGGTGTGGCGGCAATGGAGGCTGACGCCGAGGGAGGGGGAGGGGCCGACGAACTCAGGCCTTTGGCCACCTTCGTCGACTGGCCCGATGATGATGGCGAGAAGGAAGTCGCCCCCCGCCGCCAGCAGAAAGCCGGCCATCCAGGCGCGAGCTCCTCCGCCGTCTTAGGGGGTCGAGGCGGCGCGACGAGGCGCCGGGCTGGGCCGAGTCAGCCAAGCGGCCAGGCCAAGAAATTCAGGGGAGCGGCCGCCGCGACCCAGCGCGAAGAAGCGGTCGCGAAGGCAAACCGCTTCTGTAAGGAGGTGAAGAGGCCACCGCTGGTCTCCGCGTAAGTATTTTTTTATTCTGTCTTGTTTTCTTCTGGTCCGTCTTGCCCGAGTCTTCTCATGTCCTTTTTTTCTCATCAGGGCTCCCCTCACCTTGGAGAGGGTCACCGCCGCCTCCGTCATGGGGTCGGCGGAGACGTCCGCCAACAGTTGGCGGTTTGACCCTGCGGTCGCCCTCCGGGAGGCAACAGAGCGGAATGCGTAGGAGAAGCGCGACGAGGAGGAGGCCACCCGTCGGGAGAAGGTGGAGGCCGAGAAGGCGGTCGAAGCCGCTGCTGCAGCAAAAAGGCAGGCCGAGGAGGCTGCGCGCCTTCAGTCGGCGCTGCTCGTCACTCCGCTGAGCTCAGCGCCACCACCGCCGGAGTTCACGGGGCAATCGGAGGAAGTCGGTGGTGAGGTCCCCGTCGCAGGGAGGGAAGGCGGCGACGTCTCTTCGCCGGGCGCGGCCGCGCCACCTCCGCCGCCTCCGCCGCAGTCTGAGGTCGCGCGAGGCAAACAGCCGGCGGACCCACCCGTGCCGCCGACCGACGATGAAGCCGTGGCGCAGCTGCTTCTTCAAGTCGCCTCGCCAGCGCGGCGCCGTCTTGAGAAGGCGACCTCGGCGCCGCGCCCCTTGGAGACCGGCGCCGCCAGCTCGGCCATCCACGACGCTGAGGCGACAAGCGCCGCGCCCGTTGGGTGGGTGCGAGGAGGCATCATGGGCCCGCTGAACACGACGCTCCTGGACGTCCAAGCGAAGCTGCGGGCTGAAGGCGACGCCCTCTAGAACCTTTCCAAGGCGCACCTGGCGTCGTGATCCGCCGTGCGGGTATGTTTCATTTCCGAATTTTTCTCTTGATCTTCTCTGTGGGGGCGCGCCAGCGCACCAACTGGGTGTAGTCCCCGAGTTTCGGGTCGGCTGCTGAGCAGGCGGCCCGGAACGTTATTTGCTTACTTCCAAGTTTTTACCTGTGTCTGGAATCCCTGTTACAGGAATATCACAACCTCCATGCTACCGCCTTCAACCGCAACGTTGAAGAACTGAACAAGCGGGCTGCTGACCTGGCGAGGAGCCGAGGTGAGTTTTCTTCTTCGCGGGGGCGCGCTGGCGCACCCGCGGGCTGTAGTCCCCGAGATTCGGGCAGACTCCTGCGCAGTCGGGCCGGATCTTCCTGGCGACCTTCTTAACTGACGACTTCGCGTCCTTCTTCTTTTTATACTTCAGAGTCCAACGCCGCTCTGTGGGGTCAGCTGGGTACGGCCGAGACCGCCTTGCGCGCCAAAGAGGAGGAGTGCGGTAAGCTCGCCGCAGAGCGCGACCTGCTGGCTACGCAGCTGGCGGAGCAGAGGGAGCTGCTCAAGGCGGCACGGGCTGAGGCGGAGAAGAAAGAGGCCGCCCTCCTGGCCGAATTTGAGAGCGAGCGCTCCGCCTGGACCGATAGGGAAGCACAGCTGACCTCCCACTTCCATGAAATCGAAGATATCGTTGATGGTAAGTTTGCTTTTACTTTCTCTTTTGGATTGCCGACTATGGGTTAAGCCGGCTCCTGTTTTTTCTGACTCGCTTTTTCTTCTTCTTGGCAGACTTCTTCCCTGGTCACACGCAGGCGGCCAATCAGGCCATCGAGGCCGAACACGAGGCACGGAGGGCGGGTGGCGCAGAGATCGCAGCCAACGCCCCCCGGACCCTTGACGAGGAGCTCCTGAGTATTGAGCCTCGTCTGCGGCCGACACATCGGATGCTGCGCCGTCTTCAGCGTGTCGGGGCCCAGGCGATTGCTGCCCTGTGGCCGGACATGCCGGCTCTGCGCACTCCCAGCCGGACCGCCGACTGGCTGGAGGTCGCGGCTGGGCGTCTTGAGGCTTGGAAGGGCTCCGCGACTCGGGCTGGAGCTCGCCGAGCTCTGGAGTTCGTCAAGGCGTGTTATCCAGGGCTTGACCTGGACCGGCTGGCCGCGTTCCGATCAGAAGCCCAGGCGGAGCTGCTGGCCGCGGAGGGCGCCCTCGTCGAGCGTGCGGCGACGATCGCCGACTATACGGACACCAGTATCTTCGTCCCCGAGCGGGCTGAAGACGGTGGGGAGGCACCGCCGGAGTGGTTCGGGATGAACCCGGACTACGGCGAGGACTCGGCGGAGGTGATCGACTCCAGCACCGAGGATGAAGACGAGGCGGAGGACGGAGACGGCATGGAGGCGCCAGAAGACGGAGCGGGCGGCCAGCCTCAGCTCAACCGCGCCTCTAGCAACGAGCCGCGCCCATGTGAGCCAGCCGCTGCCAGAGACAATCAAACCGAGACTGCCCAGCCAGCCGCCCCGGCGCCTGACGCCGCCGCCGCCTCCGGCCTTCCAACCCCATCCGCTGCTTCTTAGGCCGCTGCCTTGTCTTTATTTTATCTTTTTGTTAGTCTTTCGAAAGAACTTTGTTAATTCGCACAATTCTACCCGCGGGGTGTATTCTGAACCTCTGTTCGAAGATCCGTCCAAGGGCCTAAGTTTGTGTAAATATTATTCTAATTTTATCTTTCCTTGCTTATTGCTCTTGTGGCTTTTTCCTTTGCCGCCTTCCCTTAGATGCCGCCTTGCCCGTCGGGCAACCGCTCTGCGGATTGCCGTCTAGGTCAAGTGCTTGGCTACTTTGAGAAGGCAAGTACTTGGCCATTTTTGAGTCGTTTAAGCAAGTTGGGTGGAAAACGGCAAGCCGACTTCTTAAGAGTCGGTTTCACGAAACGGGATGGGAGCCGATTAAACTATGTTTATGCTTTGGGTCCTTAGCCATCTTTTCGTGTGGGCTCCCACTCTTCCTTACTCCTGCCCACCAAACAGTCGCTCCGCGAGCTGCGGCTTCTGACAGGAGACGGCTTAGGCACCGCACGCTACTTGTCTGACTTCAGGAAGCACTTCATAGCTCAAAAGCCGCGAGTCCCCGGGCCGACTAGTCGAGCCCATTGCCAAACAACATAATCAAAGGGTAACACACTCAAAGGCATAATTCTTATCATACAGATAACAAAAGAGGGCAGTCCCCGAGCTCGTCTCGAGGGGCCCGGAGTCTTGGTATTTCAAACACAAAAGGGTAGCGTGGTACATACTGCATCAACTGTAAAACCTTCGGAGGAGATTCGCATTCCATGGCCGCTCCGTCTCTTTGCCGGAGTCGTCCCTCTTGCGTGCTCGGGGCTTCTGAGTGTCGATCAGGTAGTAGGAGTCGTTGCCCAACACTTTACTGATGATGAACGGTCCTTCCCAAGGCGCCGGCAGCTTGTGCTGGCCGGCTGTTCGCTGGATCAGCCGGAGCACAAGGTCACCCTCTAGGAAAGATCTTGGCTTGACCTTCTTGTTGTAGTAGCGGTGCAGGCTTTGCTGGTAGATGCTGGACCGGCTGAGTGCCAACAGCCGACCCTCTTCCAGCAGATCGACGCCGTCTTGACGTGCTTCTTCTGCCTCTTCCTCGGTGTACATGGTGACTCGCGGGGAGTCGAACTCTATATCCGTTGGGATGACGGCTTCGGCACCGTAGACGAGGAAGAAGGGTGTGAAGCCAGTTGACTTGTTTGGAGTCGTACGCAGACTCCATAGGACGGCTGGCAACTCCTCAAGCCAGCAGCCGGCCGAACGCTCCAGTGGTTCGACCAGACGAGGCTTGATGCCAGACAAGATGAGGCCGTTCGCTCGCTCCACCTGACCGTTTGACTGCGGATGGGCAACGAACGCTAAGTCCAGTCGGATGCCCTGCGTCACGCAGAAACGGGCCAGGGCGCCCTTCGCGAAATTTGTGCCGTTGTCGGTGATGATGCTGTGTGGTACGCCGTACCGAGTCGTGATGTCGGCGATGAAAGTCACTGCCGTAGGACCATTCAACTTCTTGATGGGTTTTTCTTCTATCCACTTGGTGAACTTGTCCACCGCGACAAGTAAGTGAGTTAGGCCACCTCGTGCCGTCTTGAATGGTCCGACCATGTCCAGGCCCCAGACAGCAAAGGGCCAGGCGATAGGGATAGTCTTGAGCGCTGAAGCCGGCTGAAGCGGCTTGGAGCAGAACACCTGGCACCCCTTGCATTTTTGAACTAATTCCTTGGCCTCTTCTAGGGCAGTTGGCCAGAAGAAACCATGTCGGAAGGCTTTGGCGACGAGTGCTCTGGAGGCTGCATGATGGCCGCACTCGCTCTGATGGATGTCTTCAAGGGTTGCTTGGCCTTGCTCTGATTCAACGCAGCGCTGGTAGACACCGGTGACGCTGCGCCTGACCAGCTCTCTATTGACTATAGTGTAGGCTGCCGCTCGGCGTTGCACTTGCCGAGCCAAGGTTTCATCGGTTGGTAGCTCTCCGTTTACTAAAAACTTCAGGATGGGCTGGGCCCATGAGGGTGCTGCTATTTCTTCGACTGCCAGTACTGCTACTTGGACGAGGGCGGCTGGGCTGGGAGGCGGCGGGTTGGAGTCTGCAGCAGCTTGCTGGGTTGAAGAAGTCCCCGGACCGATTGGCGCAGTCCCCGGGCCGAGTACTGGAGTCGTCGCAATGGCCGCCGCAGTCCCCGGGCCGGGTTCTGAAGTCCCCGGGCCGGCTTCGACTGCCGCGTTCTTGGGGGCGTCTGCAAGGGTTCTTGTGCCGTCTGCTGAGGTTCTGGAGTCGGATCCGGCTTCTTCAGGGGGATCCGGCACAAAAATGGTTTGACGGACGGCTTGAGAAGGCGCTGAAGGGCGACGCCGGATGGTATTGCCTGACGGGTGGAACCGATTCTTGCCAAGGCATCTGCTTTGTCATTGTTGTTTCTTGGCACGTGGAGGAATTTGCATCCCTCAAAATATCCACTCAGCTGCTGTACCAGAAAGCGGTAGCTCGCCATATTTGTATCTTTGGCGTCCCAGTCGCCGGATGACTGTTGGACCACCAAGTCGGAGTCGCCATAGCACATGATCCGGCGAATGTCGAGCTCTTTGGCAAGCCGGAGCCCGTGGATGAGCGCCTCGTATTCGGCGACGTTGTTGGAGGCGGCGAAATGGATCTGCAGCACGTACTTGAGCTTGTCGCCTTAAGGGGAAGTGAGGACCATGCTGGCTCCCAAGCCGGTGCGCATCTTGGAGCCATCAAAGTGCATCCGCCAATGGGTGGAGTCGGGCGCTGGCGGCAGATACTGGGTCTCGGCCCAATCGACGAGGAAGTCGGCCAGCGCTTGTGACTTGATGGCGGTGCGGGGCTGGTAAAAGATGGTGTAGGGGGCCAACTCTATGGACCATTTGGCCACTCGGCCTGAAGCATCTCGGCTTCCGATGATCTCTGCTAGTGGGGCCGTGCAAACCACGGTGATTGGGTGCTCTTGAAAGTAAGGCTTCAACTTCTTGGCGGCAAAATGCACGTCGTAACACATCTTCTGGTAATGGGGATAGTTCTGCTTGGATGTCGACAGTACCTCGCTCAGGTAATACACTGGTCTCTGGACAGGTAGCGCCTTGCCTTCCTCTTTGCGTTCAACCACAATAACTGTGCTGACTACCCTGCTGGTGGCGGCAATATACAGGAGCATGGGCTCCTTTGGAGTTGGAGCCGCCAGCACTGGGGGAGTAGTCAGCATTCTCTTCAACTGGAGAAAAGCTTCGTCCGCCTTGGAGTTCCATTCGAAGAAGGTGGTCTTCTTCATAAGCTGGTACAGAGGAAGAGCTTTCTCACCCAACCGACTGATGAATCGACTGATAGACGCCAAGCAGCCGGTGAACTTCTGCACATCTAGTAGTCAGCGGGGCACTTCCATCCTCTCAATTGCCTTGATCTTCACGGGGTTGCACTCTATGCCGCGCTCAGATACCAGGAAGCCAAGGAGCTGGCCGGCTGGTACTCCGAAGACGCATTTCTCTGGATTGAGCTTGATCTGGAATCGACGCAGGTTTTCAAAGGTCTCTTTGAGGTCTTCCAACAGCGTTCCTCGCTTCTCCGTCTTCACCACCACGTCGTCCACGTAAACGTGGGCCTTTCTGCCAAGCTGCTTGAGGAGGCACTTCTGCATGCAACGCTGAAAGGTGGCGCCGGCGTTCCTCAAGCCGAACGTCATGGTCAGGTAACAGAAGGCTCCAAATGGCGTGATGAAGGAGGTCTTCAATCTGTCTGCCGGGTTCAGCTTGATCTGATGATATCCTGAATATGCATCTAAGAAGCTCAACTGCTCGCATCCGGCTGTGGAGTCTATCACCTGATCAATTCTTGGCAGAGCGAACGGGTCCTTGGGGCAGGCTTTCTTGAGGCTTGTGTAGTCAATACAAATCCGCCACTGCTTGTTCTTCTTTAGTACCAAGACCGGGTTCGCCAACCATTCTGGAAAGAAAACTTCCATGATGAAACCGGCTGCGAGGAGCCGGGCTATCTCTTCTCCAACAACTCTTCTTTTTTCTTCTGACAGGCGGCGCAAGGGCTGCCTGACGGGCTTCACATCAGATCAGACATGTAACTTGTGCTCGGCGAAATCCGTTGGTACACCTGGCATGTCTTTGGGGGACCATGCGAAGATGTCCCGATTCTCATGGAGGAAATCGACGAGCTCGCCTTCCTATTTGCTGTCGAGGTTTGCACCTATGACAACGTATTTCTCTGGGTGCTCCGGGTCCAAGGGTATCTTCTTGGTCTCTTTGGCCGGCTTGAACGAGCCCTCAGCTTCTGACGATATCTCTGGCTTCTTGCCGGCCACTGCCACAATCCGATGCAGGAGCCGCTTCTCAGCCGCGATCACCAGGAACTTGGCCAGCCGGCTGCTTTCAGCTGCGCAGGCGGACGACTCCCTGTAGTCGCCGGCTACGGTCAGAATCCCCTTGGAGCTCGGCATCTTCATTTTTAGGTAGGCGTAGTGGGGGACCGCCATGAATTTGGCCAAAGCAGGTCGGCCAAGCAAGGCATGGTAGGGGCTCTCGAGGTCCACCACTTCGAACCAGACTGGCTCTCGGCGAAAGTGATCCTTGTCCCCAAAGAGGACGTCTATCAGAATCTTGCCAATCGGTGAGCAGGAAAGGCCAGGTACAATTCCGTGGAACACAGTCCGACTATGCTGAAGCTGTCTTTGCTTGATTCCTAGCTTCTGCATCGTATCCTCGTACAGGATGTTGATGCAGCTACCTCCGTCTATCAGTACTCGCGAGAAGCGAGCGACCCGCCTATCCGTGGCAAGGGTGGCTCCCAAGACCAGGGCGTAGGAGCCCGGATTCGGCATCACCTCTGGGTGATCAGCACGGCTCCAGCTGATAGGTTTCTCGGACCAGTGCATGAATTCTGGGGTGTCTGACGCTACTGCATTCACTTCTTGCTGCTGCTGCCGCCTGCTGCGGCGATCATCAGCCATGCTGGTAAACACGACATAGGCGCCGTGCTCTTCCGGGTAACCGTCTTGTACTGCGCCGACTGGCCGGGCAGACGACTGCTGGGGTGGTGGTGGAGGCGGCGGCCCAGCAGGCGGAGGAGGGGCAAGGCCGTCTCCCTTGGCGATCCTGGTGAGCCAGTGGCACTTCCGGGTGGTGTGATTTGACGGCTTCGCGCCATTGTGGAACTTTCAGGATTCGTCCAGAGTCTGCTCGTAAGAGAAGGTCGGCAACCAGTTGGACTTGCCGCCTTTCTGCCGCTTGGCAGGAGGCTGCCCCTCTGGCTGCTGGTCTTCGACTGTTGCCACCTGCCGGCTGTTGGATGCCGGCTGCGGGGCCTTGCGCTTATGATCATTCTGCTGCTGTCGCCGACCGGCGTCGCCAGCCGGAGTTCTGGGAGCATGAGGAGCTACTTTGCCAGTCGCACTGACTTCGATCTCCGACTTCATGGAGGAGTCGGCAGTGGCGTACTTGTCTGCTATGACCAGCAGCTCGTCGAGGGTCTCCGGCTCATCGCAAAGGAGCTTGTGCTTGAGGAGGGTGCCTTCTCTGCACCCGGCGGTGAAGTACTCGATTGCCTGCACCTCATGCACTCCTTCGCAGGAGTTCTGGAGCTCGGCCCAGCGCGTGAGGTAGTCGCGAGTAGACTCGTTGGGGCCTTGCACGCACAAGGACAGCTGACGAGGCTTGGGGGGTCGCTTGTATGTGCTCGTGAAGTTGCGGACGAAGGCCTCGGTGAAGTCGACACATCTGTTGATGCTGCGGGGCTTCAAGCTGTTCAACCATGTCCGGGCCGTGCCCTGGAGCATGAGGGGAACATACTTTACGGCAACGCGCTTGTTGCCGTTCGCTATGCTGACGGCCGTGGAGTAGTCCACCAGCCAGTCCTCCGGCTTCACGGAACCGGTGTATTTGGGTGTGTCTCGGGGGAGTGTGAATCCTCGGGGGAAGGGCTCGTCTCGGATGCGACGTCCGAAACAGGGCGGGCCCAACTCGTCTTCTTCTTCTAGTGCCAGGGATCGGTGGAGTCGCTCGATCCGGTGGCGAGCGTCATTTTCTCCGACTCCCTCTCGGTGGCCAAGGCGGTCACCAAGAGTCGGATGCTCGACGGGTGGCGGGGAGACTCGCCTTTCTCTGCGGGGAGGAGGAGGCTGATAGTCGTCCTGCCGTTCCACTGCTCTTGGGCGGCCGTCTTCGTCGCGCTCGACAAAGATGTGAGTCCGGCTATGGCTGACAGCCGGATCCTTGTTCTTTCTTCTGCGGACGCCGCCAGTCGGTGTCCGAGATGTTGCGCCTTGATCTCGGCGAGGAGGCAAGTCGCCGTGTTGTCGTCGTGGCGCCTCCGTGCGGCAGCCGGCTTCGTCTTGTGCGGCGGCCGCGTCGAGGAGCTGCTGGACTCGCTCCGTCATAAGGCGGCGCTCCTCGCCCTCGAAGTTATCCAGCTCGTCCGCCGCCGCCTGGGCAGCGCGAATGTTCTCCGCAGGCGTGGCGTACACAGGGCGGCTGGCCCCAAACAGACTAGCGATGGCCGCGCCGCGCTGCCGGACCGCGCCTAGGAGGCTAGGCCCAGTCGAAGCCGGCGAGCCGCCCACAGCGCGATCCATCTCGCGCTGATAGGCTTCCGACAAGCGTCTCATGCTTGCCAGCTTCTGTGCGCCTACAAGGAGCTGAACGCGGCGTGCCTCCACCGTTTCGGCGTCGGCGTCCTCCGGAATGGAGGCGGTCAGGTCTTGCAGAACCGCGTCGAGAGGGTCACGAGTCCCCCCGCCGGAGGGCTCGCCGTGACTGATGACGAGTACTTCTGTGACGGTGCTCCCGCCGCTCTCCGCGCGAGGGAGAGGCTCGTCGTAGATCACCACGTTGGTGGGGAACGCGTCGAGGGACGCGGTGTCGGAGTCGACCAGCATCGGGTCAGTGGAGCCTACGGACTCCAGGTCTGCGGCAGGCTCGCCGTCGACGTGGAGCTTCTCGAGGAGGCCCGCGAGGAGGCTTTCGGGACCGTCCGTGCCTGCGTCGGATGCAGGCTCGTCGGAGAGGCGAACCTCGCCGACAAGTTCGGCGCGGCAACTCGCTGCGCAGGCAACCTCGGCGCCATGCAGCGCGTCGGCGCAAACTCCGTCTCGCGTTCCGGGCTGGCTGCGCTCGCCAGGGAGGAAGAGGGTTCCCGTCCAGAGCAGATCTCTGGACGACGGTGCACCAGGCCCCACGGTGGGCGCCAAATGTCGGGGGTTGGGTGCGACATATGCCAAAGGATGGCTTATCATGGAGGGGGCGGGTAGAACGTCGCCGGTGCCTGGAAACGGGATGAGGCGAAGACATGCACGCCGGCGAATCTTACCCAGCTTCAGGGCTCTCCGAGGAGATAACACCCCTACTGCTGCTCTGCCGGGTCTCCGCATGATCACTAAGGCAAAGTGAGTACAAGATGCTCCTTGAGCTGTTTGGGGTGAGGAAGGAGAAGGGCACGGTTAGCTCTTCTCTCCCTCTATACGTGTGTCTAAAACTACTAGCTTCCAACCCTTTGCATGGGTGCCCCGGGGGGTTTATATAGGCCTACCTCCGGGGGTACAACGGTAATCCGGCTGGGTGCGGGCCCAAACCGTCAGTCTCTAAGTCGCCGTCTTCTCCGCCGACTTCTGGGGCCCGCCAACTAGTGGGCTCCGTCGACGGCCCGGCATGGGGCCGACAGCCCTTGTCCACCGCGGGCGGGTCTTGCCGGCTGCAGATTACTGTAGCCATGCTTCCAATGACGCGAGCTTGGTCATGGGGTCATGGCAACAGTGCCGCCGCCGGGCGGGCGATCACTGTTGCCATTCCTCGTCTTGTCTAGTTAATGGCGCGTGGATCCTGCGGGAGGGGCCGGCCGACTCCCGGAGGCCGACTCCATCGGGTCCGTCTTTGGGGCGCTCTCTCCGTCTTCGGTACTCCCGCCGACAGGCGGGTCCCGCCGTCTTCGGGTCGTACAGACAGGCCATCGTGGGTATAGGAATCTGCCCACGGTGCTGATGTCAGGGCCGGCGTGGCTACAGCGCTGCGCCGGACGGAGATCTCCGTCGGTATGGCGCTCTGTAACCATACCTGCCCTTTACGGGCAGGGTGGGGATGGGCCGCGGGGCGGCCTTACCCCATCCCGCTCGTAGTCGCTCAAACATGAGGTGGTTGGGGTCGCGGGCCGTCTCCCTATAGTCGGCCTCGCTGGAGGTCGCTGGCTTGGAGTCGGCTTGTCTCTGTTGCCGACTCTCTGAAGGCGGCTCTTTGTCTTGGGGTCTTGAGGGGCGCAGTCTGCCCCGATGTTTTGAAAGGTTCAGGGGCTCGGGTTCGCCTACCCGTGGCCAATTACTCCGACAGACCATGTGCGAGAAAAATGGTCAGGCCCCTCCGCCGATGCCCCATGTTGCTCCGGCGACCATGGTGAGTTTGATTTGAATGGTCGTTGCTTACTACTATTCACATTTCAGTTTGCGAACTTGCTAACGTGACATTATTGGAAAAGATGTTTGGTGCAGCATGGCTCCCGACAAGCATCGACCACTCCTTCTGCCAATGCCGGAACCCTGACTGGTCCTTCACCTCCGTTTGGCACTGGCGCAGCCCCGACCATTCCTACACCTCCGTGCTAACGGTATTTTTCTTCTTATTTAGCGTGTTTAGTCCATTTATGACATAATTTAGCCTATTTAGTCCACAAATGACATAATAAGATGAAGAAAATCAAGGAAGAGGAAGGAAAGAAGGAATAGGAAAAAAGAAGAAGAAGAAGAAGAAGAAGAAGAAGAAGAAGAAGAAGAAGAAGAAGAAGAAGAAGAAGAAGAAGAAGAAGAAGAAGGAGAATAAGAAAAAGAAGAATGGCATTTTTCTTTTTATTTAGCCTATTTAGTCCACAAATGACATAATAAGATGAAGAAAATCAAGGAAGAGTAAGAAAACAAGGAATAGGAAGAAAAGAAGAAGAAGAAGAAGAAGAAGAAGAAGAAGAAGAAGAAGAAGAAGAGGAAGAATTCTTGTTTTTCTTCTTGTTCTTCTTCTTCTTCTTCTTGTTCTTCTTGTTCTTATCCGAAATGAAGTTGGCTCTAAGTTATATCAAAAATGGCATAATATGCTTAGTTCACTCAAAAATGGCACACTTAGCTAGGTTAGCTCCATTTTACCGAAGTATGCTTACTTCTTCTTCGTCTTCTTCTTCATTTTCTTCTTCTTATTCTTCTTCTTCTTCTTCTTCTTCTTCTTCTTCTTCTGATTCTAGTCTTCTTCTTCTAACTTTCTTTTTATCATTTTGCAGATTTAATTAACTATATGGAAGCTTGCATGGATGGAGTGCTTGTGACGGTGTCCTGGACTAGGGGGTACTCACCACGTCGTCTCCCGACCAGCTGGATCGGGCCGAGGATCCCCATGGCGGTTCACTATTGGGCCAGTTCAGACAGCCCATGCCGCATACAAGAAAGGATCCACAAGACTTGACGCTCAAGCCAAGGACTCTCTTAAACCCTAGGCCTCCGGTGTATTATATAAACCGAGGCCAGGGTAGTCAATAGGACATCTCATATTCATTACTACAATCTCGTGGTAGATACATGTACTCTGTACTACACCCATATGAATACGATCAAAAGCAGCATGTAGGGTATTATCTCTTCGAGAGAGCTCGAAGCTGGGTAAAACCCCGTGTCCATGTTACCATCGCTCCAAGATGCCTAGCTTAGGACCCCTACTACGAGATATGTCGGATATAGAACTGACATTGGTGCTTTCATTGAGAGCCTGTAGGTCTCGCCGCGGATCAATGAAACAATCAGATGATATTTTCCAAATTAGATCTGTCCCACACCAGTTTATTTCTTTGAGAATTATTGTTCTCGGATTGCTACATTATTTTGCAGGTTCATCCGACATCAATTTCGATCTGAGATCGGACCGAGAGAGTTCACACGCCGGCGGCCGCTAAGCCTCAAAAGCTGTACGGCCAAGGACTATCCAAACCAGAGACGGTTCCCCAAGCAGGTCATCCGAGTGCTGGCCTCTCACGGCACACAATCCCTGATTTCAGGCGACCCAGGGAAGATAGAATAGTTCTTCTTGGACGGTGCACATCATTGCTTAATTACTCTGGGCCTGCCATATCCTGTTGAGGTAGCATGGAGATGTGTTGCATTGCGCAAAGCACTGAGACACCTTGGAAAGCTCAAAATTAATGGAGGCTAGCAGCACATGCCCACGTGAGGGACTCCGCTTGTAGCGACCCGACCTCAGATGGTCAAGTCTCTGTGCTTCAGTGTCATCCCTGGATCAGTAATGCTGACACACACAGTACTCGAAGGATTTATAATAGAGTAGCAATCACACACTTATTACATTGAATGTCTTAAAAGAGAACTTATTACAATAATATGGCTTAAGGCCATCTAATGCGATAACAGCGGAAGGCTTGGAAGATAAAGTGAGTCCATAAACTCCAACGGCATAGCTGAGCTGCACGGCAACGACCTAACGAACCTTACTCCTTGTCTGAAAAGTCTGCAACATAATACGTTGCAACCCGAAAACAGGTCAGCACATGGAATATGCTGGCAATATAACACAATAGAGCAAGAACAAAATAATGCTATCACTACATGCATATTTGGCCGGTGGAAAGCTCTAAGGTTAAAGTTTTGCGAAAAGCCAATTTTTCCCTACAACAATGGAATAGATTTTAATTTAACTATCATGGTGGTTGAAACATTGAGAAGGTATAACCCCAACTCAATCCCAATTAAGTAGTTAACAACCCAACAATATTAATTAAGAGTGATGAGATACATGTGATAACTCAAGTACTAGATAATCAAGATTGTCCATAACCGAGGACACGGCTAACCATGATTAGATTGTACACTCTGGAGAGGTTTGCGCACTTTTCCCCACAAGAATCAATCGCCTCCGTTGATTTCTCGCACTGCATGGTGTTTGAGAAACGGATGACCGAGACACGGCCTTTCAGAAACATTAACTATCTACTCCGGGTAGACCATACCAAACCTACAAAACCCACTACCTGCTGATCTACCTCTTCAAGAGCTTCACATAACCTACTCAACTATGCTAGAGCCCATAATATCTTGTGGCTGCACACAGAAGTTTCTAGCATGAATCATCTCAGTTCCCTTTGAGCCTAGGTGGCGGTCCATAGGAAGATCACACGGGTACCCCGGGATTTCCAAAAAATAAAACAGACAACACTGGGTTCCCCAGGTGCCTCAATCCACCCAGATGTTAATTTTAAGTTGCCACCTTAAGTTGAACCATTAATTAACAATCTCACATCTGTCATGGATTCACTCAAACCCAACCACGTCTACGAGCATAGGATAGCAGTATAAGCAATACGTAGAAGTAACTGCCAAGGGTTTGATAGTAGCAGGGCAATAGGTTCTACCTCAACAACTACTTCCCAACCCACAAGTTAATGACATCCTAATCATGCAATGTTTGAGGATTGAACTAATGCATAAAACTGGGTATGAAAAGAGTATGATCAATGTGTTACTTGCCTTGCTCACGATCCGCGAATCCTAGAGACTCGTAGTAACACGCTTCGCACTCCGGGAATTCTGTCGCAAGCAAACAATAACAAACATAAGCAACAAGCAAAGATGCACAAAAAAACTCAAATAAAAGAGGTTTACCAGAAAGTTAAACTTAAGAACTCCGGTTCGCAAAAAGAATCAAACCAAACGGAGCAACGAAACTAAAACGGCGAAAGAAACAAGATCCGTTTACTAATCTGAACTAGGGTCAAATTTTACAGTACCAAAATCTTGTTTAAGTTGATTAAATAGAAAGAGGGTCTCGAGACAGAGATCTAGGTGCTTTAATCACCTGATTCCGACTAACGAGCGAAAAGATAAACATAAACTAAGATCGGATCAGAAATCGCGACCGAGAATAATCGCGGAAAAAATCGATAAAAGAAAAATGACGAACAGACTAACGAACGAACGTTCGTTAGCTGTAACTAATGGGCGAACTACCGTACGTACGTCCGCAAACTAGAAGAACCAAGGAAAACCGGCGAACCGAAAAAAAAACCGAACTAGGGTTTCTAAAAAAACCGAACGGTTTAAAAAAAAACTGGCGGCGGCGGATCGGCGCGTTACCTCTCCGGCGAGGCGGGGCTCGGGCGGCGGGCTTGCGGGTCGGCGGGGTGGCTCGGCGGCGCGGGGCAGGCGACGCGGGCGGCGGCGACTGGCGGCGGCGCGGGCGGTGGCGCGGGCGGCG
>LR880968.1:823570520-823587483 GCA_904067115.1 Aegilops sharonensis | reverse complement strand
GGTCGTTAGGATATTAGCATGACTCTTCCGGCTCAAAGCGTCTGCTACGACATTGGCCTTTCCTGGATGATAGTGTAGCTTCATATCATAATCCTTTATAAGCTCCAACCATCTCCTCTGCCTAAGGTTCAACTCCTTTTGCGTAAAAATGTACTTCAAACTCTTATGTTCCATATACACATCACAATGGTTTCCAATAAGATAATGTCTCCAAGTCTTCAATGCATGCACTATGGCTGCTAGCTCCAAATCATGCGTGGCATAGTTCAACTCATGGGGTTTTAGTTGTCGTGAGGCATACTAAATAACTCTTCCGTCCTGCATAAGCACACATCGAAGTCCTAAGCGAGATGCGTCGCAATAAACTTGGAACTCCTTATGTATATCTGGAAGTTTTAGCACTGGGGCTGCAGTCAAACATTTCTTCAATTCCTGGAAACTTGTCCCGCAATCTTCTGTCCATTTAAACTTGATATCCTTCTTCAATAATTCCGTCATTGGCTTAGCAATCTTGGAAAAATTCTCGATGAATCTCCGATAGTATCCTGCGAATCCAAGGAAACTGCGGATCTCGCTAACCGAAGTGGGTGCCAACCATTCAGTGACCGACTGAACCTTCCTGGGATCCAGTGCTATACCTTTTCCTGATATAACATGCCCAAGAAATCCAACTTCCTTCAACCAAAACTCGCACTTGCTGAACTTGGCGTATAACTGGTGTTCCCTGAGTTTCTCAAGAACTAAACGGAAATGCTCCTTGTGCTCCTCTTCATTCTTCGAGTATACCATAATATCATCAATAAACACCACAACAAACTTGTCCAAGTACTCCATGAACACCTTGTTCATCATGTTCATGACATAGGCAGGGGCGTTAGTCAGTCCAAGCGACATGACCGTATACTCATATAATCCATATCGAGTGGTAAATGCCGTCTTCGGTATGTCCTTCTCTTAATCGTTACTTCATTCAAGGCTCGATAATCAACAACCATCCGTAGGGATTTATCCTTCTTCTCAACCAAAAGCACTGGGGCTCCCCAAGGTTATGAACTCCTTCGAATGTAACCTTTTTCTTATAACTCCTTGATCTGTTTCTTAATTTCCTCCAGATCATTTGCGGGCATCCGATAGGGTCTCTTGGATATTGGCCCTGTACCTGGCAATAGCTCTATCAAAAACTTGATGTCTCGATCCGGTGGCATGCCTCGTAACTCCTCTGGGAAAACATCCGGAAATTCCTTTACTACAGGCACTTCCTCCTGAACGACTCCCGTGAGGGCATTCACTTGGATCCTCCTAGGCACATGCCTAGATACATACTTAATCCTTTTTCCCTCCGGGGTGGTGCGAATAATTGATTTACTAGCACAGTCAATGCTTCCTCCATACTTTGACATCCAGTCCATGCCTAATATCACATCCAATCCTTGTGACTCCAAGATAATTAGGTCGGACGGAAAAACATGTGTGCCAATGGTTAGGGGTATCTGGTGGCACCATCGGCTAGCCATGTACTCTGCTCCAGGCGAGCTCACTAAAAGAGGGGTCCTAAGGGTTTGGGTTGGTAGTTTAAACTTATCCACAAATCCCCTTGATATGTATGAATGCGATGCATCAGTATCGAAAAGAACAAGAGCGGTAAATGACTTAACCAAAAACTTACCTATTACCGCGTCCGGCTGCTCTTCAACCTCCTCCACGTTAACGTGGTTCACTTGTCCTTTGTTGAATGGATTAGGCTTCTTCCCAGCGCTCCCATTTCCATTTCCATTTCATCCTTCAGGGCAATCATTGGCATAATGTCCTGTCTTCCCGCACTTAAAGCAAGTAACTTGACTTAGGTCTCTTTTGGCGGGTGTAGCTTGGTTGGAGCGGCTCTGATTGTTATTAACTCCGTTCCCATTTCCATTCTTAGCACCATTGTGGTTATGCGATCCTCCTCCTGTGTGGTTGTGACCTCCATGGTTATGAACAAGTCCTCCCGAGTTCGGGGTTAAGCGCGGCTTGTGCTGAGCTCCTGAGTTATACTTCCCTTGTCCATACTTCCTCTTACGGCTCTCAATCTGCTGCTGCTTCCCTTCAATCATAAGAGCCTTATCTACCAACTCTTGGTTGTTGTTGAAGGTTGCCACCATCAACTGCATGCTCATCTCATCATTCAGCCCTTCCATAAAGTTCTCCTGCTTCGTGGCATCTGTGGCCACATCATCAGGGGCATAGCGTGATAACTTGCTAAACTCATCCACGTACTGAGCCACAGTACGGTTCCCCTGGCGTAAGTTGCGGAACTCCTGCTTCTTCATCTGCATAGCTCCAGTTGAGACATGGGCTGTGCGGAAAGCTTGCTGAAACTGGTCCCAAGTGACATTGGCTATAGGAAAAGTAGATGTGTAATTCTCCCACCATGAGGCTGATGGTCCATCCAATTGGTGTGCGGCAAAGCACACCTTCTCCGCATCTGTGCAACCTGCGGTGGTTAACTCCCTTCCAATACGGCGTAGCCAATCATCAGCAACTATTGACTCAGTGCTACTGGAAAACACCGGCGACTGTAACCTCAGAAAACGGGCTAAGTTGTCCACTGGCGGCGGGTTATTGTTGTTGTTGTTGTTGTTGTTGTTGTTGTTGTTGTTGTTGTTGTTGTTGTTGTTGTTGTTGTTGCCCTGATTCTGAACTAGCAATTGCATCAAAGCATTCTGCTGCTGCATCAACTGGGTGAGCTCCGGTGGGAAAGCAAAGCCGGTGTCATGCCTCGGAGGCATCTGATGGGTTTAGATGGAAGAGATTAGAATAGAAAAAAGGTCTAACAAGAAAGCACTACCCATATGCACATGAGACAAACACAATCATTTTACTCAATCAATCAAGCAAGGGCATACAAACGGTCTAGAACTATCGCATAAGTGCTCAACTACTACTAAATACATGGGAGAATACTACTAATATATGGTGGTCATCTAGAAATTTTGATCGGTGGAAGACTCCATGATGTCTTCTCCAGCGTCATCTTCGTAGTCATCATCACTAGGATCGGAATCGGTGTCGTCGATGATGATGTAGTTGTCCGGGAAAGTGGGATCGTCGTCTTCTTCTCCCGGTGCTGGTCCTCCCATGAATACTTCGATCTTATTAACCAGGTCGTCATTCTTCTCCAGTAGTGTCTTGATTTCTTCCTCATATCCATCAAGTGTAAAGTTGAGTTATTCCTCCAGCTCTATGATCCTGGTCTTTGCCTTCTTCAACTCCATCATGTCTGCGCACGTCTGGTTCTCCTGACGTCGAATGTGCTGGTTTAGCTCCTGGATGAAAGCTGCAATGGATCTATCCTTCCTGGTGCTGATTATTTCCCATTGCTCGTCTCGGCGCCCACATATTTGATAGATAGTGTCCTTAAGCTCTCTGTTGTAGACTTCTCCAATATGTCCCATGGTAATGTGGGCTGCCATGCTCTTGCCTAGACTCCAGGTGGGTGCTTCGAAAGAAAATTCTATGGGTTTAGAAGTCGGCGAGAACGTCCTTCCTGGAACTTGTACTTGAATCATCCATCGCTCCTCTTCTGGTAAGGTGGCGTTGTACGTCCCGGTGAAGCTTGGTATTCCAATGTTCAAGTACCTAGTGACTTCCTTCAAGTGGCGTCCAAAAGGGGTGTCCTCATCCGGTTGAGCAAACTTGTTCTTCATCTCCGTCATCCTAAAGAGTGAAAAATGGAGAGGATTCAGAAATGAGTAGAGAAGAGTGACCTATGGTTTAACTTAGTGGTCGTGTCCTACACTCAGCGTGTGCTCTGATACCATCCTGTAGCGACCTGACCTCAGATGGTCAAGTCTTTGTGCTTCAGTGTCATCCCTGGATCAGTAATGCTGACACACACAGTAGTCGAAGGATTTATAACAGAGTAGCAATCACACACTTATTACAACGAATGTCTCAGAAGAGAACTTATTACAATAATATGGCTTAAGGCCATCTAATGCGATAACAGCGGAAGGCTTGGAAGATAAAGTGAGTCCATCAACTCCAACGTCATAGTTGAGCTGCACAACAAAGACCTAACGAACCTTACTCCTCATTTGAAAAGTCTGCAACATAATACGTTGCAGCCTGAAAACGGGTCAGCACATGGAATATGCTGGCAATATAACACAGTAGAGCAAGAACAGAATAATGCTATCACTACATGCATATTTGGCTGGTGGAAAGCTCTAAGGTTAAAGTTTTGCGAAAAGTCAATTTTTCCCTACAATAATGGATTAGATTTTAATTTAACTATCATTGTGGTTGAAACATTGAGAAGGTATAACCCCAACTCAATCCCAATTAAGTAGTTAACAACCCAGCAATATTAATTAAGAGTGATGAGATACATGTGATAACTCAAGTACTAGATACTCAAGATTGTCCATAACCGGGGACACGGCTAACCATGATTAGATTGTACACTGTGCAGAGGTTTGCGCACTTTTACCCACAAGACTTGATTGCCTCCGTTGATTTCTCGCACTGCATGGTGTTTGAGAAACGGATGACCGAGACACAGTCTTTCAGAAGCATTAACTCTCTACTCCGGGTAGACCATAACAAACCTACAAAACCCACTACCTGCTGATCTACCTCTTCAAGAGCTTCACGTAACCTACTCAACTATGCTAGAGCCCATAATAGCTTGTGGCTCCACACGGAAGTTTCTAGCATGAATCATCTCAGTTCCCTTTGAGCCTGGGTGGCGGTCCATAGGTAGATCACACGGGTACCCCGGGATTTCCAAAAAATAAAACAGACAACACTGGGTTCCCCAGGTGCCTCAATCCACCCAGATATTAATTTTAAGTTGCCACCTTAAGTTGAACCATTAATTAACAATCTCACATCTGTCATGGATTCACTCAAACCCAACCACGTCTATGAATATAGCATAGCAGTATAAGCAATACGTAGAAGTAACTCCCAAGGGTTTGATAGTAACATGGCAATAGGTTCTACCTCAAAAACTACTTCCGAACCCACAAGTTAATGACATCCTAATCATGCAATGTTTGAGGATTGAATTAATGCATAAAACTGGGTATGAAAAGAGTATGACCAATGTGTTACTTGCCTTGCCGACGATCCACGAATCCTAGAGACTCGTAGTAACACGCTTCGCACTCCGGGAATTCTACCGCAAGCAAACAATAACAAACATAAGCAACAAGCAAAGATGCACAAGCAAAACTCAAATAAAAGAGGTTGACCAGAAAGTTCAACTTAAGAACTCCGGTTCGCAAAAAGAATCAAACCAAACGGGGCAATGAAACTCAAACGGCGAAAGAAACAAGATCCGTTTACTAATCTTAACTAGGGTCAAATTTTACAGTACCGAAATCTTGTTTAAGTTCATTAAATAGAAAGAGGGTCTCGAGACGAAGATCTAGGCGCTTGAATCGCCTGATTCTGACTAACGAGCGAAAAGATAAACATAAACTAAGATCGGATAAGAAATCGCGACCGAGAATAATTGCGGAAAAATCCGATAAAAGAAAACTGACGATCGGACTAACGAACGAACGTTCGTTAGCTGTAACTAACGGGCGAACTACCGTTCATTAAAATGAACGTATGGACGAACGCCCGCAAACTAGAAGAACCGAGGAAAACCGGCGAACCAAAAAAAAACCAAACTAGGGTTTCTAAAAAAATCGAACGGTTTTTATAAAAAACGACGGCGGTGGATCGGCGCGTTACCTCTCCGGCGAGGTAACTCCGGCGAGGCGGGGCTCGGGCAGCGGGCTTGCGGGGCGGCGGGGTGGCTCGGCGGCGCGGGGCAGGCGACACGGGCGGCGGCAAGCGGCGGCGCGGGCGGCGGGGCTCGGCGTGGCTCGGGGCGGCAGCGGCTTGGGCCCCAGGGGAAGGGGCGGTGGAGGTATTTAAAGGGGCGCGGCGGCTGCTTGGGGGAGGGGGCAAGGCAGCGGCGGCGACGGGAGTCCGGCTCGGACTTGGAGCCCGGGTCGGCGGCGGCGGCGCGCGCGCAGGAGGCGGTGGCGGCGGCGGCTGGCCGGCGGCCTAGCTGGGTTTCGGCCCAGTCGGGCGCGGGAGATTTTATTTAAAAGATTTCTCCGAAAGAAAATAAATCCTATAAAATAAAATAAAAACCTAAAAATGCCAAAACAAATTTTCACCGTCTAAATGAAATATTTAGAACGAGATGAACATTTTCTTGGCCCTAAAATGCAATTTTGAAAACGTGCAATTTTTATATGGCAAATAAAATCCAAATAAAAACAAATAAAATCAAATAAATGATTTTAACATTTTTCCTCCAATATTTCAATTGTTTTGGAGCAGTCATATTATCTTCTCTCATTTATTTTATTATGAGATATTTTTCGGAGAGAAAAATAATTAAAATCAGAAATCCTCGTTTCATTATTTGATAAAAATCAAATATGAAAACCGGAAAATCGCCAACTCTCTCCGAGGGTCCTTGAGTTGTTAGGATTTCGAGGATTGCGGAACGAAAATGCAATAAAATATGATATGCATGAATGACCTATGTATAACATTCCAAATTGAAAATTTGGGATGTTACACCGCTCAAAAGTACTAATCAATCGTTATGCTTCTCTAGGTCTGGCCTCCATACGAGGCGGCACCAGTTTGTTCATCTACAGCCTTTTGATCTTGGATTTCTATGTCTCGCTCCTCCGAACAAAAACATCAGGTTGTATTTTTCTAATTACCTAGGTTATACATTAATTTCCACAGAATATCCTCTCTGCCGTTTGCATGGTTTTTTGTGTGTAGATATTTTACAACCGGTTTACGACTTGGTCCGCCGGTCGACGGCTCGACACGCTGGTCCGGCCGGTTCCAATTCAGATGACCTCATCTGTAGTCAGACCGGCGCCGCATCCGCAGCTCGGCCTACCAGTAGAATTCACACTACATTATACGGTCACCGCACTACACTGCCACTCCGCCGAGCTAACCTCGGCGTCCAGACACATTATTTTACTTTATGTATTTTAGTTATGTATAGAATTTAGTATCACTATTATTGCTAGTGTTCGATATTATTTTTGGGCACACACGATATTGTGTACACAGGGTTTTAATAGGACACACTGTCACCTCGGCGTGCCCGAGTCACCGTCCTGCTCGTATTGCCAAGCGGTGTCACCACCTTGGCACACTACCCTGTGCAGAAATCGCCTTGACATGGCCTCGTTGAGCCAACAAGCCACGACGCCAGCACCACCACATTGTCGTCGGACCGTGCGAACATCATCATCCGGAGAATTTCAATCTATACAGACATGGATTCCGTTATGTCGAATCCGAATTGTGCTGCGACCACTACAACTTTTTGGTTATACACGTGGTCCTTGGAACGGCCGCGAGGCCGTACACCTTTTTCCGGCTTTGCAGGGAATCAACCAAGCTCCTGCAAATTCCTCTTCATGTGGACCATGAGGAAAGTCAATTAAATTATTATTTCCTAGATTTGTGTTATTAATTCACCAACTGATACTACTTTTAGTCCCATTACAAGCACGGATTTCCAGGTCAACCCGGCAAGAGGATCTAATTGTCCACCTTGAGCTGCTACCCATCGTCCTCTGATCGATTGCATCACCCGAGGAAAATCGCAGCCACGACCCAAGGCAGTGCGCACACGCCCCAAAGCCTAAAGTTGCTATTGCCCCAGTCACAGCGCGGTGCATGCACCCGCGTGGAAGTTCCCATGAAGTTTTTTCTCGCTCGTTTAAGGCGTCCTGACGTGTTGCTGATCATCACGTCCGACCTAGCAAAGAAGCCTAATCAACTAAGTTTTTTTTCACTGGGAACACGACAGAGTTGTACTTCTAGTTTGATTCCTTTCCTGTGCTAATATTGTTCTTCCAATGTTAAGCACGTTTCTTGAGATTTGACTGGTGAAGAGTGCATCATGGACGAGCTATACTAACTCATGTGGAGGCACCACATTAGCTACCTTTTTTATCTTCCAGGTGCTTCGAGTGGGGCATGTCCATCTTCATGCACGTTGAGGATTAAACTTCGTCCACATAGTCTTGTGGTTTGGACTATGCCGCGCCACGTCGCGAGTTTTGACTCATATCGACGATCAAACCTCGGCACACAAACCATATTTATTTTATAGTTTACTTTGCATAAATTGATTATCCAAACATATTTATATTCATTATCGTTATTATTTCTGTTTGCACTATTTACATGTGAGCATGAAATCTACTTCGTCTGCGCCACCTCGGTGAGACGACACCGTCGACCCCCTCCATCGGCCAAGATGTGCCATCACCTAGCCGACCAGCTTAGTCAGCTTGGCAGGACCGGGGGCTTTGCATCGCCACATTGGCCGTGCTATGTCGTCACTTTGGAGCGCCGAGCTCTTCGCTCCATCACCTCAGGACTGGCATGGGGGCTAGGACTTTGGCCAGGCAGAGGACTATGTCTTCGTCCCGCCATAAGTCCGGACTCCATCATTAACACCGAGCACATTACCCAGCTAAGTCGCTTTCATGCTCAAAAACTTTTAGTTTTAAAATTTTGTTCGGTTCGACCAAGCATTGCACTTTTTGGCAAAAAGTCTATTGCGGAAAACTTTCTTTGTCAAAGCCTTGTTTGTGACACACAAATTCAAATACCCCATTTACTTGGGGGCTTCCTTTATGAAGCCTTTCCTCTTGCATATGATTATACTTGTATGGCTTCGTTCCTTGTTCGTGTATTACGCCACAATATGCACCATGTTGTCTTAAGTGTTCCGCAAGCTGGGTTGCCTTGCTCCTGTGTTTACCCCTACGTTCCCGATTGTTCGGCTAGGGAGTAAAGCGAGCACCTATGTGATTGTCACGATCGGGTCATCCGAGCTCAGACCTCAGACTGGGTGAAGCCGAAAGCTAGCGCTCTTATTGTTTTCAATCATGGTCGGCACACAACAGAACTCATGAATACAAAAAATCTATTGCACAAGTCTCATAGTAACAATGAGCAACCGAAGAAAGGTATCGGTGGAGGTACTATTTTCTTCGAAGATGCTTCTTACACTTTGTCGGTAATATAGCATAAGTTCCCTGAGCGCGCTTTGTCTGTTACAGCCTTATGGCCCGATTGCCTGGTTATCGGAAACAACGTCAATATTCTCGACAGGTGGAGTACATAACACTTTTCGGCCCTTGACCGAAGAGGGAGAAGCTGACGGTCGGTTAAGACGCATTTAAAGTTCGGGTGAACACAAAGTACTTCGGTACCTACAATCATTATACATAAAATTCTTTTACCCAAGTTACTTTGGGGCTCTTAATTTAGTATGAGCCGTTTTATAATAGATGTTTTGTTCTTAGTCGCTGCACAGTCTTTTTCTACCACTCCTTTCTAAACTCAGGTATATGATCAATAGCCGGGTAGACTAGTTTCTCTCTAAAGCCGCTCGCGTTTAGTTTGCTAAAATGGCCTGAGTAGGACTCCGCCTTCGGGATAGGGAGGTTGAAGCCGGTGGCTGACCCACTTGAAGTCTAGAGATCAAATGTGTCATGTCAAAGCACGACGAAAGTACAACTTTAAGACCAATTTGATATTGGCACCAAAACAGCTTGATTCAATCTAGACGAAGCGGAACATTCTCTTGGTTGAGGTGTTCGGCGTGAAACTCTTTTCTAAAAACTACAGTTCGGCATCTTTCCTCCTAAACTCCACCTCGGTATTGTCAAAACATACATGACAGTTGAACTTGTTCCCGAGGAGGTACGATCCTAGGGTCGGCCATTTTTCCCAACCCAATTCTCGGGGGTTACTTCATTGACAATCCAATGCGGAAAATTTAAATGCAATATAGTTTTGAGGAATTATGATCCTCAGGTTGGTCGGCCGCACCCAACCTGAGTCTCGAGGACTCCGCACACCGCTTTTTGTGTCTCGAAGTATTCTGCCGAGCTAGGAGTTGATCCTCCGGCCGATTTTGCGAATCAACTTGAGTCTCAGGGGCTACTGGGATCAGTGGTCTTATGTCATCCTTCAGGTGCATCTCGGGTTTTAGACCGATACACACCTCGAGGGCTACTAGCTATATATCTCGGCAGAGAATAAATTGCACCAATAAAAAATATTGACAAAAAATCGGCCCGCAGTCGGGGTGGTGCACCACCTCGGAAGCAGTCCGGCATAAAGCTTGGGCACCAGTGGCTGGCTCCATAGAGGGCATTTTCGGCATTAAGCTTGGCTCAACTCCTCTAACCTTTATTGAACAAAGGTGATCTATGACACCTCGGATATAGTCCGGCGTTGGAGCTCGGATACAGTCCGGTGTTGGAGCTTGGACATAGTCCGGCGTTGGAGCTCGGATACATTCCGGCGCTGCAACTCAGATGCAGTTTGGCGTTGGAGGTCGGCTGTAACAATACTCTTCGGATACACTCCGGCGCTGGAGCTCGGATGCAGTTCGGCGTTGGAGCTCGGCCATAACAATACTCTTCGGATACAGTCCGACGTTGGAGCTCGGATACATTCTGGCGTTGGAGCTCGGAAGCGGTCTGGCATTGGTGCTCGGCTGCAAAGGATACCTCGAATGCAGTCTGGCATTGGAGCGCGGACGCAAGAGGACACTGCCGCCCGGAAACACTTCAAACCTGAGGTGTGGCGTAAAAATAACAAGGCATTGATAAAGGCCGATAACTTAAAGGGGCTCCTCGGATACCTAATGTGTAAACTCTTAGGATTCACTTCGGCGATCCTCAAGATCGAAGATGAGAATATTTGTTGAACCATTTTTCAAGACCGACGACCGAAGATGAAGAATAGTTCGGAAGAACCGAGGAGCGTCCCAACTTGAAGACCGGTTCAGGGGGCTACTGACGGTGTCCTGGACTAGAGGCTACTCACCACGTCGTCTCCCGGCCAGCTGGATCGGGCCGAGGATACCCATGGCGGTTCACTATTGGGCCAGTTCGGACAACCCATGCCGCATACAAGGAACGCTCCACAAGACTTGGCGCTCAAGGCTAGGACTCTCCTAAACCCTAGGCCTCCGGTGTGTTATATAAAAAGGATGCCATACTAGTCAATAGGACATATCATATTCATTACTACAATCTCGTGGTAGATACATGTACTCTGTACTACACCCATATGAATACAATCAAAAGCAGCATGTAGAGTATTATCTCTTCGAGAGAGCCCGAAGCTGTGTAAAACCCCGTGTCCATGTTACCATCGCTCCAAGACGCCTAGCTTAGGACCCCTACTACGAGATACGCCGGATATAGAACCGACAAATTGTTTCCCTTTTCTTTTTTTTCGTTTGTATCAATGAAAAATGTAACTTGTTATATGGATGCATGGAACAGTGTGTTGGATGAACATTGTGATGTTACTGTAATATGTATGGATGGAACTCTGTTTCTTATTATGTATGTATGTTGTCATGGATGGAGCTATGTGTTGGATACATCATATGTCTGATGTGCATGTGAAAAAAATATATGTCTATCTGTATGTGAATTCTTGTGAAATAAAATGGATTCAAATAAAAACAGGGTATATGTAGCCTGTTTGCCGTCCGCTAGCAGACGGCAAAGAGGACACGTGGCAGCTACCTGTAAAACCTGGGAACACGGGCTGCCTATTTGGTCACTTTGCCATCTGCCAGTAGACGGCAAAGATTCAAATCTCGTTGCCGTCCGCTGGCGGGTGACATATCTGGCCACGTGGCAGCTTCCCAGTACTGCCTAGCTCAGCTCTTTGCTGTCTGTTAGCGGATGACAAAGAGCTTTGACTCTTTGCCGTCCGCTGGCAGACGGCAAATAGGATCGTTAAACCCCTAACGGCTCTCACGCCACCGCACTGCCGTCCGTTGTCTTTGCCGTCTGCTGGCCTCGGATAGCGGACGGCACAATCCTTTGCCGTCCGTTTCCAGGAAGCGGATGACAAAGAAGGCCTTTGCTGGCATGTGTTCAGACGGACAGTTTGCCGTCTGCTAGTGGACGGCAAAGAAGTTGCCGTGCGTGATCCATGCCTTTGCCGTCTGCCATGGCGGACAACAAAGAAGCTGATTCCAGTAGTGTGCTATTTATCTTTGCCCATTTGTCTCCAAACTTTTTGGACACCTTTTCCTATCCATATAATTGCCCTGTGCCAAATTTCAACCTTATTTGTCTAGTGAATATTTTTCAGCTAATTTCCAATGTTTTCTCTCCAGAAAGGAACTTTGTGAAGGAGGTATGAACTAGGCATATTCAAATGAGTTGAAACTTTGCCACATCCTTCATTTGGTCAAATCATGACTCTAATCCAAATTTGAGCTCATGTCATGCCCCTATGTGAGCTCAACATCAATTCTTGTTCTCTGGTCAGATTTTCACTTAGTGAAGCAAGTATATTTTATATTGCTTCAATATTGCTGAACATTTTCCATGACCTTCTCCTATCCATAGAACCTATCTCCACAAGATTTAGGATAATTTAATTTAGCCATTTCCCTTAGGATTTTTCCTAAGATTCTGTCTAGAGAGGTGTTTTGTGAAGGAAGTACCATTTTGGCTTGGCCAAATGGTATGAAATTTTAATAGCACTCTCATATGATCAAATCATCCTGCCATGATCATTTCAACACCTCTGCTCGTTTCCCTCCGCACTCTGCACTCAAAGCATGTTTCCATCTGCACTCTGTGCCTCTGCTCGTTTCAACACCTCAGTTCTGACCCATCTTGGAGGGACTACACCCTAGACATCGTTTGCCAGCTCGTTGCATCACCTCCATGCTAGTCTGCGCGGTGACCATCATTCTAGCATGCAGTAGACGCGCCCAAAGCGTCGTTTTGCTTCGGGCCCTCCCCTGCTCGGCGGTCAGCGTGCACGGGCGTGTCTAGCAGCTCTGCCTCGTCGTCCTCTTCTCCCTGGACCCCTCTCCCCTCCTGCAGCTCGCTCGCTGGCTCTTGTCACCGCGCGGCCATGGACGAACTGTAACCGTCCACCGCCTTCCTCCTCTGGCCGTTTCTTCCTCGTGCTCCATGAATTCTTCTGCCCGTGAAACTGCCCTCTGCTCCTCCCTGTTGCCTTCTGTCCAGCGTGCAGGCATGCACACGCATACACGGGCATGCCCGAGCCCCGGCCACGCGTCCGCGGCAGCACCGCGTCGCCCCGGCTATATATAGCCCACCCCGCATCCCCTCGACCTCACCAGCAGCTCCACCATCCTCCCAACCCCTCTCTAGCTACTCACCCGAGCCCAGGAGCTCTTCCTCGGCCGCCATCGCCGCCATGGCCGCCGCCCCCTTTCCACCTAAATTCTCTTGAAGCTGGCGTCCTTTCTCCCTCATTTCTTCAACAGTGGCACTCTCCAACTCCCGTGAAGCCATCCCGAGAGTTTTCTTTGTCTTCTTTCCACCAGAGCGTCGTGTTGATCTCCACCGTAGCCGCCATCCGTCGGCGTCAGGGTCGCCGTCGCCTCGGTGCTCTTCACCGGGCGTGGATGAGCTCAGGAGATGCGCCGTGATCCACCGATATCGTTCATGGGCGGAGCCTCGCCGGAGGTGCCCTGTAGCTCCGGAAAGCCTCGTCGGGGCAGCCGGCCTCGCCCTGCCTTTGTACGCCATCGGGAAGGAGGAAGACGAAGGAGCGGGAGGAGAGAGAGAGAGAGAGGTGGGACCCACCTATAAGTGAGACAGGCCCAGGCCCCGCCACTGCCACGTGGGTTAAGTGGAGACGACAAGTGCAAAGTATGTTTTCCATATTAGGAAACGTATTCCCGGCTATACGCTTTCTCTTTTTCTGTCTAGGTCCAGTGTGTAATTATTTTTCTTGCAGATGGGTCCCTGGCAAACAAACCCTTGTATCTTTTTGCTCGAAACTCCGATTGAGGTGATTACAATGTCCGTGTCTTCGTCTCGTCGAGCCTGTTCTTTTCATATCATTTTCATTATGTGTTCAGATACTAGAAATGACCTTTATGCCCTTGCCCCTAATCAGCCCCCTCCGAGGGAGAAACTTTTCCGGCGATTCCTTCCGCAAGCTTCCTGCACTTCTCCCCGGTGTATTCTTCATCCCCAGGCAAGCCACGAAAACCACTGGCATGATAGCCATGGTTTTCTACTTAAATATTTAATAGTGCTTGTTTGTGTGTAACTACTATCGTTGTTTCTATAATGCTTATAGATCTGTGTTCACCATCATGCTATGCTCTTCTTCATCTTGTTATCTTGTACTTCTTGCTAGTATTATTATTACATGTCATGCTTTGTAGTAGTACATGCTGGTAGTAGTGATGTTCGTGTTGATGCATGCTTACCATCTGTTATCCAGTACCATTGCTATGCATGCATCTAGCTGGTTATATCCTTACTTGGTAGTATTATTGTTATGTTCTCGCATGGTAGTTATTTCCGATGCTACTGGTCATGTTATGCTATGAGTAGTGTTATACTTGTGATATTCATGCTTGTCAGTATGCCATGCTCATTTGGATATATGATTTATTGTTGTTGATATGCTTGATGATTATGTTGCACCCCCATGCTTATGTTGATATCATGCATTATAGTTGCATCACGTTATTTTAATACGTCTCAGCTTATTGCATTAAAGTTTAACTGGATAATAATCAAACTTGAACAACTGTTGGATGAGTCATGGTGCCACCAAATCGAGCTGACCAGTGCAGCCACACTTGCCTTATGGGGGGTCCTAACTGGGTCTATTGTCATGCCTCTCGCCGGTGCCTCCAACGAGGGAAGGTTATGGGCGCGCGCTACCCTGATCAGGTAGGCGGACATAAGCCTTGTGTGCCCGTTGTTGTGATTGGTATACCATTGTCGCCGTTTGGGACCATTTATATTTTTGCCACAACAGCGGCCGTTGTGTGTCACGAGGTGACACGGGGCCACCCATGACTTAGCCCAAAGGTGCGTTTGTTGGAGTGGCTGGGAGAGTGTCATGGCAATAGATCGGTTTTGTCAGAATGTTGTTGGTCCACCCGAATGGGAGCACGAGGCCATGGGTTTTGTGGTGTGGGTACAATGTACTAACCTCTGAAGAGTGTGTGTTAAATCTATCGATAGCCGCGCCCGCGGATATGGGCCCAATTCGTAGTAGGTCACACTATGGGTCAACAGTAATAATAATGTGCTTAATAACAACCCCGGTTTGATGATGAAAGAAGTTGGTTGATCTTGATGTGATCGTGAGAGGATCGCAGTGGTATCATGGATACCGAGTTGATGGACATTTGTGATGTTGTGCGAGAATCACGGGTAAAGGTCAAGCTCCTTGTGGTCATGTAATGATTGCTACGTTATTTTGAATACCAGGCTTGATTGGATCCTGAGATGATCGTGTGATGTCCGTGATGGTAAGCTTATGCATGTGATGGTTACGAGGTAACCTCCGATCCGAGTAAGTTGGTTCAGGATAGGTTAAACCCGTTGCATGTAGTATCATCCTATGCATATCATGAGTAGCATTGCCATGGTCATTTCATATGATGCTAGATGTGTTATGTTCAACATGTTCATGCCATGCCCATCTGATGTTGTTCTAGTGATATCATGTTCATCATTGTCTAACCTGTAATTGCCATGCTGTCGTCTGTCTTGATAGCTCTTGGTTGCTGTGAGCTTGAAGGTACATTCAATGAACTAACCTGGCGTGTCATGCCAGTTTGCAGGTCATGCCGCATTTGATTGCTTGTTTGCCGTGGAATCCTTGTTTGCGAGCTAGGATAAGCATTCTAGCCAGAGTCCCTGCGGAGTGGAGTTCATCACCGTCGTCGCTGTTCCGCTGCCAGTAGTTATTCTGCTGCTTCGTGTCGTTCTGCTGCTTGCATGGAGCAACCGTGGCAGGCGTAGTGTCGCCGTGCTGATGTAATCCCCTTGTACCCATATAGACATTAATAAAGAGCTGATTTGTTCTATGCTAAGCAGCGTCGTATTCCAGAAGACTTCTCCCGATCTCTAGGCTGGAATACGGGGCGTTCCGGTTACTCGGAGCCGGGGTGCCACAATATCAGTACCAAACCAAGTCCAAATGCCACTAAACTTTTGGAGATTTTTTCTGGACAAAAGAGATACTAGAAGCTTCGGGAGAGGGACAGAAGACGAAGGAGGTGGACACGAGCCACCAGGGCGCGCCCTGGTGCCTCATGGGCCCATGACACGTCCATTTTGCATCATGCTTTTATATCTATATTTATTGCATTATGGGCTGTTATTACATGTTATGTCACAATACTTATGCCTATTCTCTCTTATTTTACAAGGTTTACATGAAGAGGGAGAATGCCGGCAGCTGGAATTCTGGACTGTAAAAGGAGAAAATATTAGAGACTTATTCAACACTGCTCCAAAAGTCCTAAAACTTCACGGAAGTTAATTTTGGAATTAATAAAAAATACTGGCAAAAGAATCCATCAAAGGGGGCCCACACCCTGGCCACGAGGGTGGGGGGCGCGCCGTACCCCCCTGGGCGCGCCCCCTGCCTCGTGAGCCCCCTGGTAGGCCTCCAGTGCCCATCTTCTGCTATATGAAGTCTTTCGTCTGAGAAAAAAATCATAAGCAAGCTTTCAGGAAGAAACTCCGCCACCACGAGGCGGAACCTTGGCGGAACCAATCTAGGGCTCCGGCAGAGCTGTTCTGCCGGGGAAACTTCCCTCCAGGAGGGGGAAATCATCGCCATCGTCATCACCAACGATCCTCTCATTGGGAGGGGGTCAATCTCCATCAACATCTTCACCAACACCATCTCCTCTCAAACCCTAGTTCATCTCTTGTATCCAATCTTTGTCCCAAAGCCTCAGATTGGTACCTGTGGGTTGCTAGTAGTGTTGATTACTCCTTGTAGTTGATGCTAGTTGGTTTATTTGGTGGAAGATCATGTCTTCAGATCCTTTATGCATATTAATACCCCTCTGATTATGAACATGAATATGACTTGTGAGTAGTTACGTTTGTTCCTGAGGACATGGGAGAAGTCTTGC
>LR880968.1:823534759-823546770 GCA_904067115.1 Aegilops sharonensis | reverse complement strand
ATATATATATATCCAATTGGATGTAAGTTAGCATGAATTATTATTGTTGACATTACCCTTGAGGTAAAAGGTTGGGAGGCAACACTATAAGACCCTATCTTTCTCCGTGTCCGATTAAAACTCCATACCCATAAGTATTGCGTGAGTGTTAGGAATTGTGAAAGACTATATGATAGTTGAGTATGTGGACTTGCTCAAAAGCTCTTATATTGACTCTTTCCGATGTTATGATAAATAGCAATTGCCTCAATGACCGAGATTATAGTTTGTTGGTTCTCAATGAATTTTCTGATTCATACTTTACATTTTGAATAGATTATTACTTGAGCATAATAAATCATATGACAATATCCATATATGTCGGCGTTATGGGAACGGGGGTCCCTAGACTTGCCTGCCTGCGGCCTGCGGCGTGGCTCAAAGGGGGCCCCATCACGGTCCATCTTCATCAACACGAGCTCAAGACCCTCACGAGGGGCCAAGCCTCGCGGGGCGGACGACAGGGAGCTTCCTCAGGCACGGCCTCATCAGGCTGGCTCGCGAGGAGGCGGAGCGATCAAGGCGGGGTACCTCACGAGGTGCCCATGACGCAAGCCATGACGACCAAGGGCGCCAGGCGGGCGCCAGCCCGCGCAGTGTCCTCCTTTCCCCTTTGGTGCAAAGGGAGCAAGCGCAGGCGAGAGCATCAAGCAAAGACGTCCATTTTGGTGCAACGAGACCAAGACCAGTCCAACAGCAGGAAGGAAGTCATTGTGGAGCCCAAGCCGGCGTCACCACCAGAGCCTTTGACAGGCGAGGACCAACTTTAGTCAGGATAAGTGTACCATATGTTCCCCTTCAAAATGGCCAATTGTTGGCGCCCTTCCCGCTCAATATTTGGGAAGAGGCCCAGGGCCTCTGCCTATAAATAGGACTAGCCACCCACAGGGTAGGGGCATTGAGGAAGATAGCAAGAGAACAAATGAGACAGATAGAGAGAGGCGACTGAACTCCCCCTAGCAGTTCATCGCACCAGCCAAGAACAGACCCTCACGAGGCTGTTCTTCCTTGTATTGTTCATCACCATCAGCCCAAGAGGCAATCCACCACACCACAAACTAGAGTAGGGTATTACACCACAATGGTGGCCCGAACTAGTATAAACCCTGTGTCTCTTGTGCTATTCCTTTCGTAGTTTAGATCCTAGCGAGGCGGCGGGGTGCAGGTAGGTAGAGGGTGAGATTCCATGCGCACCCCAGTGTTTGAACCTCAAGGGTCTGCCGGAACCCGAAATCGGACATTTGGCGTGCCAGGTAGGGGTGCGCCGTGATTCGTCTTCAGCTGACCTGTTCTCCGTCGACCACTGCATCCATGTCTGACGCTCGTCGGGCCCGTGTCGAGCGCCGAGCCGCTCTCGCTTCCCGCGTCGCCCAGACGGCTCCCGTCGGCGGGCGCCCTCGTCGTTCTCCGTCGCCTTCCGTCAACGCCGCCACCGGCCCGGCGGGGAACGAGCAGCAAGCATCGTCCCAGCATCCCTCCGTGAGGCAAGACGGCCGCACTGCTACCCCCTCGCTCGCCCCGCCTGGTTCTTCGTCTCGCGCGTTCCGCGTGCCCATGGAGGCTCGAGCTGCGCTCATTGCGGCAAACGAGCTCCTGCGCTACCGTCCCGTCGACGACGTCTACGAAGAGTGGCTCGACCGCGTCACCGAGCTCGTCCGCGCCGCAGGGGGCTCCCCCGCGCCGTCTGTCCCGCTGCACCGAACCCCATCCTGCGCGGGCGACGAAGCTCCGGGGGCACCTCGGCCGCCTCCCCCCCAAGAAGGCGCCCTGGCCCCAAGGCGCGTGGTCCCTGGGCGGAACCCGCTCCGTCCGGCGCCAGCGCGGCAAGAGTAGAGCTGTCAGGAGGTCCCTAGCCCGCAAGAAGCTGCCCGAGTGCTCCCCGCTCCAGCTCGTCGCGACCACGCTCCTGCTCCAGCACGTCAAGACCCCGCGGGCCTCCCAGCTGCACCGCACGGGGACCCGCAAGACCAAGCTCTTCGTCATCCAAGGCCTCCCGTGGCCACAACAGGCTGCCGAGCCTTCACCCCCGAGCTGCGCAGCGTCGCGTGGCCCGGCAAGTTCAAGCCGGACCTGCCTCCTCGCTACGACGGTACGGCCGACCCCGCAGAGTTCCTCCAGCTCTACGAGCTGGGCATCGAAGCCGCGAACGGAGACGATAAGGTCATGGCGAGCTGGTTTCCCATGGCGCTCAAAGACGGGGCCCGCACCTGGCTCATGAACCTGGCGCCAGGCACGATCTCCTCCTGGGATGAGATGCGTACCCGCTTCATCGCCAACTTCCATAGTACTTGCGACCGGCCACCCGCCGTGAGCGACATGCGCCGCATCAAGCAGCAACCAGGAGAGACCCTGCAGAAGTACATCCATCACTTCAACAACGCACGCCTCAAGATTCCCAAGGTGACCGAGGAGGCCATCATCTCCGCCTTCTCCGACGGTGTGCGCAACGTCAAGATGAAGGAGGAGCTGGCGATGCATGAAGATCTGTGCACTTCCTTGGAGCTATTCAACTTGGCGACCAAGTGTGCCAGGGCCGAGGAAGGGCGTCTCTCCCTCCTCGAGCTGCCAGCCGCAGACCCAGAAGAGAAGAAACCCAAGGCCAAGGACGTGAAGCGCAATGGGGCTGCCGTGCTCGCGGCAGAACCGGAAACCAAGCGGAGCAGAGATCAGCCCAAGTCTTCGAAGGGCGGGCGGTACTGCGTGTACCACGACCTTCACACCCACAACACCAGCGAATGTCAAGAACTCCGAACCATGCGAGAAGGGAGGATCAGCCGACGTCCCGACCGCAGCGACCGGGGCTACGACCAAGGAGGACGAAGGAACACAGGACGCTGGGAAGACCGCGGCCCTCACCAAGGATGGCGCGACCAACCTTGCGAGGATCGCAGGCAAGACCCTCCTCGCGAGGGAGGCAGGAGGGATCAGCCTCGCGAGGATCGCCCGCAAGGCAACGCAGGCCTCCCTCCTCTGCCACCGCAGCCAAGGAGAAATGAAGACCATCATCAGGATGAGGGGGCTGGGGGCTTCCAGGAGCCGCACGCGATCGCCTGCATCCTGGGCAGAGCTCAAGCCCTAGCCTCTCAACGCATCTTCAAGCAGTTCGCCCGTGAAGTGAATGCAGTCCTCCCCAAGCTCGAAGCCACACGCCCCCTCAGGTGGTCGGCGTGCACGATCACGTTCAGCTCAGCGGATCAGCTCAAGTGTGCGGCCACAGCCAGAGTCCTCCCGATGCTCTGTTCCCCAATCATCAGCAACGTGCTAGTCACCAAGACCCTCATTGATGGCGGGGTAGGGCTCAACGTCATGTCCGTGGACACGTTCAACAATCTTCAAGTGCCTTACAATCAGCTCCAGCCGACCAAGCCTTTCTTTGGGGTTACCGACGGCTCCACGGTCCCGATCGGGCAGGTTCGCCTCCCTGTCACCTTCGGCGCACGCACAACTACCGCACCGAGCTCATCGACTTCGACGTCGCCCACATTCGCCTGCCATACAACGCCATCCTCGGGTACCCATCGCTGGCCAAGTTCATGGCCGTAACCCACCACGGCTACAACGTCCTCAAGATGCCAGGAAGTGGCGGAGTCATCACGGTGCCCTGCGAAGAGAAATACGCAGTGTGCTCCCTGGAGCGAGCCTTTCAGGCCGCATCACTGGAGGACCCGGATCGCGGAAGCAGGAGGCTTCCCGAGACCGCTCACAAGAAGAAGAAGGCATCGTCCGGCCCGGCCCCTCAGGAGGCAGGCCCCGCAAGGTCCGCGCCTACTCAAGGGGAACCTCCTTCTATCGCATAGGAAAGTGCGCCCGACGCCCTCCTCAGGCAGGGCACGCGGGCTCCCCCTGGAGGGCCACCGACCTTGCTGGGGTCACGAGGGAGGCGCTTGGGCACCACTTGGAGGCGTGTTTCGAAGCACGTTTCCCTCAAGAAGGAGCAAGGCAAGGAGGGCCAAACCCTCAGGAGTTCGTCAGCAAGATCGTTCAGGAGCTGCAAGAGTCAAGAGTCATGAGTGGCAGCCGCCGCTTACCTGCTGTGGCTCCCCATCCAGGCGAGGATGGTGGGCTGTGCGTCTGCATCGACATACAGGGCTCAACCGAGCCGCCTCTCAGGAGAGCCTTTGGCCCTCTCGCATGGGGCGCTGTGAAGGTCCACCCCACAGCTACGTTCGCATGCCTTACGACTTGTCGAACGCGGCTGCCACGTACCAGCGCCTCATGAGGAGCATCCTGGAAGCTCAAGAGGCCAGGTGCTCCGCATCCCTGGTGGAGATGGAGATGGTCCACGAGGAGCCACCAGCGCCTCCGGGGCCTCCCGAGGCCCCTGGGCCTGGGGGATCGTGAGGATCGGCACCCGCAGCCCACCGAGTCTGCCGCACCAACAACCTTTCATCTTCAATGCTACCAGGTGACATCGTTCAAGTTTCATTTCCAGCTGGGAGCGCCCCCCAGGGCTGCATTATTCCCAGGCCGTGTGGGTCCGTCCCTGCAGTGTCTATCCCTTTTACTTCCTGTTCCTAGCTTACCTTATCGGGGGCGCCCCTCGGTCTGCATCATCCCCAAGTCGCTCGGGTCCGACTGAACGATGTTCGTCTTCCTTGCGCTTATCTAAATGGACTTGCTCCTTCCTGATTAACATGCTTGACCTAGTTGCCCGCTCGACTAACACCAACTGATGGAGCTGCTCCCTAACGGCACGGCACTTGCGCGTGGGTCCGTCCCCGTAATGCCGACAAACCTGAATGGCTGAGCTCTGGCCGCGGCAGCCCCGCATAGCGCTACCTCGCCAAGCCTTCAGTGCCTCGTCACCCTTCCGGGGCAACCAACGGCTGACTGACGGTCGTAACGGTGAAGTTTCGTTTTTTTCTGTGATGAGCCCACATGATTTCTTCAAGAAGCAGCGTCAGGCGAGGCCCCCATGGTGTCTCCTTCACTCTCACCCGCGCGAACCGCTTGCACGTTAAAGGGGGGGGTGCCTGAGCATCGCGACTCAGGGCTCCTACTGGCTCTCCAGCCCTCACCCTCTAGCCTTGCCCAGGGCATCGCGACCTGGCATACCAGTGACGGCTGAGACTCGCTCGAGGGCCGGGACCCGAGGACGTAGAGCAGAAAGGGGAGCAAAGGCGAGAGGGGAGGGACACGTGAGGACCTCGCCAAGCGACCCCTCACCTGCCGATGCAAGGACCCGGCAATGCACCATGAAGCGACTCCTGATTCTCGAGATAAGTCACCCTCTGGAAGCATTAACTAACACGGCACCGTCCCCTCACCAAACGCAATCCCGAGTTAGCAACGTCGCTCCCCTTTCTCACCGAACGATGGCCGCTTGGGCGCTAAGGGGGACCTCCTGAGCATCGCGACTCAGGGGCTCTTACCGGACCCCGGGCCGCTCACCTCCTGGCCTTGACCACGGCATCGCGACCTGGCATACCAGCGACGGCTGAAGCTTGCCTTGGGACTGGGACCTGTCGGCGCAGAGCATCAAGCCCTCGTGAGGTTCGAAAGGGAGAACTGAGCTAAGGTGGGATGAGAAACTCACGCTGATTCACAACAGGGATCATATTAACAAACAGGGCCACAAGCACCTTACAAGCCCCCACGGGGCGCACTTTTGATTCCTCGCAGGGAGTAGATTCTAAAGAACGCTAACTACACGCGCCCCTGTAAAAGACGCCATCATCAACAGCGGACCGTCGGGAACCGGCGCCAACCCTATCCAGATCAGGGGCGGCGACGGCCTGCCGAGCCCGCCCTGCTCCGAGAGCGGCGCAGGCTCTGGGGCTCGTAGCTGTCGTCGCTCATCTCCGGAGTCGCGAAGAGATCGGCGGAGTCGCTGGATCCTCCGACACCTCCACCGCCTGAGGAGCTGCCGAGAGAGCGGCCAGCGGGCCTGGCCCTCGCCACGGCAGGGCCTCGAACACCTCTCCCGGGGCAGCACTCCAGTCGCGCCCTTCCGCTACGAAGACCTTGAATAGCATGACCGAAGCGCCGTCGTACTGCAGGTGGACCGCGAGATTGCCCCTTGTCCTACAGACCCAAGCGATCTCACCCCAGCCTCGAGTCATGAAGACCTCGCCCGGGGCAACGACCTCAACCTCTGCCCCGGTTGCGAGGGTGCCGCAGCCGGCGTGCTGAAAGAAATATGCCCTAGAGGCAATAATAAAGTTATTATTTATTTCCTTATTTCATGATAAATGATTATTATTCATGCTAGAATTGTATTAACCGGAAACATAATACATGTGTGAATACATAGACAAACATATAGTCACTAGTATGCCTCTACTTGACTAGCTCATTAATCAAAGATGGTTATGTTTCCTAACCATAGACATGTGTTGTTATTTGATTAATGGGATCACATCATTAGGACAATGATGTGATTGACATGACCCATTCCGTTAGCCTAGCACTTGATCGTTTAGTATATTGCTATTGCTTTCTTCATGACTTATACATGTTCCTGTAACTATGAGATTATGCAACTCCCGTTTACCGGAGGAACACTTTGGGTGCTACCAAACGTCACAACATAACTGGGTGATTATAAAGGAGTACTACAGGTGTCTCCAAAGGTACATGTTGGGTTGGCGTATTTCGAGATTAGGTTTTGTCACTCCGATTGTCGGAGAGGTATCTCTGGGCCCTCTCGGTAATGCACAGCACTATAAGCCTTGCAAGCAATGTAGCTAATGAGTTAGTTACGGAATGATGCATTACGTAACGAGTAAAGAGACTTTCCAGTAACGAGATTGAACTAGGTATTGGATACCGACGATCGAATCTCGGGCAAGTAACATACCGATGACAAAGGGAACAACGTATGTTGTTATGTGGTTTGACTGATAAAGATCTTCGTAGAATATGTAGGAGCCAATATGAGCATCCAGGTTCCGCTATTGGTTATTGACCGAGAATAGTTCTAGGTCATGTCTACATAGTTCTCGAACCCGTAGGGTCCGCACGCTTAAGGTTACGATGACAGCTTTATTATGAGTTTATGAGTTTTGATGTACTGAAGGAGTTCGGAGTCCCGGATGAGATCGGGGACATGACGAGGAGTCTCGAAATGGTCGAGACGTAAAGATCGATATATTGGACGACTATATTCGGAGTTCGGAAAGGTTCCGAGTGATTCGGGTATTTTTCGGAGTACCGGAGAGTTACGGGAATTCGCCGGGGAGTATATGGGCCTTATTGGGCTTTAGGGGAAAGATAGAGGAGAGGTTGGGCGCCCCCCCAAGGCCTAGTCCGAATTGGACTAGGGGGAGGGGCTGCGCCCCCTCCTTCCTTCTCTTCTCTTCCCCCTTTCCTTGACTCCTACTCCTACTACTTGGAAGTGGGGAATCCTACTCCCGGTGGGAGTAGGACTCCTCCTTGGTGCGCCCCTTCTAGGCCGGCCACCCCCTCCCTTGCTCCTTTATATACGGGGGCAGGGGGCACCCCATAACACACAAGTTGATCTATGGATCGTTCCTTAGCCGTGTGCGGTGCCCCCCTCCATCATATTACACCTCGGTCATATCGTCGCGGAGTTTAGGCGAAGCCCTGCGCCGGTAGAGCATCATCATCGTCACCACGCCGTCGTGCTGACAGAACTCATCCCCGACACTTTGCTGGATCGGAGTCCGAGGATCGTCATCGAGCTGAACGTGTGCTGAACTCAGAGGTGCCGTACGTTCGGTACTTGGATCGGTCGGATCGTGAGGACGTAGAACTACATCAACCGCGTTGTCATAACGCTTCCGCTTACGGTCTACGAGGGTACGTGGACAATACTCTCCCCTCTCGTTGCTATGCCATCACCATGATCTTGCGTGTGAGTAGGATTTTTTTTGAAATTACTACGTTCCCCAACAGTGGCATCCGAGTCTGGTTTTATGCGTTGATGTTATATGCACGAGTAGAACACAAGTGAGTTGTGGGAGATACAAGTCATACTGCTTACCAGCATGTCATACTTTGGTTCGGCGGTATTGTGAGATGAAGCGGCCCGGACCGACATTACGCGTACACTTACGCGAGACTGGTTTCACCGCTGCGAGCACTCGTTGCTTAAAGGTGACTGGCGGGTGTCTGTCTCTCTCACTTTAGTTGAACCGAGTGTGGCTACGCCCGGTCCTTGCGAAGGTTAAAACAGCACCAACTTGACAAACTATCGTTGTGGTTTTGATGCGTAGGTAAGAACGGTTCTTGCTCAGCCCGTAGCGGCCACGTAAAACTTGCAACAACAAAGTAGAAGACGTCTAACTTTTTTTTGCAGGGCATGCTGTGATGTGATATGGTCAAGACGTGATGCTATATTTTATTGTATGAGATGATCATGTTTTGTAACCGAGTTATCGGCAACTGGCAGGAGCCATATGGTTGTCGCTTTATTGTATGAAATGCAAACGCCATGTAATTGTTTTACTTTATCACTAAGCGGTAGCGATAGTCGTAGAAGCAATAGTTGGAGAGACGACAACGATGCTACGATGGAGATCAAGGTGTCGCGCCGGTGACGATGGTGATCACGACGGTGCTTCGGAGATGGAGATCACAAGCACAAGATGATGATGGCCATATCATATCACTTATATTGATTGCATGTGATGTTTATCCTTTATGCATCTTATCTTGCTTTGATTGACGGTAGCATTATAAGATGATCTCTCACTAAATATCAAGAAGTGTTCTCCCTGAGTATGCACCGTTGCGAAAGTTCTTCGTGCTGAGACACCACGTGATGATCGGGTGTGATAGGCTCTACGTTCAAATACAACGGGTGCAAAACAGTTGCACACGCAGAATACTCAGGTCAAACTTGATGAGCCTAGCATATACTGATATGGCCTCGGAACACGGAGACCGAAAGGTCGAACGTGAATCATATAGTAGATATGATCAACATAGTGATGTTCACCATTGAAACTACTCCATCTCACGTGATGATCGGACATGGTTTAGTTGATTTGGATCACGTGATCACTTAGATGACTAGAGAGATGTCTGTCTAAGTGGGAGTTCTTAAGTAATATGATTAATTGAACTTTAATTTATCATGAACTTAGTCCTGGTAGTATTTTGCAAATTATGTTGTAGATCAACAGCTCGCGTTGTTGCTTCCCTATGTTTTTGCTTCCCTATGTTTTTATATGTGTTCCTAGAGAAAATTGTATTGAAAAATGTTAGTAGCAACGATGCGGATTGGATCCGTGATCTGAGGTTTATCCTCATTGCTGCACAGAAGAATTATGTCCTTAATGCACCGCTAGGTGACAGACCTATTGCTGGAGCAAATGCAGACGTTATGAACGTTTGGCTAGCTCAATATGATGACTACTTGATAGTTTAGTGCACCATACTTAACGGCTTAGAATCGGGACTTCAAAGACGTTTTTGAACGTCATGGACCATATGAGATGTTCCAGGAGTTGAAGTTAATATTTCAAGCAAATACCCGAGTTTAGAGATATGAAGTCTCCAACAAGTTCTATAGCTAAAAGATGGAGGAGAATCGCTCAACTAGTGAGCATGTGCTCAGATTGTCTGGGTACTTCAATCGCTTGAATCAAGTGGGAGTTAATCTTCCAGATAAGATAGTGATTGACAGAATTCTATAGTCACCATCGCCAAGTTAGTAGAACTTCGTGATGAACTATAATATGCAAGGGATGACAAAACTAATTCCCAAGCTCTTCGAGATGTTGAAATCGACGAAGGTAGAAATCAAGAAAGAGCATCAAGTGTTGATGATTGACAAGACCACTAGTTTCAAGAAAAGGGCAAAGGAATAGAAAGGGAACTTCAAGTAGAATGACAAGCAAGTTGTCACTCCCGCGAAGAAGCCCACAGCTGGACCAAAGCCTGAAACTGAGTGCTTACACTGCAAAGGAAATGGTCACTGGAAGCAGAAATGCCCTGAATATTTGGTGGATAAGAAGGATGGCGAAGTGAACAAGGGTATATTTGATATACAGGTTATTGATGTGTGCCTTACTAGTGTTTATAGTAGCCCCTGAGTATTTGATACTTGTTCGGTTGCTAAGATTAGTAACTCGAAACAGGAGTTACAGAATAAACAGAAACTAGTTGAGGGTGAAGTGACGATGTGTGTTGGCAGTGGTTCCAAGATTGATATGATCATCATCGCACACTCCCTATACTTTCGGGATTAGTGTTAAACCTAAATAAATGTTATTTGGCGTTTGCGTTGAGCATGAATATGATTTGATCATGTTTATTGCAATATGGTTATTCATTTAAAGTCAGAGAATAATTGTTGTTCTGTTTACATGAATAAAACCTTCAATGGTCATACACCCAATGCAAATAGTTTGTTGGATCTCGATCTTAGTGATACACATATTCATAATGTTGAAGCCAAAAGATGCAAAGTTAATAATGATAGTGCAACTTATTTGTGGCACTGCCGTTTGGGTCATATCGGTGTAAAGCGCATGAAGAAACTCCATAAAGATGGATTTTTGGAATCACTTGGTTATGAATCATTTGATGCTTGCGAACCATGCCTATTGGGCAAGATGACTAAAACTCCGTTCTCCGGAACAATGGAACGAGCTACTAACTTATTGGAAATAATACATACCGATGTATGCAATCCAATGAGTGTTGATGCTCGTGGCAAGTATCGTTATTTTCTGACCTTCACAGATGATTTGAGAAGATATGGGTATATCTACTTAATGAAGCACAAGTCTGAAACATTTGAAAAGTTCAAAGAATTTCAGAGTGAAGTGGAGAATCATCGTAGCAAGAAAATAAAGTTTCTACGATCTGATCGTGGAGGAGAATATTTGGGTTACGAGTTTGGCCTTCATATAAAACAATGTGGAATAGTTTCACAGCTCACGCCACATGGAACTCCATAACGTAATGGTGTGTCCGAACGTCATAACCGCACTTTATTTGATATGGTGCGATCAATGATGTCTCTTACCGATTTACCAATATCGTTTTGGGGTTATGCATTAGAGACAGCTGCATTCACGTTAAATAGGGCACCATTAAATCCGTTGAGACGACACCGTATGAACTATGGTTTAGCAGTAAACCTAAGTCGTCGTTTCTTAGAGTTTGGAGTTGCGATGCTTATGTGAAAAAGGTTTTCAACCTGATAAGCCCGAACCCAAATCGGAAAAGTGCGTCTTCATAGAATACCCAAAGGAAACTGTTGGGTACTCCTTCTATCACAGATCCAAAGTCAAAACATTCGTTGCTAAGAATGGATCCTTTCTAGAGAAGGAGGTTCTCTCGAAAGAAGTGACTGGGAGGAAAGTAGAGCTTAATAAGGTAATTTGTACGTTCTCCCGAATTGGAAACTAGTTCATCACTGAAATCAGTTCCAGTGATGCCTACACCAATTAGTGAGGAAGCTAATGATGATGATCATGAAACCTCAAGATCAAGTTACTACCAAAACCTCGTAGGTCAACCAGAGTAAGATCCGCACCAGAGTGGTACGGTAATCCTATTCTAGAAGTCATGTTACTAGACCATGATAAACTTACGAACTATGAGGAAGCGATGATGAGCCCAAATTCCGCGAAATGGCTTGAGGCCGTAAAATCTGAGATATGATCCATGTATGAGAACAAAGTATGGACTTTGATTGACTTGCTCGATGATCAGCAAGCCATGTTAAATAAATGGATCTTCAAGAGGAAGACTGATGCTGATAGTAGTGTTACTATCTACAAAGCTAGACTTGTCGAAAAAGGTTATTGACAAAGTTCAAGATGTTGAATACAATGAGATTTTCTCACTCGTATCGAGCTTAAAAGTCTGTCCGAATCATGTTAGCAATTGCCACATTTTATGAAATCTGGCAAATGGATGTCAAAACTGCATTCCTTAATTGTTTTCTTAAAGAAGAGTTGTATATGATGCAACCAGAAGATTTTGTCAATCCTAAAGGTGCTAACAAAATGTGCAAGCTCCAGCGATCCATCAATGGACTGGTGCAAGCATCT
>LR880968.1:823514714-823532176 GCA_904067115.1 Aegilops sharonensis | reverse complement strand
TTGGTCACATGACGATGTGAACTATGGGTGTTAATCACATACAGATGTGAATATTAGTGTTGAATCACATAATGATGTGAACTAGATTATTGACTCTAGTGCAACTGGGAGACTGAAGGAAATATGCCCTAGAGGCAATAATAAAGTTATTATTTATTTCCTTATTTCATGATAAATGATTATTATTCATGCTAGAATTGTATTAACCGGAAACATAATACATGTGTGAATACATAGACAAACATATAGTCACTAGTATGCCTCTACTTGACTAGCTCATTAATCAAAGATGGTTATGTTTCCTAACCATAGACATGTGTTGTTATTTGATTAATGGGATCACATCATTAGGAGAATGATGTGATTGACATGACCCATTCCGTTAGCCTAGCACTTTATCGTTTAGTATATTGCTATTGCTTTCTTCATGACTTATACATGTTCCTGTAACTATGAGATTATGCAACTCCCGTTTACCGGAGGAACACTTTGGGTGCTACCAAACGTCACAACGTAACTGGGTGATTATAAAGGAATACTACAGGTGTCTCCAAAGGTACATGTTGGGTTGGCGTATTTCGAGATTAGGTTTTGTCACTCCGATTGTCGGAGAGGTATCTCTGGGCCCTCTCGGTAATGCACATCACTATAAGCCTTGCAAGCAATGTAGCTAATGATTTAGTTACGGAATTATGCATTACGTAACGAGTAAAGAGACTTGCCAGTAACGAGATTGAACTAGGTATTGGATACCGACGATCGAATCTCGGGCAAGTAACATACCGATGACAAAGGGAACAACGTATGTTGTTATGCGGTTTGACCGATAAAGATCTTCGTAGAATATGTAGGAGCCAATATGAGCATCCAGGTTCCGCTATTGGTTATTGACCGAGAATAGTTCTAGGTCATGTCTACATAGTTCTCGAACCCGTAGGGTCCGCACGCTTAAGGTTACGATGACAGTTTTATTATGAGTTTATGAGTTTTGATGTATTGAAGGAGTTCGGAGTCCCGGATGAGATCAGGGACATGACGAGGAGTCTCGAAATGGTCGAGACGTAAAGATCGATACATTGGATGACTATATTCGGAGTTCGGAAAGATTCCGACTGATTCAGGTATTTTTCGGAGTACCGGAGAGTTACGGGAATTCGCCGGGGAGTATATGGGCCTTATTGGGCTTTAGGGGAAAGAGAGAGGAGAGGTTGGGCGCCCCCCAAGGCCTAGTCCGAATTGGACTAGGGGGAGGGGCTGCGCCCCCTCCTTCCTTCTCTTCTCTTCTCCCTTTCCTTGACTCCTACTCCTACTACTTGGAAGGGGGGGAATCCTACTCCCGGTGGGAGTAGGACTCCTCCTTGGTGCGCCCCTTCTAGGCCGGCCACCCCCTCCCTTGCTCCTTTATATACGGGGGCAGGGGGGCACCCCATAACACACAAGTTGATCTACGGATCGTTCCTTAGCCGTGTGCGGTGCCCCCCTCCACCATATTCCATCTCGGTCATATCGTCGCGGAGTTTAGGCGAAGCCCTGCGCCGGTAGAGCATCATCATCGTCACCACGCCATCGTGCTGACAGAACTCATCCCCGACACTTTGCTGGATCGGAGTCCGGGGATCGTCATCGAGCTGAACGTGTGCTGAACTCGGAGGTGCCGTACGTTCGGTACTTGGATCGGTCGGATCGTGAAGACGTACAACTACATCAACCACGTTGTCATAATGCTTCCTCTTACGGTCTACGAGGGTACGTGGACAATACTCTCCCCTCTTGTTGCTATGCCATCACCATGATCTTGCGTGTGCGTAGGAATTTTTTTGAAATTACTACGTTCCCCAACACGTGCTGCAGCCAGATCTCCAGGGGTCCTCCCCTCGGAATCGCGGAGGCGAAGAAGGGAGGAAGGCGAATCCAAGACCGAGGAGGCATGGCGGCATGGAGTACGAACTCCCGGGAGGAACCCTCGGCGTGGACTCCAGGAGGAACGACGCGCACCTTCGTGACCCGCCGGCGCCGACGGCGGTGTCGCCCGTGGCGTTCGGCATCAACCCCTTCAGAGCCTTTGATCTGGGCGTGCAAGGGAAGCGGGAACCCCGGTGGTGGCCGCTCGCACCAGGGCCTCGGCACCACCTGGTGGGCACCCTCGTCCCGATGGCAAAGGGTTAGCCGTTTCTTCAGCGGGTGCGGGTCAGGACCCTCTAGAGGAGCCTTTCCCTTCTCTGCCGCGGAGAACCGGCGGATCGGAGCCATTGTAGCAAGACGGAGCAAGAACCGGGAAGAATAAGACGCAAGCATAAGCGGACCATAGGAATGCTCATCGTTCCGTACTTAAAGCCAGAGGAGGCCAACCGCCGACCTCCACGATCGCAGGTAATCACGACCCGCTTGGCATGCAGGGACTTGTCAATTCATGCAGTTGCCGAGGCGTCGTGGGGAAGTGGAGGCACCCACGTCCAATCAACCGCCACACGGCGCCCAAAGCCGCAGGCTGTTAGGGCCGGCGGCGCTTCGCACTTGCCCCTTCGCCTCTCTGCTCGGCCAAGTCCGGGCGCGCCTTGGGCCCGGGGGCTACTGTCGGCGTTCTGGGAACGGGGGTCGTTGTTCCCGATCACCTTCGATCGTCGAGACAACCCAACTAGTATCCGCCACGGTAGTTCAGCCGCACTAGTCCTTGACCCGATTATTGACGGGTTTCACCTAACACGAGTCCTGATGGACGGTGGTAGCAGCGTCAACCAGCTCTATCAAGACACAGTGCGGAAGATGGGCATCGATCCCTCACGAATGAAACCAACAAAGACTACCTTTAAAGGAGTCATACCAGGCGTAGAGGCTAGCTATACGGGCTCAATCACGGTGGAAGTAGTCTTCAGTTCACCGGACAACTTCCTAAGCGATGATTTAATCTTCGACATCATCCCCTTCCACAGCGGATACCACGCACTGCTCGGACGAACAACCTTTGCTAGATTCAATGCAGTGCCACACTACGCTTATCTCAAGCTCAAGATGCCCGGTCCACGCGGCGTCATAACAGTCAATGGCAATACGGAACGCTCCCTTCAAATAAAGGAGCAAACAGCCGCCCTAGCAGCAGAAATACAGAACGACCTTCTCAAGCAGCATCATAATCCGGCTGCCGAGCCCCTAGACACCATCAAGAAGGTCCGGACAACACTGCAGCAGGACAACTCGGCTTGTCACGAGCCGAATTAGCAATTTGGCCTCCGTCCCAGCCCCGGTGAGGCAACGGCATTACTGTCGCGCGTACATAAACCACACATTCAAAACCCCATGGGTATCGACGGAGGCATAACTCGTTCGTGATCCGCGGTATGGCTTGACCGACCCTGGGATTCACCCGCTTTTACCTTTTTTATGGGTTTTCTTCTCTTTTCGAGGTCTATACGGACAACCCGCTTTCAGAACACGCCAAGGAGGCAAGGAGCTTTGGCGTACAGGGGAACCCCCAGGTGATCTCTAATAAAAGATTACCATACTTGTTTTACATACCCACACGCAGCTCGCCCTTGTCTAGGGCATGCTAAATAGTCGTACTCACTCATCGCATTACTTGTACAAAGCACGCCTCGACGTACTAGTTACATCACCATGGTGAACAAATGGTTGCGTTAGCTCATTACTTCATTTCTCCCGTTTTCTCACCTTAATATCTACTCCCTCCGTTCTAAAATAGATGACCCAACTTTGTACTAACTTTGTACTAAAGTTAGAACAAAATTGAGTCATCTATTTTGGAACGGACGGAGTATTACTTATTGCACACGTACACCATGGTACGTACTGCTATGCCAGAGGCTTCATTACACCCCGCATCACGACAATGAAAGTCTGAACACTTTTACAATATAGTTCGGCACCCCGAACTTATAGCATTATATGCATCAGCTCCGAATCATGTCTTTGGTCAATAGTTGGGTTGCCCGGCTCCTGTGTTTACTACCTTACATTCCGCTATATCGGCTAGGGTAGTAAATGGAGAACTACTGCGATTGTGCCCCGGTTATTCTGGACGAGCACCTCAGTAATGAAAGCCGAAAACTAACTGTCATGATCCGGAGAGAGCCGGTCAGCTGTTCGCGAGCTTCCAAATTGTTGGAGATTTTCTACGCTTCTTGCGAAGAATCGGTTCTTCCGATTAGGCGTGTATAACGTCCCTAACTCGGCCTTCCGAACACAAGGGCCTTCGCCAACTTTATTCATTGTCAAACTCCTATGGCTAAGTGAGGGAGGTAAAGGCCGCATAGTCTCATTGCCTTGTTCGTTGCGCTAAACACCTCCTTTAAGGACCAGAATGTGGAGTAAAGAGTGTTTAGATTTATCCCGAACACCCCCGTACTATCTACGTGGGGGGCAGAAGCCGACGACTGGTCAACCCTCAGATTTAATAAACGGTCGCACATGAGGTAAAATTTAAATCATAAACATTATACTACATAAAATCATTGTTCCATATTATAGAACAAGGTAATATACATGTTCTCATGGGAATATAACATCCTTCGAACATTGCTCAGCCACAAGGCGTGACCCCTCCAGAACACCGTCAAAATAGTGCTCGGGTCGACGATGCTCCTTGCCCTCCGGCGGTCCCTCGGTCATCAGCTTCTTGGCATCTAGCTTCGCCAAATGCGTCTTGATGCGAGCAAAGGCCATACGCGCACCTTCAATGCAGACCGACCGCTTCACGGCTTCGAGCCGCGGACAGGCACTCACAAGCCGCTACACAAGTCCTAAATAGCTACTAGGTATAGGATCGGCAGGTCACAGCCGGACTATTAGGTCCTTCATGGTTAGCTCTGCCAACCTGTGCAGCTCGACCAACTGCTTTAGTTGGTCGCTGAAGGGCACCGCATGTTCGGATCCCAGATGTTGGGACCAGAATAGCTTCTCCGTGGACATCCCTTCTTCGGCTCTGTAATGCTCGGCAGCATCTGATACATTGTGCGGCAGATCCGTAAATGCCCCTGGAAAATCCAAATTCAGGATAAGTACAAGGAACGTTTCTTCTATATACTTGCTATGCATGGTGAAAGACTTACCCGCTGTGATCTTCTTGGCCGCCTCAATTTCCTGGAGGGTGCTCTGGGCTTTGGCTCGCGCATCCTGCGTGCTTTGGTGGACTGTCGCCAATTTGGACTCTTGCGCCTTACAATCGCACTCCAGGGACTCAAATATCTCTATCATGCCCTGGAGCTGTTGCTGCGCCTCGACAACCCGGGCCTCGTGCTTCTCGCGCGATGCGCGTTCCTTGGCCGCTTTTTCCTCGGCTTCGGCTAGCGCCTTCTTAAGGGTTGCCACCTCGGTCATGGCCCCTAATAAAGTTTATGACACTTTAGTCCAGTCGGACTATTCATTTTTTCGAAATATACCCACATGTTACTGCATACCTTGGCTCTCCTCCAGCTGCTTCTTCATGAGGCCGAGCTCTTCCTCGGCCTGCTCCAGTTTCTGCTTCAGTCCGGAGACCTTCGCAGCATGAGCAGTGGCAGCCTGCAGTGATACCTGCTTATTCACATAGACAACTCATGTTAGACTCCTGCGATATTTATTCTTGATCCTCTGTTCGACTTTTCTTCCCAAACACCAAACAGAGCATCAGGGGCTACTGTCTATACTGTGATATTTTTCCTACAACCACTTTACTTACCTCAAAGCCCGTAAGAAGGCTAGTGCAGGCTTCGGTCAGTCCGCTTTTGACGAACTGATCCTTTTCTATTACCGTGTCCATAAGGACACGATGTTCATCTATGATAGAGGCGCCTCGTAGCGCCTCTAGCAGATTATCCGGTGCCTCTGGCTGGACAGAGGTCACCGGTGGAACAGGCACGTTCCCTCCTTGTGGAGAGTGCCGTTCGCTGGACCCCGGAGCCGTGTGGATCTCCGGAATGGTATCCGGCTGAGGCCCGAAGGGAACTCGGGCCCCGTCGCCAGTCCCCGCGGGAACTTTTTCCCCCATGTGTCCGGTGACTTTAGAATCGTCCCGGGGCGCCACCCCGGTGATCTCCGGAAGCTACCCCCCAGTTGGGGAAGGTCTTTTTCGACACCACCTCGTTGTCACCCTTGGGAGAGATGGAATGAGCAGGTGGCAAAGACATGCTAGCCATCTCCTTTGAGTCTAGCGATTCCTCTGTCGAGGATCGCGGAGAGCCATCGCGTGCCGGACTGTAATTACATGGTTTTAGGTATATAAATATCACAGACCAGAAAGGCCAGACGTTTTCGGATTCTTGTACTTACGAGGCGGCCTGAGGCTTGGTCCGACAAGGTCACTCCGGACTTCTATCAACATCCCACACGGAGTTATCCGCGGGGGAGCCTCTAACCCTCTTGGGCGTTTTCGCCCCCGGACTTGTGGGGGCCGCTCTCTTCCTGCTCCCCACTTCGAGTGGGGAGTCATTCTCTTTTTCCTCTTCGTCGTGAGATGAAGAGGAAGTCTCGCTTTCGAACGTCTCGTCCGGAGTGATACTCGGGCGAAGGCCCTTCTTGGCCCCTTGGGCCGCCTTCTTAGTCGTCTTCTCTGGCACCTCATAAGGCGCAGGGAACATCATTTCCTCCAGTAATGGAAATTCCTGGTCCTCGGGCAGCGGAGCCGGGCAGTTGATCTCCTCGGCCAACTTGATCCAGGCCTGAAAACAGGGGAAGGAAGCTTAAATTTCCTTTCAAAATATGCTAGTAGGGGGTACTCCTTGAAAACATTAAAGGAACTAACCGAGTTGGGCTGGCGTTTTAAGCCAAGCCCGCGGTCTTCGATCGTAGGCGGTGGCATCTCGCCGACCTTGAAGAGCACCTTCCAGATTTCTTCATGCATCGTGCCGAAGAGCTCTAGTAGCGTCTGGTGCTTGGCCGGATCGAACTCCCACAAATAACAAGTCTGGCGTTGGTACGGAAGGACCCGACGAATAAGCATGACCTGGACCATGTTGATGAGCTTGATTTTCATGTCTATCATGTTATGGATGCACGTCTGGAGCCCAGTCAGCTCTTCCAAAGGACCCCAGGTTAGGCCCCTCTCTTGCCAGGAGGTGAGCCGCATTGGGATTCTGGATCGGAATTCGAGGGCCCTTGCCTAGTCAGCGTCGCGCGGCTCGGTGATGTAGAACCACCCCGATTGCCACCCCTTCACCGTCTCCACAAATGAGCCTTCGGGCCCGGTGACGTTGGGCATCTTGCCCACCATAGCGCCTCCGCACTCTGCTTGTTGGCCGCGCACTACTTTCGGCCTCACATTGAAGGTCTTCAGCCACAGGCCGAAGTGAGGTGGGATGCGGAGAAAAGCCTCACAAACGACGATAAATGCCGAAATGTTGAGGATAAAGTTGGGGGCTAGGTCATGAAAATCCAGCCCGTAGTAGAACATCAACCCACAGACGAATGGATGAAGAGGGAAACCCAGCCCGCGGACGAAATGTGTAAGAAACACAACCCTCTCGTGGGGCTCGGGAGTAGGGACTATCTGTCCCTTGGCCGGGAGTCGATGAGCGATCTCCTTGGCCAGATATCCAGCCTCCCGAAGCTCCTTGATATCCTTCTTCTTGACGGACGAGGCCATCCACTTACCCCCAGCTCCGGATCCGGACATCTTTGGAGTGCTTTCTCGAACAAGGAAGAAGCTAAAGATTGGGAGCTGGAGCTCAGGGACGGAAGGGCTGAGGAGGAACCGAGGTGTGGGAAAAGAAAGGGGAACCTTACCCCCCTTATAAAGGACATGAATGTCAAGCGCCTCTCCACTTGCCTTAAACTCGCCTATTCCCAAGGACCGTGCAAACGGCGCGGTTGGGTTACCTATGCCCGCTTTGATGAGAATCCCGCAATAAGGGGACACGATCTCTGCTTCAACAAGACGTGCCAATAGCAACCACGTCTTGAAACGTGGCATGGCAGAAGAAAAACGGTTTGAAATTATGACCGGGCAGACGTGATGCCATGTTATAAAAAGCTGTCAGTGGATAGAACTTGTGTAATACATACATACATACATATATATATATATATATATATATATATATATATATATATATATATATATATATGTATGTATGAATATATATATATTCTCTGTGCGGTTGTGTATGGTGCGGGTAACAGGTCCGGATACAATCATCGCATCCGAAGACTATCTTGGAGTTCGAAAGAAGGGGAACCCTCCTTGCACTGCCGAAGACAATCTGCGCGCCGGACTCCTCATCATTGAAGCCAGGTTCAGGGGCTACTGAGGGAGTCCTGGACTAAGGGGTCCTCAGTCGTCCGGCCTGTTATCCATGGGCCGGACTGATGGGCTATGAAGATATGAAGGCCGAAGACTATACCCGTGTCCGGATTGGACTCTACTTGGCGTGGAAGGCAAGCTTGGCGACCGACTATGAAGATTCCCTCTTACGTAACCGACCCTATGTAACCCTAGATCTCTCTGGTGTCTATATAAACCGGAGAGCATGGTACGGATGGGGACATACTCATTACCATATTCACATAGGCTAGACTACTAGGGTTTAGCTATTACGATCTCGTGGTAGATCCACTCTTGTAATACTCATATTCATAAAGATCAATCAACCAGGAAGTAGGGTATTACCTCCATAGAGAGGGCCCGGACCTGGGTAAACATCGTGTCCCCTGTCTCCTGTTACCATTGATCCTAGATGCACAGTTCGGGACCCCCTACCCGACATCCGCCGGTTTTGACACCGACAGTCCTTCCCACACGACCTAGAATCCGTCGGGGATAGGGCCCCTACAGTACTCCTACTCGTTTCTGCTCCCATTGCCATCACAGTCGGTATTCTGTGGTGCTACGTTTATGATGCGCAGCCCATCACAAACGGTTCACTATTATATAACGTGTATGTTGCGCGGCCCATCACAAATGGTTCATTGTTAAGAAGATTAGCTAATCGTCGTACGAGTGTCGGATAGGATTACGAAACGTCGGACCGTCGTAACATTGTCGTACACGACAACTATCGCACACGCTATTCTGTGGTGCAACGTTTATGATGCATACTTCATCAAAAATAGTTCATGGTTGTGAATCATGTACGATAAGGCAACTAACACAAGCGTTTAGTTTGCCCGCAACGTTTGTGATATTGTCTGACATCGCACACGCTTTGCAAACGGCAACTGTGTGCATGCTTGCACACGTTTCCTCTCAGTGAACCGTCTGGGATTATGGTGAATATCGCAAACTTTTGTGTTTTACCAACCGTGTGTGCCGTAACAACATGGAGAGCGTAATTTCACCATAATTTAATTGCCGTTTTTTCAAATTGTACCAGATTTGGATTTGAATTTGAATGTATGCTACAACTTTATTCATATCCATCAGGTTCAAACAACCAATGCATTATTCGATTCATAGGTACATATGTTCAAGAATTACATAAGAACCAAATAAGGAATGATGAACCACAGTTGTATACTTGTACTATTAAACAAAGTAAAGAAGGAGGCGAAATTAATTCTGGTTGCTGAACAAGGTCAAACGGAATGCCCATATTGTGCCCTACTCCATGCAGAAGGCACGCACGACTCTAGTCCAACCCCTTGTGATAGACGACCGCCCATCCTTCAAGGTCTTCATGAAAACATCTAAATAATTATTGTGTTCTGGTAGAAATACTTTAACCTTTGCATGTGCACCAATCATGTAGTTTGAGAGGTAATCTCATGTAAACTGCTTTGGCAACCACTGCAAAGGAAAGAGATTCAGACATTGTCATCTAACACAACTCATTATGGGCAGTAAAAAGAAGGCTGCAGAGTTCTTACTTACCATCTTGCAGTTCGCTGTTGTCTTGGATAAAGTGTAAACAAATAGTTTAATTGCCATCTTTGGACCCATTTTACTAATAATCTTTATCAGCTTCCTCACTTGATGCTGGTTCATCTATATCTCATTGCCCCATACATAGAAAGAGTCGAAGCACGGATCTTTACCAATGACATATGTAGCTAAAAGCACCAAGTTAATATTAGAAGCTAAACAGCAATTGCACAATGATGTAGTACAACACTCCTTTATAATATGTCTATTTACATCCGTATGTGGTAGTCCATTTGAAATCTCTAAAATGACAAATATTTAGGTACGGAGGGAGTATCTTATAACATCTGTCGGATTTCGGGTTCCGGCAGACCCTCTAGGTTCGAACACTGGGGTGCGCGTGGAGATCTCGCCCTCTACCTACCTGCACCTCGTCGCCTCACTAGGATCTAAACTATGAAAGGAACAACACAAGAGACACAAGGTTTATACTGGTTCGGGCCACCATTGTGGTGTAACACCCTACTCCAGTGTGTGGTGTGGTGGATTGCCTCTTGGGCTGGTGATGAACAATACAAGGAAGAACAGCCTCGCGAGGATCTGTTCTTGGCTGGTCCAATGAACTGCTAGGGGGAGTTCAGTCGCTCTGCTGATTCAAGGTGCTGGATCCTCTATCAGACTCTCCTCTAGCTGCCTCTACCCTGTGGGTGGCTAGTCCTATTTATAGGAAAAGGCCGTGGGCCTCTTCCCAAATATTGAGCGGGAAGGGCGCCAATAATTGGCCATTTTGAAGGGGAACATCTAGTACACTTATCCTGACTAAAGTTGGTCCTCGCCTGTCAAAGGCTCTGGTGGTGACGCCGGCTTGGGCTCCACGATGACTTCCTTCCTGCCGTTGCGACGGTCTTGGTCTTGTTGCACCGAAACGGATGCCTTTTCTTGATACCCCTGCCTGCGCTTGCCCCCTTTGCACCAAAGAGGAAAGGAGGACACTGCGTGGGCTGGCGCCCGCCTGGCGCCCTTGGTTGTCATGGCTTGCGTCATGGGCACCTCGTGAGGTACCCCGCCTTGATCTCTCCGCCTCCTCGTGAGCCAGCCTGACGAGGCCATGCCTGAGGAATCTTCCTGTCGTCCGCCCTGCGAGGCTTGGCCCTCGCGAGGGTCTTGAGCTTGTGCTGATGAAGATGGGCCGTGCTGGGCCACCCCTTGAGCCACGCCGCAGACCGCACGCAGGCAAGTCTGGGGACCCCCGTTCCCAGAACGCCGACAGTAGCCCCCGGGCCCAAGGCGCGCCTGGACTTAGCTGAGCAGAGAAGCGAAGGGGCAAGTGCGAAGTACTGCGGGCCCTAACAGCCTATGGCCTCGGGCGCCGCGTGGCGGTTGATTGGACGTGGGCGCCCCTGCTTCCCCACGACGCCTCGGCGACTGCATGAATTGACAAGTCCCTGCATGCAAAGCGGGTCATGATTACCTGCGATCGTGGAGGTCGACGGTTGGCCTTCCCCGGCTATAAGTACGAAACTGCGCATGCCCTTCCAGTCCATCTCTCCTTGCTTCTCCGTCCTTGCTCCACCTTGCCGCAATGGCTCTGATCCGCCGGTTCTCCGCGGAAGAGAAGGGAAAGGTTCCCCGAAAGAGTCCCGACCCGCTTCCGTCGAAGAAACGGCTAGCCCTATGCTGTCGAGATGAGGGCGCCCGACGGGAGGTGTCGAGGCCGTGGTGCGAGCGGCCGCCGCCAGAGTTCCCGCTGCCCTTGTATGCCCACCTTGAGGGCCCCGCAGGAGTTGATGCCGAGCGCCATGGACGACGCCGCCGTCGGCGCCGGCGGGTCACGACGGTGCGCGTTGTCCCTCCTGGAGTTCATGCTGAGGGCTCCTCCCGAGAGTTTGTGCTCCACGCCGCCATGCCTCCTCAGTCTTGGATTCGCCTTCCTCCCTCCTTCTCCTTCGTGATGCCGCAGGGGGGATACTTGGAGCTCTGGTTGCAGCACGCCGGCTGCAACACCCTCGTGACCGAAGCGGAGGTCGCGGTCGTCACACCGGGCAAGGTCTTCATGACTCGAGGCTGGGGCGAGATCGCCCGGGCCTGCAGGACGACGGGCACCCTCGTGATCCACCTGGAGTACGACGGCGCTTCCATGATGTTCTTCAAGGTCTTCGATGCGGACGGACGCCGGCTGAAGTGCTACCCTGAGAGAGGCGGTCGGGGCCCTGCCGCAGCGAGGACCAGGCTCACCGCTCGCTCCCTCAGCAGCTCCTTAGGTGGCGGAGGCGTCGGAGGGTCCAGCGACTCCGCCGAGATCTTCGCGACTCCGGAGATGAGCGACGACAGCTACGAGCCCCTGAGCCTGCGCCGCTCTCGTAGCAGGACGCCGGTGCTTGATGGCCCACTATTGATGATGGCATCTCTTCCGGAGGCACGTGTAGTTAGCGTTCTTTAGGATCTGTTTCCTCTGTTCCCTGCGAGGAATCGAGAAGCGCGCCCCGTGGGGGTTGTATGGTGCCCGTGGTTCTGTTTGTTAATATAGTGCTTGCCATGAAGTAGTGCGAGATGCTCATTCCTCCTTAGCTTAGTTCTTTCTTTCGAACCTCACGAGGGCTTGGTGCTGTGCGCCGACAGGTCCCGGTCCCAAGGCAGGCTTCAGCCGTCGCTGGTATGCCAGGTCGCGATGCCGTGGTCAAGGCCAGGAGGTGAGCGGCCCGGGGTCCAGTAAGAGCCCCTAAGTCGCGATGCTCAGGAGGTCCCCTTTAGCGCTCAAGCATCCATCGTTCGGTGAGAAAGGAGCGTGATGTTGCTAACACAGGATTGCATTGGGTGCGGGGACGGTGCTGCGATAGCTAGTGTTTCCGGAGGGTGACTTATCTCGAGGATCAGGAACCGCTTCCTGGTGCGACGCTAGGTCCGCGCATCGGCAGGTGAGGGGTTGCCTGGCGAGGTCCCCGCGTGCCTCTTCCCTCTCGCCTTTGCTCCCCTTTCTGCTCTACATCCTCGGGTCCCGGCCCTCGAGCGGGTCTCAGCCGTCGCTGGTATGCCAGGTCGCGATGCCGTGGACAAGGCCAGAGGGTGAGGGCTGGAGAGCCAGTAGGAGCCCATGAGTCGCGATGCTCAGGAACCCCCCCCCCCCTTTTAACGTGCAAGCGGTTTGCGCGGACGAGAGTGACGAAGATGCCGTGAGGGCCTCGCTTGGCGCTGCTCCTTGAAGGGATCCTGCATGCCCACCACAAGAAGAACAAGAGTCCGCTATGGCAAGCGACGGTCAGCCATTGGTTTCTTTGGAGGGGTGACGAGGCACTGATGGCCTAACGAGGTGGCGCTGTGCGGGGCTGCCGCGGCCAGAGCTCAACCATTCAGGTTTGCCGGCGTTGCAGGGACGGACTCATGCACAAGCGTCGTGCCATTGGGGAGCAGCTTCATTAGTGACATCAGTTGAGCGGGCAACTAGGTCAAGCACGTTAATCATGAAGAAGCAAGTTCATTTAGATAGATGTAGGGAAGGCAGACATCGCTGGGTCTGGCCCGAGCGACTTGGGGATGATGCAGCCCGAGGGGCGCCCCCAACAAAGTAAGCTAGGAACATGAAGTAAAGGGGATACACACCGCAGGGACGGACCCATGCGGCCTGGGAATAATGCAGCCCTGCGGGGCGCTCCCAGCTGGAAATGAAACTTGAAGGATGTCACCTGATGACGTTGAAGACGAAGGGATGTTGAAGTAGCGGACATCGTGGGCTGCGGAAGCCGATCTTCACGAGCCCCCAGGCCCAGGAGCCTCGAGAGGCTCCGGTGGCGCTGGTGGCTCCTCGTGGACCATCTCCATCTCCGCCAGGACTACGGAACGCCTGGCCTCTTGAGCCACCAGGATGCTCCTCATGAGGCCCTGGTACGTGGCGGCCGCGTTTGGCACGCCGTAGGGCATGCGAACGTAGCTGTGGGGTGGACCTTCGCAGCGCCCCGCGCGTGAGGGCTAGAAGCGCTCCTGAGAGGCGGCTCGGTTGAGCCCTGGTATGTCGATGCAGACGCGCAGCCCACCATCCTCGCCTGGATGGGGAGCTACGGCGGGTAAGCGGCGACTGCCTCTCATGACTCTTGACTCCTGCAGCTCCTGCGTGATCTGGCTGACGAACTCCTGAGGGTTTGGCCCTCCTTGGCTTGCTCCTTCGAGGGAAACGTGCTTTGAAACACGCCTCCAAGTGGTGCCCAAGCGCCTCCCTCATGACCTTAGCAAGGTCGATGGCCCTCCAGGAGAGAGCCCCCGAGCCTTGCTTGAGGAGGGCGCCGAGCGCGCCTTCCTATGCGACAGATAGAGGTGTCCCCTGAGCAGGCGCGGGCCCTGAGGGGCCTGCCTCTCGAGGGGTCGGGCCTGGCGATGTCTTCTTCTTCTTGGGAGCGGTCTCAGGGAGCCTCACGCTCCTGCGATCTGGGTCTTCAAGTGATGCGGCTTGAAAGGCTCGCTCCAGGGAGCACACTGCGTCTCTCTCTTCACAAGGCACTGTGATGACTCCGCCGCTTCCTGGCATCTTGAGGACGTTGTAGCCGTGATGAGTCACGGCCATGAACTTGGCCAGAGCTGGGTACCCGAGGACGGCATTGTATGGCAAGCGAATGTGGGCGACATCGAAGTCGATGAGCTCGGTGCGGTAGTTGTCGCGCGCCCCGAAGGTAACAGGGAGGCGGGCCTGTCCAATTGGAACCGTGGAGCCATCGGTGACTCCGAAGAAAGTCTTGGTTGGCTGAAGCTGATTGTAAGGCACTTGGAGATTGTTGAATGTCTCTACGGACAGGACGTTGAGACCTGCTCTACCGTCGATGAGGGTCCTGGTGACTTGCACGTTGCTGATGATCGGGGAACAAAGCATTGGGAGGACTCCGGTTGTGGCCGCGCACTTGAGTTGATCCACTGAGTGGAACGTGATGGCGCACGCCGACCACCTGAGAGGGCGCGTGGCTTCGAGCTTGGGGAGGACTGCAGTCACTTCGTGGGCGAACTGCTTGAAGATGCGTTGAGAGGCTGGGGCTTGAGCTCCGCCCAGGACGCAAGAGATCGCGCGCGGCTCCTGGAAACCCCCAGCCCCCTCGTCCTGATGATGGTCCTCGTTTCCTTGCGGGCGATCCTCGCGAGGCTGATCCCTCCAGTCTCCCTCGCGAGGCTGATCCAGCCAGCGATCCTCGCGAGGTCGGTCGCGCCACTCTTGGCGAGGGCCACGGTCTTCCCAGCGTCCTGCGTTCCTTCCTCCTCCTCGGTCGTAGCCTCGATCGTTGCGGTCGGGGTGTCGGCTGATCCTCCCTTCTCGCACGGCCCGGAGCTCTTGACATTCGTTGGTTTTGTGGGTGTGGAGGTCGTGGTACACACAGTACCGGCTGCCCTTGGAAGACTCGGGCTGATCTCTGCCCCGCTTGGTGTCTGGTTCTGCCGCGAGCACGGCAGCCCCCTTGCGCTTCACGTCCTTGGCCTTGGATCTCTTCTCTTCTACGTCCGCGAGCACGGCAGCCCCCTTGCGCTTCACGTCCTTGGCCTTGGATCTCTTCTCTTCTACGTCTGCGGCCAGGCGCCCTTCCTCAGCCCTGGTGCACTTGGTTGCCAAGTTGAACAACTCCAAGGAAGTGCACAGATCTTCATGCATCGCCAGCTCCTCCTTCATCTTGCCGTCACGCACTCCGTCGGAGAAGGCTGAGATGATGGCCTCCTCGGTCACCTTGGGAATCTTGAGGCATGCGTTGTTGAAGCGCTGGATGTACTTCTGCAGGGTCTCCCCTGGTTGCTTCTTGATGCGGCGCATGTCACTCACGGCAGGAGGCCGGTCGTGAGTACCTTGGAAGTTGGCGATGAAGCGGGTGCGCATCTCGTCCCCGGAGGAGATCGTGCCACGAGCCAGGTTCAGGAGCCAGGTGTGGGCTCCGTCCTTGAGTGCCATGGGAAACCAGTTCGCCCTGACCTTCTCGTCCCCGTTGGCGGCTTTGATGCCCAGCTCATTAAGCTGGAGGAACTCCGCAGGGTCGGCCGTGTCGTCGTAGCGAGGAGGCAGGTCTGGCTTGAAGTTGCCGGGCCACGCGACGATGTGCAGCTCGGTGGTGAAGGCGCGGCAGCCTGCTGTGGCCACGGGACGCCTTTGGTGATGAAGAGCCTGGTCTTGCGGGTCCCCATACGCTGCAGCTGGGAGCAGCGCGGGGTCTTGGCGTGCTGGAGCAGGAGCGTGGTCGTGACGAGCTGGTGCAGGGAGCAATCGGGCAGCTCCTTGCGGGCGAGGGACCTTTTGACAGCTCTGCTCTTGCTGCGCTGGCGCCGGACGGAGTGGGTTCCATCCAGGGGCCATGCGCCTTGGGGCCAGGGTGCCTTCTTGAGGGGGAGGCGGCTGAGGCGCCCCCGGAGCTTCATCGCCTGCTCAGGGCGGGGCACGGTGTAGCGAGAAGGACGGCGCGGGGGAGCCCCCTGTGACGCGGACGAGCTCGGCGACGCGGTCGAGCCACACTTCGTAGACGTCGTCGACAGGGCGGTTGCGCAGGAGCTCGTTTGCCGCGATGAGTGCAGCTCGAGCCTCCATGGGCGCGCGGAGCGCGCGGGACGAAGAACCAGCGGGGGCGAGTGAGGGAGTAGCAGTACGACCGTCTCGCCTGACGGACCGATGTTCGGACGATGCTTGCTGCTCGTTCCCCGCCGGCCGGTGGCGGCGTTGACGGCAGGCAACGGGGAACGGCGGGGACGGCCGCCGACGGGGGCCGTCTGGGCGACACGGGAAGCCAGAGCGGCTCGACGCTCGGCGCGGGCCCGTCGAGCGTCTGACATGGATGCGGTGGTCGGCGAAGAATAGAGCGGCGGAAGAAGAATTTCGGCGCACCCCTACCTGGCGCGCCAAATATCGGATTTCGGGTTCCGACAGACCCTCTAGGTTCGAACACTGGGGTGCGCGCGGAGATCTCCCCTCTACCTACCTGCACCTCGCCGCCTCGCTAGGATCTAAAATATGAAAGGAACAACACAAGAGACACAAGGTTTATACTGGTTCGGGCCACCATTGTGGTGTAACACCCTACTCCAGTGTGTTGTGTGGTGGATTGCCTCCTGGGCTGCTGATGAACAATACAAGGAACAACAGCCTCGCGAGGGTCTGTTCTTGGCTGGTGCGATGAACTGCTAGGGGGAGTTCAGTCGCTCTGCTGATTCAAGGTGCTGGATCCTCTATCAGGCTCTCCTCTAGCTGCCTCTACCCTGTGGGTGGCTAGTCCTATTTATAGGCAAAGGCCCTGGGCCTCTTCCCAAATATTGAGTGGGAAGGGCGCCAACAATTGGCCATTTTGAAGGGGAACATCTAGTACACTTATCCTGACTAAAGGTGGTCCTCGCCTATCAAAGGCTCGGGTGGTGACGCCGGCTTGGGCTCCACAATGACTTCCTTCCTGCCGTTGCGACGGTCTTGGTCTTGTTGCACCGAAACAGATGCCTTTGCTTGATACTCTTGCCTGCGCTTGCCCCCTTTGCACCAAAGAGGAAAGGAGGACACTGCGCGGGCTGGCGCCCGCCTGGCGCCCTTGGTCGTCATGGCTTGCGTCATGGGCACCTCGTGAGGTACCCCGCCTTGATCTCTCCGCCTCCTCGCGAGCCAGCCTGACGAGGCCGTGCCTGAGGAAGCTTCCTGTCGTCCGCCCCGCGAGGCTTGGCCCCTCGCGAGGGTCTTGAGCTT
>LR880968.1:823489714-823512214 GCA_904067115.1 Aegilops sharonensis | reverse complement strand
GGATGGGGGAGTTGATCAAGGAGGAGGCCGCTTCTCGGGAGACGCAACAGCTTCAACGGAAGGAGCCCTAGAGAACTGATGTCAGGATAAGGAGGCTACATGCAGGAAGCCGTGACAACAAGGTACTTACACGTCAATGGTGATGTACTTTCACCGCTTCAACGGCCCGAAGATGTTGCTGCCGCTAGGGGATCCTTTCCTCTTGCGGAGCTCCTCTAAGTCCACACAAAGACGACCTTAACGCTGGACGTGACGGCCGGTGCGCAGCGGGGCCGAAGAAGAGCCTGGAAGGATATCTTCAGGAGTGCCCGGTTGCTGCAAAGAGCCGCGCACCGTCTCACCACAACCTCCCGAGGCTCCTGGAGCCTTGGCCTCGGGAGCCGCATGCTGCACCTCCTCAATAATAGGCGCCTAAGGGAGGGGGGTTGCAGGCCCCCGAAGACGATGCCCCAGGATCACCACTCAGCACGTGTTCCTTAGGACTCGAGCCACCGGCCACCGTCGGAGCTCGCTCTCCCGCACCTTCACCTAGGGCGAGCTCCGCGCCGGCGGCAAAGAAGGGAACCACGACGTCGGCGTTCTCGCGGGGCCCCACCAGTCCGATCGGCCGCAGCCCCCATTCGTCGAAGGAAGGCATGCTCGCTGCAAACTCATCCTTGTTCTTGGAGCGATACAACACGCAATTCTTCCCAGGCATTTCGGCCGGCAAAGGGACACCCGTCAAGACCTTGAGCACTTTTTGCTGCGTCCCAAGAGGGAGCCAGGACTCCTGGAACCTCATGTGGTCCTGACTGTTGAGCAAGGTCCACATTGGGCGAGAGTGGCGCTGAAGCGGAGCTACCCGACGTTTGACGAACTCCTTCACCACCATCGGCGCGGTCACGCTGCGGTCCTTTAGCAACCTCAGCCTGGCCCATACGAGAGCAAGGCGGGGGCTCGAGAGCTTCTGGTGGCTCCAGTCGGAGTTTGGAACAGTAGGCCCCGTCGGGAGATGAAGCAGGGGGCTGAGCACGCCGGCATGGACAAACACCCATCGCGTACGAAACTCGCTCATGGATGAAGGGAGCTCAAATTCAATCCCCGCGCCCGCGGTCGCAGCCACGGCCTGGAAGCTCACGCACCCCGAGCATTGCTGAGGTCGGCCAGGTGCAATGAGAAGAAGTGACGGAGGAGGGCCACCGAAGGAGCGATGCCCACCATGGCTTCGCACACGAAGGCGAAGACAGGAAGAAGAGTCACTGATTGGGGGTCAAGATGCAGCATATGGATCTGGTAATGCTCTAGCACCGCGTTGAGGAAGGCAGAGAAGGGAGGAATCAGGCCAGCCCAGAGGGCATCTATTAAGATTGGGACCTCAGTGGCTGCCCGAGCCATGCGAGTGCAAGACGCAGGCCAAGCCACCGTCTCTCCCCACTCGTTGAAGCTGGAAGCAAGCATCAGACGCACCTTGTCTATGGCCTCGTCATTGAGCACCCGGGATCGTCCTAGCGCCGGCTCGACAGCTGGAGGTCCGCCTGACGGAGACATTAGCTTCTTCCCCTTGTCCGCTTGTTTTGGCGCCATGGCAATGAAGCAGGGGGAGGGCAGGTCAGATTGGAGAAGGGAAGCATAGTCTCAAGGAAGCAAGGGGATTTGGGAAGCGAGGCGCAAGCGACGGAGGAATAACTGTGTAGGCCGCGGGGGCCGCATAGCTAGGAGAATTCAAAGGTAGCGTGGGAAAGCGGAGACGCCCACATCCAATCAACCGCCACGCGTCAACCAAGGCCGCAGGCTTTTGAGGCCCGTGGTGCTCCGAACTTGACACTTGGCTTCGGGGGCCTGGGGGCTACTATCGGCGTTCTGGTAATGGGGGTCCCCAGACTTGCCTGCCAGTGGCCCACGGCGTGGCTGAGCCAGCAGGCCGTACGGCCCATCTTCATCAACAAGGCATCCAAGACCCTCACGAGGGTCCAAGCCTCGCGAGGTGGACGACGCAAGACCTCCTCTGGAGTGGCCTAGCCAGGCAGGCTCATGAGGAGTGGAGATATCAAGGCGGGGCAAACCTCACGAGGCTCTCGTGACGTGAGCCATTACGAACGACACTAGGCAGGCGCCAGGCGGGCACCAGTGTGCGCAGCGTCCTTATTTCCTCTTTGGTGCTAAGGAGGCCAGCGCAAGCGAAGAGTACCGAGACATCAGGAAAAGGTTGCTATATTGGTGCAACGAGACCAAGACTAGGAGGACGGCAAGACAGAGGTCATCGTGGAGCCCAAGACGGCGTCACCACCAGAGCTTTTCGCAGGCGAAGACCGCTTTTGTCAGGATAGCTTGTACTAGCTGTCCCCCTTCAAATTTGCCTGCCGTTGTTGGCTTCCTTCCCGCTCGATATTTGGGAAGAGGACCAGGGCCTATATATTAGAGCTAGCCACCATAGAAGGGGCATCTCATCTTAGCTTGATCCAACCCGATCGAGAGCCTACCCTAGCCACAAGAACACCTCAACCTCAGGAGGTTGTTCTTCCCTTGTACTGTTCATCATCAGCCCTAGAGGCAATCCACCACCACCACACTAGAGTAGGATATTACAGCACAACGGTGGCCCGAACCAGTAGAAACCTCGTGTCTTTCTGTGTTGCGAGTTCGTCGAGTTCGTCCGCAAGATCTTAGCGAGCTAGGGCGTAGATCAGTAGGAGGGAAAGACTTCGCGCGCACCCCAGTGTTTGAACCTTAAGGGTTTGCCGGAACCCCACATCCGACAGCATGTGGCCAAAACATGTATGTATGAAAGGGTTGTGTAATGTTTTAAATAACGATTTCACGACTCTCATGTGGCACCGGCCTGCCTAACCAAACGGCCAACCCACATGGTGGCTCACAACTCGTAGTGTAATGCCAGCCACCCGCCACCCCAGACGCACACACCGCGAATCCACCACAACTACGATGCATGTTAAATTAATTATCCGCGGTGAACATATATGTTACCAAAGGAGGGACGTTTTAATTTCAAAAAAATCACAGAGATCATTAAGACGTTTTAGTACATTAATTAATTGATTTTCTATGGGTATATGTGCAAAAATCAAATTTGAGCTACATGCACACGCGACAGTGCACCTAAATGGATTGCAAAAACACATGTGTCTCACTGGGTGCATGTTTACTCCCCGTGCAACAAATTTCAAACATTGAGAATCTTGATTTTTAAATTCTAGTACATCCAAAACTTATTTGAAGTTCATGAAACTTATCGTGTTGTCATATGGACACCAATACAAAGTGTCATTGTACTTTTTATGTCAAATTTGAGACCAGTTGTAATTTTTATCTAATTACAGATGGGAGATTATTAATACTTGGTAACTAATATCCCAAACGGATTATTTGTTCGAACCGTGAGCGTTAGACCAACAATGGATACGTGCCATGCTTTGCTTAAGTAATAAAGTGGCAACATTAATCATCCAAATAGAAAAACAATATGCGTGCTGCCGCGCGACCCGTGTGCCGTGCGAGCAGGTGTGAGTTGACAGGACGCATGCGAGCAGTCCACCGCGCAGGCAGATGGGGAGGCATGCGTGCATGTGTGTGAATTGACGAAGGCGTGCTTGTTGCGCAGTGTCGTCGGGAGGCGTGCGAGTAGTTGTGTGAAACTTTGGTAGGCATGCCAACAGTCCGGTGTGCAGGCTCACTAGGAGGCGAGCCATCGGTTTGACCGCCGCCCGCCTCTCTCCCACAACTCCCACTACTTCATATTAATGGTGCGCCCGAGCGGCCGCACCCCCCATCCTCGCCACACACACAATCCTCTCTCTCCGCTTGCATCCTCGACGCCGCTCTCGGTCCTCAAAGCCGTCGGTGTATGAGGATGTCGCCGAAGCGCCCCATCGAACGGAGTGGCGACGACGGGGCTGCTAAAGCACCAGAGCACGTCGTGGAGATGGAGACAGAGGTTGTCGTCACCGTCTGCGAGTTATCTCTGCACACTGACATCGTCGACGGCGTCGAGCTTCCACAGCCGAAGGCGGAGTTCCACACCAACTCCGACGACCACTCCGGTGACGACTCCGACAACGACGGACAGCTGGTTAGTCAGCTATACCCATTTATGTGTTAAATAGATCATATGGTTTCTCTGGTTACTCCTGCCTCCCCCTTTTTGGTATATAAACCCTATGGTTATGTTCTCCCAATCCATGAAATCTGAGTAAGTTTCGTTAGATCCGTGTATTGTATTGATTGTTTAAATGGTACAGGTGATAAGTGATTAGTTGTTTCATCTGTGCGAATGAATTCTGCTAGTAATCCGACTAGGGTTGGTGTTCGTGCTAATAATTCGTAGCCAGGACTTGACAATTGATTTTGAATGACCTACATATGTTTGTGCCATTAGTTTCTTCAAGATTGGTCTGTACATAGACGACTGTGCTTAAAAATCGAACCATAATCTATGGATATGTATAAATAAATAGCCATAAATTCCTAATCCTACTTCACGGCATGTGATCATTGATTTGATGCCAAATTTGTTTTACTATTTGTATAGGTGATGTCTGACGATGTGGACAACGAGGATGAAGATGGCCAGAGGAGGTACAAGAGGCAAATCCTGAGGGAGCTTTATGCGGGAATGCATAACATGCGTATTAGGACCTGGAACGGCGGCTATGGATGCCCATTTTGCAACCAGAAGCTTCATGTCGCGTATCTAAGTGTTTTTGCGCTTGCAAGAGGACGGGTCGTTGGCTCCTTCAAGCAGAAGTATTCTCGCATGGTGGCGCACGGCGCGTACGCCGAGTACCGGGAGAAGCTTCAGGATCATGCCGACATGTGAGATGAGATGTGGGATGGATCGAACTATGTACACTTGAGTGTGCTTGAGGACGGTTGAACTATGTACTTATGTACGTGTACGCTTATTGTCTATGTTTGAGTATGTTAAATATTTGGTAAAAATTACAAAGGGATAAACCAAGACGGAGGTAGTACGTCATCACACACGGTTCCCAAAATTGGAATCGTGTGCTATGACTTTCATTTTGCCTGTTGTGTTAATCACACATGGTTGGCTCTAGCAAACCTTCGCCCCCAAAATTCTTTATGGGACAGAAAACCCTCACCACCCAATTCAAAAAAGAAAAAGGAAAACCCTCACCATCCCCACGTCACAAAAAACCCTCACCCCGCCCGCAACCCCCTCCCGTACGTTCTGCATTCACACCTGCATAAGGTCCTCCGCGTCTATTCCATGGCACCACCTATCGCGGCGGTAAACACTTAGCTCGCCGCCTGCCGCCGCCGCCAGGCTGCCGGCAAAGCCCACCGCATTTCCCCACTTCCTCTTGCGACCGCCTATCGCCATCGGCTTTCTCGATGCTGCTCGTGGTCGACCCAGCTACGCTCAGTTGGGGAATCTTCTGTATTGAGGGTTCTTACTCTTGGATGACAAGGTAACTAATTTATGAGATATTATCTCATCTCTTATCCCAGTTCATCTACCTCCTTTAATCACTCGGCGGAAATCACCATGAATTCATTTTTATTCGAGCTGATTTGAGGGTTTTCTTTCATTCATAGAATGTACAGTGCGCCGACACTTCAGGACTTTGCGACCTCCGCCAGAGATTCCATCTCACCGTACCAGATAACTTGAGGACGCGCGTCGTATGTTCAATCTCTCCCTAAGTCAGTTGGCATGGCCTACTTTCCTGAACATATTCTAAATATTGCTACATTTCGATAAAAGGTGCCACATGCACCATATACGTCAAAGGGGATTTCCCCCTCTTCTTTCTATGTTAGGCAAATTACTGATTTATTGTTCTTTTGATTACTCTCGTATTTCCACGCCATCATGTTTACCCTATCTGTTTAATTATATATTTTTGCCCTTCGATTTCAACTACTGCACGGTTCTTTCAATTTGGGCCCATATTTGCATGTTACCATATTTTCTTTAACAATCCTACCATTTTCTCCGGCACATCCCTTGCTATGCAACAGATTATGTAGTGCACAATTTTTCCCTTTACATAGGTCAAGGCTGCACAGGTGTCATACCTGCACAAAAACCATGGATTTAAAATCGTTGCTACTGTAAGACTTGATGAACGTGGTGACTCCTATTTTGGCATTGGCTTTTGGAAATAAATTTCTAAGTTTTATGTACTGAAAGCTGGCTCTAAAATTGCACTACACATAAAAGGGCCTGGTCATGAGATATATGCTAACTTCCCCGACAAAATCATCCGTCCAAACTTTACTCGAAGTAAGTTTTCTTTTCAACTATCTGCATGTTGACTTACCCAACAATGTCAAATGAATTGTGTAGTATTTAATTAAGCAACCAATTGTTATTCCCTTTTCTTACTATATTCCTGCCTAATAACTTCTAGTTACCAATAAACTTTTCTATTGCCCTGTTTTAACTAAATATTCCCTGTACTCCCATTTCTATCAGAAAGCGCCACTGACAAGGAGAACCACAAGCGACTCCAGCAGGCCTAGACTTCATCAGCAGCCTCCCCGGTGATATGTTGAGAGTCATCATCTGCCTCCTCCCAATCAAATATGGGGTGTGGCTGAGGGAGTCCTGGACTAGGGGGTGTCCGGATAGCCGAACTATCATCACGGCCGGACTCCAAGACTATGAAGATACAAGATTGAAGACTTCGTCCCGTGTCCGGATGGGACTTTCGTTGGCGTGGAAGGCAAGCTTGGTGATACTGATATGTAGATTTCCTACCATTGTAACCGACTCTGTGTAACCCTAACCTATCCGTGTCTATATAAACCGGAGGGTTTTAGTCCGTAGGACGAACAACAATCATACCATAGGCTAGCTTCTAGGGTTTAGCCTCCTCGATCTCGTGGTAGATCTACTCTTGTACTGCCCATATCATCAATATTAATCAAGCAGGAGTAGGGTATTACCTCCATCCAGAGGGCCCGAACCTGGGTAAAAACATCGTGTCCCTTGTCTCCTGTTACCATCCGCCTAGACGCACAGTTCGGGACCCCCTACCCGAGATCCGCCGGTTTTGTCACCGACATTGGTGCTTTCATTGAGAGTTCCTCTGTGTCATCACCGATAGGCCCGATGGCTCCTTCGATCATCGACAACGACATGGTCCAGGGTGAGACTTTTCTCCCCGGACAGATCTTCGTATTCGGCGGCTTTGCACTGCGGGCCAATTCGCTTGGCCATCTGGAGCAGATCGAAAGCTACACCCCTGGCCATCAGGTTAGATTTGGAAGTTTGAACTGTACGGTCGATGTCCGCGGAGACTTGATCTTCGACGGATTGAGCCGCAGCCAAGCGTGCCGCACTGTCTCGATGGGCATGATCTAGCTCTGCAGCCGAACAGTGCCGTGTAGGCCGCACCAGCATCCGCTCCTACCCTTAATCCGGAGCCGGATTCCCCGATCGAGGACGAGTGGTTGGACACCGCCTCGGGGGCTACGATCTCAACGGAGATTGAGCCGAACTCCATCCATGTCCTTTGCGAAGACCTCGACTCCAGGGTGCCGGACTCCGAACCCTCCGCTCCCTTGCCAATCGAATCCGATTGGGCACCGGTCATGGAGTTCACTGCCGCGGACATCTTTCAGCACTCGCCCTTTGGCGACATCCTGAATTCACTAAAGTCTCTCTCTTTATCCGGAGAGCCCTGGCTGGACTACGGACAGGAAGGTTGGGGTACGGACGACGAAGAAATTCAACGCCCACCCACCACCCACTTTATAGCCACTGTCGATGATTTAACCGACATGCTCGACTTCGACTCCGAAGACATCGACGGTATGGACGACGATGCCGGAGACGACCAAGACCCAGCGCCTACAGGGCACTGGAAGGCCACCTCGTCATATGACATATACATGGTGGACATCCCAAGAGATGGGAACGGCGATGGAACAACGGAGGATGACCCCTCCAAGAAGCAACCGAAGCGCCGACGTCAGCGATGCCGCTCTAAATCCCGCCACAATAAAAACGGTGATTCCGGCACGGGAGATAATAACACCCCAGACAGTGCCGAAGACAACCCCATCCAGCAGGACTCAGCGCAGGAGGAGGGAGAAGCAAGTCCGCACGACAGTGCGGCAGAAAGAGAGGTCGAGGACGATAATTATGCGCCTCCCTCCGAAGATGAGGCAAGCCTCGACGACGACGAATTTGTCATGCCTGAGGATCCCGCCGAACAGGAGCATTTCAAACGCAGGCTTATAGCCATGGCAAGCAGCCTCAAGAAAAAGCAGCAACAGCTTAGAGCTGACCAAGACCTGCTAGCTGACAGATGGACTGAAGTTCTTGCAGCCGAAGAGTATGAACTCGAACGCCCGCCCCTCCAAAAGCTACCCCAAACTCAGGTCGTTGCCTCGATTAGAGGAGGAAGCACCCAAGTCACCAGCGCATGACATGGCAGACCGGCCACCCCGTGGCCGCGACAGAGAAGCGTGTTGGCCCTCCGCTCAAGCCACACCCCGACGCCACTCAAAAAGTACCAAGTTATGGGAAAACGCGCCGGACTTGCGAGATATATTGGAGGATAAGGCAAAACATACAAGATCGATCTACGGATTGCGTGGGCGCCCAACGACGCGGGATGATTACCGTCGCGCCGGATACAGCAAACCCGGCCGGGGCGAACACAATAGACAAAGCTCATATGAGCTACGTCGTGATATAGCCCAATGCAGAGGCGCCGCACACCCACTATGCTTCACAGATGAAGTAATGGATCATCAAATCCCCGAGGGCTTCAAACCCGTAAACATCGAATCATACGATGGTACCACAGATCCTGCGGTCTGGATCGAGGACTATCTCCTCCATATCCACATGGCCCGCGGTGATGATCTACATGCCATCAAATACCTCCCACTCAAGCTTAAAGGACCAGCTCGGCATTGGCTCAACAGCTTGCCAGCAGAATCAATTGGTTGTTGGGAGGACCTGGAAGCCACACTCCTTGATAACTTCCAGGGCACATATGTGCGACCACCAGACACCGACGACCTTAGCCATATAATTCAGCAGTCAGAAGAATCGGCCAGACAATTCTGGACATGGTTCCTAACAAAGAAAAATCAAATCATTGACTGTCCGGATGCAGAGGCCCTTGCAGCCTTCAAACATAACATCCGCGATGAATGGCTTGCCTGGAACCTAGGACAGGAAAAGCCGAAATCCATGGCGGCCCTCACAACACTCATGACCCGCTTTTGTGCGGGAGAGGACAGCTGGCTAGCTCGAAGCAACAACTTGGCCAAACACCCTGATAGTTCGGATCCCAAGGACAGCAACGGCAGGTCGCGTCGCAACAAGAACAAGCGCCGCATTAACGGCGATAATGCTGAAGATACAGCCGTCAATGCTGGAATCAGAGGCCCTAAACCCGGTCAACGGAAGAAGCCATTCAAAAGAAATACCCAGGGCCCGTCCAACTTGGACCGAATACTCGATCGCTTGTGCCAGATACATGGCACCCCCGAAAAACCAGCCAATCACACCAACAGGGATTGTTGGGTGTTCAAGCAAGCAGGCAAGTTAAGTGACGAACTCAATGATAAGGGGCTACATAGCGATGACGAGGAAGAGCCCCGGCCGCCGAACAATAGAGGACAGAAGGGTTTTCCCACACAAGTGCGGACGGTGAACATGATATACGCAACCCACATGCCAAAAGGGAGCGGAAGCGTGCACTAAGAGACGTATATGCGATGGATCCAGTCGCCCCAAAGTTCAACCCATGGTCTTCCTGCCCGATCACCTCCGATCGAAGCGACCACCCCACTAGCATCCGTCACGGCGGTTTTGCAGGATTGGTTCTTGACCCAATTATTGACGGATTTCACCTCACCAGAGTCCTGATGGACGGCGGTAGCAGCCTGAACCTCCTTTATCAGGATACAGTGCGCAAAATGGGCATAGACCCCTCAAGGATTAAACCTACAAAGACGACCTTTAAAGGCGTCATACCGGGTGTATAGGCCAATTGTACAGGCTCAGTTACACTCGAAGTTGTCTTCGGATCCCCGGATAACTTCTGAAGCGAAGAGTTAATCTTCGACATCGTCCCGTTCCGCAGCGGCTATCATGCACTGCTCGGACGAACCGCATTTGCAAAGTTCAATGCGGTGCCGCACTACGCATACCTCAAGCTCAAGATGCCAGGCCCTCGAGGAGTAATCACGGTCAATGGAAACACCGAACGCTCTCTCCGAATGGAGGAGCACATGGCGGCCCTCGCGGCGGAGGCGCAAAGCAGCCTCTCACAGCAATTCTCGAGTCCGGCCACTAAGCGTCCGGACACCGTCAAGCGCGCCCGGAGTAACCCACAACAAGACCGCCTGGCACGATTCAAGCACGCGTAGCAATCCGGCCCCAACCCCAGCCCTCGCGAAATTGCGAAGCTAGTACTACGCGTACATAACTACGCTCTGGAGATACCATGGGCATAAAGGGAGGGGCACGACCACGGCACGCCCAGAATGCGGCTCAACCGCACCAGGGGCTCCCGATTGTGTCATTCTTTTTCTTTTTTCTTTTTTCTTCCTTTTTCTTACTTTCAGGACTCCGTTTTCCAGAAGTCCTGTCCGGCACTAGAATTGCCGAACTCACGATGCAACAGCCAGGGAAGCAGAAAGCCACGTCGAGTGTTCATGTGGTCTCTATTACGAGCATTATACCTGTTTTACATACCATCCCGCAACTTACCCCTGGAGGGGGACATGTTAGATAGTCCCATCCCTTTCTTATCGCACTATTTGTATCGTTCTGCTTTCATTGCAGTACCTTTTTGAATAAACAATACATAGCTTTTGCCTATTATTGCACTCCTTTCTTTATCTATATATATGTTCATTTCATGACATTACACACCCATACACTTTGGTACGGCCAATACACCAGGGGCTTAAGTACCCCAAAATTATGGTGTGATAAGTCCAAACACTTTCACAAGCGCGGCACCCCGAACTTATAGAATTATATGAATCGGCTCCGAATCATGTCTTGGGTCAATAGTTGGGTTTGCCTGGCTCCCGTGTTTTGGTACCTTGCGTTCCGTTATATCGGCTAAGGTAGCACCGGGAGAACCACTGCGATTGTGCCCCAGTTGAGCTGGGTCGAGCACCTCAGTGGAGAAAGCTAAAAATGACCGTCATGATAGGGCGAGAGCCGGTCGCTGTTCGAGAGGTTTTTTCGGGTCCCTAAAGACTTATGCCGCATAGAGCAAGGAACCGGAATTTTCCGGCCAAGGCGTGGATAGCGCCCCGAACTCGGTCTTCCGAATACTAGGGGCTTCGCCGAAACTTAAAATTATAGAATTCTATGGCTAAGTGAGAGTGTTCAAGCTTTATAAGTCCGGTTGCCTTGTTCGTTGCGTTGAGCGCCTACCTAGATGGACCCAAGAATGGGAACAAGAGTGCTCAAGTTTATCCCGAACACCCCAGCACTCGTGGCATGGGGGCTAAAGCCAACGACTTGCCATCTCTCAAATTTGATAAACGGCCGCACAGAAGGTAATATTTTAAATTAACAAGCATTGCTTAGCGCATATGAACAAGTTTTCAGCGTACAGGATAACAAATGCGAGTCTATTCAAAAATTACATCTTTGGAGCACTCATCCGCTATTCGGCGGGCACCCTTCATGAGGCCCTCATAGTACATTTCGGGCGTGCGATGCTCCTTGCCCTTCGGTGGCCCGTCCGTCACAAGCTTCTCCGCATCCAGCTTGCCTCAGTGCACTTTAGCACGGGCAAGGGCCCGACGGACACCTTCAATGCAGACGGAGCGCTTGATGACTTCAATCCGTGGACAGGCGTCCACCAGCCGCTGCACTAGCCCAAAGTAGCTCCCAGGCATAGCTTCCAATGGCCACAGCCGAACTATGAGGCCCTTCATGGCATGTTCGGCGACCTTGTGGAGCTCGACCAGCTGCTTCAGCTGGTCGCTTAGGGGCACCGGATGTCCGGCCTCAGCATACTGAGACCAGAACACCTTCTCCGTCGAGCTCCCCTCCTTGGCGCGGTAGAACGTGGCAGCATCCGATACACTACGAGGTAGATCTGCGAACGCTTCTGGAGAGCTCCGAATCCGGGTAAGTAATAAGTAATTCACTTTCACATGCTTGCTCTGCATAAAGAATGCCTTACCCGCCACGATCTTCTTTATTGCCTCAATCTCCTGGAGGGCTTTCTGGGCCTCGGCCTTAGCAGCTTTGGCACTCTCAAGAGCTGAAGCAAGCTCGGACTCTCGGGTCTTCGAGTCACGCTCCAAACTCTCGTGTTTTTCCACGAGAGCCTGGAGCTCTTGCCGCACCTCCGCCAGCCGCGCCTCCCCCTTCTCTCGCTCGGTTCATTCCGCAGCCGCTTTGTTTTCGGCCACGGACACCGCCTCCTTCAGGGTCGCCACCTCGTTCGTGGCCCCTACAGTACCCATGTTATTCCTGTTATTTTTTGCAACTGAAACCTTCCTATAAGGTATTTCTTTCATAAGGTATTACTTACCTTCCTTGTCCTCGAGCTGCTTCTTGGCAAGGTCGAGCTGGTTCTCGGACCGCTCGAGGCTTTGCTTCAATGCATCGACCTCCGCAGTCAGTGCGGCAGAGGTCAGCAGCGTAGCCCGCATTCCCATATTGACATACTTATGTTAGACTCCTGTGTATATCTTTTTAGATCCTTAGTCCGGCTTTTGTTTCCGAACACCGAACTAAGCATCAGGGGCTACTGTCTATGCGGTAATATTTTTACATATTAGAAACTTACCTCAAAGCCCGTTAGAAGGCTGGTACAGGCTTCGGTCAGCCCGCTCTTGGCGGACTGAACTGTCCGGATCACCGCACTCGTAACAGTGCGGTGCTCCTCCTTGATGGAAGCGCTGTTAAGCGCCTCCAGTAAGCTATCCGGTGCCTCCGGTTGGACGGAGGACACCGGCGTCCTACCCTTCTTGCGAAGGGACCGCTTGCCGGACTCCGGAACCGCTGAAGGTTCTGGCATGGAGTCCGGACGAGGGTCGGGCTTAGAGCACCTGGGGGTCTCACCCCCCACGCGCCTGGAGTTCGGGAGGTTGCCTTGCGGCGCCTCCTGCACCACCTCCTCTTGACCAAGCCCCCCTTGGGGCCCCACCGCGGCATCGTCCGCAGCGTGAGGTGAGGAGGCGGCCGGAAGTGAAGTACTCTCCACTTCCGACGAACTCAGGGACCCGCTCGACGAAGCAGGGAACTCGCCCTTGGGCGGGCTGCATGATTGTTCTGCATTAGAGAACACTATGCAATGATAAAAAAAAGCCATGGGTATCCGGACACTTATGATCTCGCCAGGGGCTTGGCCCTTGTTGGCCAATCCTCCTCGTCGTTGTCGACGTTGGTGGAGAAGTCCGGAGGAAGGGTTCTTCCCTTCTTGGACCCGCCGGCCTCCCCAGTTGGGGCGGCCTTCCTTTTCCTCTCCTCCGCCGCTGGGGGAGAGGCTTCTTTTTCTTCCTCCTCGTCCTCAGGAGAAGATTCTGCTTCAGAATCTGACAACACCAGGCGTCGGGAGCTCCTTCGAGTTCCCGTTGCCTCCTTCTTGGCCTTCTTCTCCGGCACCACATGAGGTACCGGAGCCAGCAGCCCCGTCAATCGGGCGTCCGCTGGGTCTTCTGGCAAAGGAGCCGGACAGCTAACCTGTCCGGACGTCTTCAGCCAGTCCTGTTAAAGGTTAGGGAGTTTTAGATCCCACATAGAGTCAAACTATGAAAAAAGAGTCCCATAAAGTGTAAAATAACTCACCTCGTTGGCTTGACGCTACGAGCTGAATCCGCGATCTTCGGTAGCGGATGTGGGAGCCTCGGCGCCCTTGAACAGCACCCTCCAGGCATCTTCGTACGTAGTGTCGAAGAGCCTTGTCAGAGTGGGGTGTTGTGCCGGATCGAACTCCCACAATTTGAAGGCCCGTTGTTGGCATGGGAGAATCCGGCGGATGAGCATCACCTGGATTACGTTGACAAGCCTGAGATTCTTGTCCACCAGGTTTCAGACGCATGTTTGGAGTCCGGATAGCTCGTCCGAATTCCCCCACGTCAGGCCCGTCTCTTTCCATGACGAGAGCCGTGTGGGGAAGCCAGATCTGAATTCGGGGGCCGCCACACATTTGGGGTTGCGTGGCTCGGTGATGTAGAACCACCCCGATTGCCACCCCTTTATTGTCTCCACAAAGGAGCCCTCGAGCCATAGGACTTTGGCCATCTTGCCAACCATGGCGCCTCCACACTCCGCTTGGCGCCCGCCCACAACCTTCGGCCTGACATTGAAGGTCTTCAGCCATAGGCCGAAGTGGGGCTGGATGCAGAGGAAGGCCTCGCACACGACGATAAACGCCGAGATGTTGAGGATGAAATTCGGGGCCAGGTCGTGGAAGTCCAGGCCGTAGTAGAACATGAGCCCCCGGACAATTGGGTGAAGTGGAAAACCTAGTCCGAGGAGGAAGTGGGGGAGAAACACCACCCTCTCATGGGGCCTGGGGGTTGGAATGAGCTGCCCCGCGTCGGGCAGCCTGTGCGCGATGTTGCTGGACAAGTATCCGGCCTCCCGCAGTCTTTTGATGTGCCCCTGCGTGACGGAGGAGTCCATCCACCTGCCTCCCGCTCCGGACATGGTTGGAGAAGGTTGAGGTGGGATGTGCGGACTTGGGCGCTGGAGCTCGAGTGCGTGGAAATGGATGAGCAAAGGAGGAAGAAGGCGTAGGTGAAAAGGTGGATCCTTATCCCCTTATATGGACGGACGAAGTTATGCGTCCCCCACCAGCCTGGTAAAACTCGCTTATCTCCCAAGCGCCATAATCAATGGCGCGGATGGGTTACCCACGTCCGTATTGATGAGAATCCCGGAATAAGGGGGCACGATCTATGCTATAATAAGACGTGCCAGGGAAACCGCCTCGCTAAACGCGTTGAGGTGGAACAGTAAAAAACAATTCATATAAAGGCCTGGCCGTGGTGTGATGTTACGCCCCGGAATACGTCAGCAGATCTGTGCAAAGGTTATTCTCTCTACGGTGGTATGTGGAACTTGTTTTGCAGAGCCGGACACTATCCTGGTGCTCAAAACCTTCTATGAAGTATTCGGAGGAGGAACCCGCCTTGCAATGCTGAAGACAATATGCGCACCAGACTCGTCGTCATTGAAGCCTGGTTCAGGGGCTACTGAGGGAGTCCTGGACTAGGGGGTGTCCGGATAGCCGAACTATCATCATGGACGGACTCCTAGACTATGAAGATACAAGATTGAAGACTTCGTCCCGTGTCCGGATGGGACTTTCCTTGGCGTGGAAGGCAAGCTTGGCGACACGGATATGTAGATTTCCTACCATTGTAACCGACTCTGTGTAACCCTAACCTATCGGGTGTCTATATAAACCGGAGGGTTTTAGTCCGTAGGACGAACAAGAATCATACCATAGACTGGCTTCTAGGGTTTAGCCTCCTCGATCTCGTGGTAGATCTACTCTTGTACTACCCATATCATCAATATTAATCAAGCAGGAGTAGGGTATTACCTCCATCGAGAGGGCCCGAACCTGGGTAAAAACATCGTTTCCCTTGTCTCTTGTTACCATCCGCCTAGACGCACAGTTCGGGACCCCCTACCCGAGATCCGCCGGTTTTGACACCGACAGTGGCCAACCGTCCTTGACCGGCGGTGGCGCCCCGTATGGAACTCCAGCCCTCTCGACCTCATCGACACCCACGAGCTCTACCATGGCTATCGCAAAAGCTTGGATGCGTTCTCCAAGATCCTCAGCAGTCACCTTGGCCCAACCAAAAGCCTTAGAATGGACAAGTTCCGTTCCAACGGCAAGGACCGAGCCAAGCTTGACGACTGGTTCCAATCCCCCGCCCAAGATCAGCTCGAGGAGCTCACTTTTGATGATGTGCATGTGCAGTCGATGCCAACGTCCGCACTCTGCCTCGCGCCCACGCTGCGCGTCGCCAAGTTCAGGAACTGTCGTCCCCCCTTAATGACGCGCCCGCTCTTATTCTACCACGACTGAAGCACCTCGAGCTCGTCGCCCCCTACCTCTCAAACAGTGACATGGAGCGCCTGCTCCGTGGCTGTACTGCACTCGAGTAACTTCGTCTTCAAGCAATCAATGGGTTGAGTACCTTCCACATCACCTCCATGACTCTCCGGACTATTTATGTGCGTTGCTGGTGCGGTAGGAAGACATCACAAGATGTGTACCACGGTATCGTCATTGAGGACACACCTGCACTTGAGAGATTACTTGTAGTTGATCAAGAAGGTCCAACAAGAAACAATGTCATTTCCGCGCTGAAATTGACAGTGGTGGGCTACTCATCTCACAAATACTCCGAACTTGTTATTGGATCCACACCCGTTCAGGTACAACAGCCGCCTTCTACCTCTCCTTCTACAAATTAACATTTTTTCTAATTTTGAAGATGTTTGTTCGTCTGTCATTCATAAAATGATTCCGACAAGCTTGACCCTGAAACTGCGCACAGTGAAGGTCTTGCACTATAATCTATCGGCCCCAACCTAGAGGAAGTTGTCAGTTTCCTGAGATGCTTTCCGTGCCTGGAGAAGCTATATATCGAGGTGATGTTCCTTTCCTGTTAAATGTTAACCATAAGGGAGTTCAATTTGTGACTCCTTTTTCCATGTTTACAATGACAATGTACTACGATTTTTGAAGGTTCTTTTGGAGGATTTCCGTACATACATGTCCCCCCCATATTGGTTGCTTGATCCATATGGTTACAATTAATAAGCATTTCTCCTTTGGATTCATCTGTACTGGTTTTCTTAGGGAACTTTTCATCCACTCCAACCTCTTGTGAAGAAGGCTACATTTTTCTAGAATGTAATCAAATGCCCATGTTAATCATATCAGATCGAAGATGGCATGTTAGTGCATTTTACAAATCCTGCAGACCAAATAGGGCTGGAGTTATGTTCAAAACTACATGTAGGCACTAACATGTTTTCTTCTTTTGCACATAAGATTAGGCCCAGTGGTGGATAATGTGATACAATATAACAATCACGTCGAATGCCTAGATCTGGATCTCTCAGAAATTACTTTGAACTCCTACCGAGGGACCTTACCAGAGATTATATTCGCCAGGTTCTTTGTTCTCAGAGCAAGGGTGCTGAAGGAAATGAGGTTTGCCGTACATTTATTTCGCAAAAATGAATAGTTTGTTGATCAGCGCCGGCGCCTGCGGCAGAATGGAGTAGGCTCCAAAAATCCTGAATTTAATTTTGGAAATTCAGATGACAGAGTAATCGGAAGTCATCATGTCAACCCCATACATGACTTCTCAGTGGCTGACCCCTTTGCAAAAATTGTGAGGTTTCGAAACTAGACTTAGAAGCGGTGATATTAGTTTGAACCTCTCTGGTATCCATGTTCAGCGGATCGGCACGAGCGTTTGCATCTGATGAGTTGAATTTCATTTCTAATATCAATTTGAACCTTGTAATCTTCGAATTTGAGCCATATAACTCTGGAATTTGAACCTTGTAACATTTTGAGCTTTTGTGGTTCAATCGTTGAAATGGCGTCGTATGAGACTCGTATATTGGTAGCGCTATTTTGACCTTAATATGCAATGGTCTTAGATTTTATTAACCATTCTCGAATCATTTTACCTTGTCGATTCTCACAGCACACGATCTGTATAGCTAACTCGAGTGCGATCTTCGACATTATTGCACACAGTTGGTTTCTTCCGCCGTGTGCACTGTAGAGCGCAGAATTAATTATCGCCCTCGATCGAGTGTCCATCATCACCCTTCTGTGTAACTTTGACCTCATCACCCACGGGTGGTAAACTTATGATCGAAGTCATTCCACACACTTCATTTTTACAAAGATTTTTGCCAATAAACGCCCATGATTTGTCCCTCTTTTAGCCGATGCATGGCCAAACTAGCCGGCGGGAAGCTTGTGCGATAAACAGCGTCGGAACAGGCTCATCGACGATACATTTGGCGCCTCTTCGAGCCCACGCGTGCGGTGCGGTGTTGTCAAGCGTCCACTAGAATCCTCCGCTATGAACGCCGTGACAAGACGTGACGATTACAGGCCGGCCGGCCCCCATTTATTACAACGGCCATTTAAACCTTGTGTCTCTTCAACCTTTCGATCGCGCCCCACTATTGCAAGAAGCACACCCACCACGAGAAATTCTTAGAGGATATCCTGCACAGCTCCAATGGCGCTCCGAGCGGCTGCCAACGACGAGCAGCAATTCACCATGCGTGCCGTGGTGGACACCCACAGACGGTTCATGGACCTCTCGGCGGTGTACACCAATGACCCAGTCTGGGTGGAGCACTCCATCCACATCATGGAGCTGTTGCTTGCCGCGGAGAAGTACAAGGTGATCGGGTTCGACCTCGAGTACACTCGCACTCGTGCCGGGTCTCGTCCCAAGGTCGCCGTCGCCCAGATGTGCGTGCGCCACCATGTTCTCGTCTACCACTACTGCCTGGCCACAAGGCCTTGCTAGCATTTTTTCAGGTTTGTTAACAGCCCCCACTACATGTTCGCTACGGTGGACATCACCAACAATGTAAAGGCCCTCGAGAATTCGGACATCGCCTGCCAGAATCTTGTCGACAACCAGGACCAATACAAGATCTAGGGCAGCAAGAAGCATGAGAAGGACTCACTGGTTCACCTCGCCGAGGCCATCATCGACCCCTACTACAGAGACATGAAGGATTCATGCGATAAGGACAAGTGTGCCTGGCACTCGGCCTGGATGGAGAAACTTGACAAAGCTCACATCGTGTACGTGGCCAAGGAGGCGTACACGATCTACGACATGTACAGGCGGATCTTTGACATGAGGAGGTGCCTCCTTCCCCAAAATGGCCAGGGATCCAGCCGGAAGCAGAGCAATGGCAAGCGTCATCGCAATAATAAGTAGATGATTAGATCCTCGCTTCTCCTACTTCAGTATGCATGTAAATATGTAATTGCTTACTTTGGTGTGTGGAAATGTTTAGTGTGTAGTCACTTGTGTAATTGTATGCTTAATTTGGTTATGCAATGCTGTATTTTTAAGTATATATGTTGATGCTCTGTAGACAGAGCGTAGATGTTGTGCGGACAAAGAAAATCACATCGCACACGGACTAAACATTGGAACCCGTCGGTGATGTTTTCATCAATCACTCACAATTGTATACCAACAATTGTTTGCTCACAACACACACGGCTTTTTCGCAGTAATCGTCTGTGTTGTTATCAGTCTTTGCACACATTTACGATTATAGACCTGTTCGCCTCGTATCACACACATCTTGTTCATTTGAACCGTTTCTGTTCTCATGTCTCAATGCAAACAGTTCATCCGAGTGAACCGCATGCCGTATATCGCACACACCTTTGATCTGGCGGACCGTTTCTTTTCTGTTGCCTAATCACAAATTGTTCATCCGAGTGAACTGTATGCTCGTTAGCACCGAGCTCGTCAGCGCCGCTGGGGGCTTGCCTGTCCCGTCTTTCTCGCTACCTCGCCCTCCTCCAGCCACGGGGGATGTAGCCCACAGAGCGCCTCCGCCACATCCACACCAAGACGGAGCCCCTGGTGCCAAGGCGCGCGGCCCCCCGGCGCGACGCACCACGCCGGGCGCCCGCGCGAGAAGAAGGTGCCAAGAGGTTCCCCGACCGCAAGAAAATGCTCCTGCGCCCCCCGCGCCACCACGACAAGACCGCGTGCCGCCTGCGGTGGCGATGCGAGGACATCAAGGGCAGGCTCCGACTTTTCAAAGGGCCCCGGTGGCCACAGCTGGCTACCGCGCCTTCTCTCCCGAGCTGTGTAGCATCGTCTGGCCGGGCAAGTTCAAGCTAGACCTGCCTCCTCACTACGACGACACGCCCGAACCTGTAGAGTTCTTGCAGCTCTACGAGCTGAGCATCGAGGCGGCCAACGGTGACGAGAAATTCATGGCGAACTGGTTCCCCATGTATCTCAAGGATGGTGCTCGCTCGTGGCTCCTTAACCTGCCCCCGGGCTCAATCTCCTCCTGGGGTGAGATGCACGACCGCCTCGTCGCCAACTTCCAGGGCACTCACGACCACCCGCCGGCTGTGGGTGACCTACGCCGCATCAAGCAACAGCCAGGGGAGACTCTGTAGAAGTACATCCAATGCTTCAATAGCGTTCGCCTAAAGATCCCCAAGGTGACGAACAAGGCCATCATTTCAGTGTTTTCGGATGGCCTCCGTGATGTTAAGATGAAGGAGGAGCTCGCCATCCACGAGGAGCTATGCACGGCTCTGGAGCTGTTCAACATGACAACCAAGTGCGCAAGAGATGAGGAAGGTCGCCTTTCCCTCCTCGAGCTCCCAGCTACCGACCCAGAGGAGAAGAAAGCCAAGGCCAAGGACGTGAAGCGCAAGGGGGTGGCCGTGCTCATGGTGGAGCTAGACACGAAGAGCGGCCTCGCGGCGGAGCCAGACACAAAGCACGGACAGGACCACCCCGAGTCGTCCAAGAGCAGCCGTTCATTCTGCCCCTTCCACAACGTACACAGCCACAACACCAACGACTGTCAAGAGCTCAGGGCCATTCGAGATGGACTCTTCGGTCGACGCCCCGAGCGCAACGACCGGGGCTATGGCCGAGGAGGAGGATGAGGTGGAGGACACTGTGATGATCGCGGCCCCTGCCAGGAGTGGCGCGATCGGCCTCATGAGGACTGCTGGCAGGACCAGCCTCGTGAGGGCGCCTGGAGGGACCAACCTGGCGAGGACCGCCCTCAGGGCAATGCTGGTCTCCCTCCACTGCCGCCACCACCAAGAAGGAATGACGACCACCATCAGGACGAGGGGGCTGGGGGCTTCCAGGAACCACGCGCTATCGCCTGCATCTTGGGCGGAGCTCAGGCCCCAGCATCCCAGCGCGTCTTCAAGCAGTTTGCTCGCGAGGTGAATGCGGATTTTCCCAGGCTCGAGGCCACGCACCCGCTCAGGTGGTCCAAGTGCGCCATCACCTTCAGCTCGTCAGACTAGCTCAAGTGCGCGGCGACCACTGGCGCCCTCCCGATGCTCTGCTTGCCCGTCATCAGCAACGTCCAAGTCACCAAGACCCTCATCGACAGCGGTGCAGGGCTTACCGTCCTGTCCATCGAGACATTCGACAGCCTCCAAGTGCCATACGATCAGCTACAGCCTACCAAGCCCTTCTCAGGAGTGACCGACGGCTCCACCACCCCTATAGGGCAAGTCTGCTTCCCAGTCACCTTCGGCCAGTGTGATAACTACCGCACCGAGCTCATCGACTTGAATGTCGCCCACATCCGTCTGCCGTATAACACCATCCTTTGGTATCCAACATTATCCAAGTTCATGGCAGTGACCTACCATGGCTACAACGTCCTCAAGATGCCAGGAAGCGGCGAAATCATCACAGTCCCCTGTGAAGAAAGAGACGCAGTGTGCTCCCTGAAGCGCGCCTTCCAAGCAGAAGTGATTGAAGACCCCGACAACGAGGGCGTCCGGTACCCTCCTGAGGCCATCCCAAGAAGAAGAAGCAACTACTCCGCACAGGGCCTTAGGAGAGCGGCGTCTCCAGCGGCGCAGTCTCAGGATCAGCGCCCGCACCCGGGGCGCCTCCCTCTCCCGCATAAGAAGGCGCGCCCGGCGCCCTCATTGGGTGAGGCTCGGGGGCTCTCTTCTCGAGGGCCTCAGACCTGGCCAACATCATGAGGGAGGCACTCGAGCACCACGTGGAGGCGTGCTTTGCGGCACGTTTCCCTCGGGAGGGCACTGGACGAGGAGCGCCCGGTGCTCAGGAGTTCATCGTCAAGGCCACCCACGAGCTTCAGGAAGCAAGGACCATGCGCGGAGACCGCCGCCTGATGTCTACTACAGAACCTTCTTCTTGTAGACGTTGTTGGGCCTCCAAGTGCAGAGGTTTGTAGGACAGTAGCAAATTTCCCTCAAGTGGATGACCTAAGGTTTATCAATCCGTGGGAGGCGTAGGATGAAGATGGTCTCTCTCAAACAACCCTGCAACCAAATAACAAAGAGTCTCTTGTGTCCCCAACACACCCAATACAATGGTAAATTGTATAGGTGCACCAGTTCGGCAAAGAGATGGTGATACAAGTGCAATATGGATGGTAGGTATAGGTTCTCATAATCTAAAAAAATAAAAATAGCAAGGTAACTAATGATAAAAGTGAGCACGAACGGTATTGAAATGCTAGGAAACAAGGCCTAGGGTTCAAAATTTCACTAGTGCAAGTTGTCTCAACAATAATAACATAACTGGATCATATAACTATCCCTCAACATGCAACAAAGAGTCACTAACAGAGGAGAACAAACGAAGAGATTATGGTAGGGTACGAAACCACCTCAAAGTTATTCTTTCTGCTCGATCTATTCAAGAGTCCGTAGTAAAATAACATGAAGCTATTCTTTCCGTTCAATCTATCATAGAGTTCGTACTAGAATAACACCTTAAGACACAAATCAACCAAAACCCAAA
>LR880968.1:823459174-823489376 GCA_904067115.1 Aegilops sharonensis | reverse complement strand
AACAAAGAGTCTCTTGTGTCCCCAACACACCCAATACAATGGTAAATTGTATAGGTGCACCAGTTCGGCAAAGAGATGGTGATACAAGTGCAATATGGATGGTAGGTATAGGTTCTCATAATCTAAAAAAATAAAAATAGCAAGGTAACTAATGATAAAAGTGAGCACGAACGGTATTGAAATGCTAGGAAACAAGGCCTAGGGTTCAAAATTTCACTAGTGCAAGTTGTCTCAACAATAATAACATAACTGGATCATATAACTATCCCTCAACATGCAACAAAGAGTCACTAACAGAGGAGAACAAACGAAGAGATTATGGTAGGGTACGAAACCACCTCAAAGTTATTCTTTCTGCTCGATCTATTCAAGAGTCCGTAGTAAAATAACATGAAGCTATTCTTTCCGTTCAATCTATCATAGAGTTCGTACTAGAATAACACCTTAAGACACAAATAAACCAAAACAGTAATGTCATCTAGATACTCCAATGTCACCTCAAGTATCCGTGGATATGATTATACGATATGCATCACACAATCTCAGATTCATCTATTCAACGAACACAAAGTACTTGAAAGAGTGCCCCAAAGTTTCTACCGGAGAGTCAAGACGAAAACGTGTGCCAACCCCTATGCATAAGTTCATTGAACCCCAAGTTGATCACCAAAACATACATCAAGTAGATCATGTGAATATCCCATTGTCACCATATATAAGCACGGCAAGACATACATCAAGTGTTCTCAAATCCTTAAAGACTCAATCTGATAAGATAAATTCAAAGGGAAAACTCTATCCATTACAAGAGAGTAGAGGGGGAGAAGCATCATAAGATCCAACTATAATAGCAAAGCTCGCGATACATCAAGATCGTATCACCTCAAGAACACGAGAGAGAGAGAGAGAGAGAGAGAGAGAGAGAGAGAGAGAGATCAAACACATAGCTACTGGTACATACCCTCAGCCTCGAGGGTGAACTACTCCCTCCTCGTCATGGAGAGCGCCGGGATGATGAAGATGGCCATCGGTGAGGGTTTCCCCCTCCGCCAGGGTGCCGGAACAGGGTCCCGATTGGTTTTTGGTGGCTACAGAGGCTTGAGGCGGCGGGACTCCCGATCAATTCTGCTCCTCGATGTTTTTAGGGTATATGGATATATATAGGCGAAAGAAGTCGGTCATGGGAGCCACGAGGGGCCTACGAGGGTGGGGCGCGCCCAGGGGGGCAGGCGCGCCTCCCTACCTCGTGGCCACCTCGTTGCTTCCCTGACGTACACTCCAAGTCTCCTGGATTGCTTCCGTTCCAAAAATAACTCTCCCGAAGGTTTCATTCCGTTTGGACTCCGTTTGATATTCCTTTTCTGCGAAACACAAAAATAGGCAAAAAACAGAAACTGGCACTGGGCTCTAGGTTAATAGGTTAGTCCCAAAAATCATATAAAAGTTCTTAGTAAAGCTCATTAAACATCCAAAAGAGATAATATAATAGCATGGAACAATCAAAAATTATAGATACGTTGGAGACGTATCACCGCCCACATAGCGCAGCTCCCCATCCTGGCGAGGATGGCGGGCTGCGCGTCTGCATCGACATTCCAGGGCTCAACAGGGCTGCATCTCAGGAGCGCTTCTGGCCTTCGTGCGTTAGGCAGTGCGAGGGTCCACCTCACAGCTATGTCCGCATGCCATTTGGCCTGCCGAGCGTGGCAGCCACCTTCCAGCGCAATCTATGGAGCATCCCGGCGGCTCAGGAGGCCAGGCACCGTGCAGTCTTGGCGGAGATGGCGACGGTCCTCAAGGAATCACCTGAGCCCCCAGAGCCTCCCGAGGCTCAGGGCCCTGGCGGCTCATGAGGAGAGACTTCTTCAGCGTGCACCTTCAGCTACCCCAACACTTCTTCAACAACGGAACTAGGTGACATTTTCCAAGTTTATTCAGCTGGGAGCGCCCCTCGGGCTGCATTATTCCCAGGCTGCACGGGCCTGTCCCTGCGGCATGTATCCTTTTGCATCTTCAACTTACTCTGTTGGGGGCGCCCCTCGGGCTGCATCATCCCCAGGCCGCCCGGGTCCGTCCTAGTGGCATGTATCATTCTTGTGTCTATCCTAAGCTAGCTTGTTTCCTCGCATAAGTTATCTATAGCTATCACCTGCTTATCTGGTACATCGATGCCCCACCCACGATCACCTCATCACCACGGGAGCCGCACGCCAGTCGTTTTCCCTTAGGATTCCTTACATGAGTAGGCTTGGCATGGCGTCTGTGCTCGGGCCCGTCCCTACAGCGTCGATAAACCCAACGACCGAGCTTTGTCTGGCGGGCCAGCCCCGTTCACGTCACCTCCTGGGGTCGTTGGTGTCTGGCCTTCTCATGGGATCGCCTCAGGAAATTCGTCCGGCGCATGTTACCTGACCATCTTGGAGGATTAATGAAGTTATCAAGAACCAATACCAGGTGTAACCCGCCTTGAGGTAGGGCATCGTGAGTCCCGCGCTGGCTCACGAGTGCCCAGACACACCTCGTCTAGCCCTGTCGTGCAAGCCACGTGCCAGGGCAGGGATGTACACGCCTCTGGGGCTCCACTCACAGGGAGCCCTCACCCACGCACCAGTGGAAGCACCATGCTCCACGCTGGCAGTCGACACGGTCGAGGAGCGGCTATGCCCGTGCAAGTGCGGAAGCGCTATGTTCCACGCTGGTGATAAACAACTGAGGGCGGCCCCATGGCCGTACCAACATCAGGGAGCCACCCGACTCAGTGTCCAGCCTCACCGCAACGCTTTCCCCTCGGGAGAGCCGCGCGAGGGGGCTGGGCACGAGGGATGCGCTCGAGTCACACCCAAGTGTACGCCGCCCCTGCCAGGCCTCTCACACCTGGTCGTCACGCGCCCTCCCGAGCGGAGCCAAGGTATGAAGGTCGTTTGGACGTCAAGAGGGACTACTGAGCATCGCGACTTAGGAGCCTAACTGGCCACGTAGCCCCTCACCCCTTGGTCTCGTCATGGTGATTCGGATGACCCAACGGCGGCTGAGGTATGCGCGGGGTCGGGCCCTGCCAACGTGGAACACTAGGCCTACTCCTGCATCTCCTTCCTATAAGCTGTTTGCGCGTCAAGGAGGGCTCCTGAGCATCGCGACTCAGGAGCCTAACTGACCACGTAGCCCCTCACCCCTTGGTCTCGTCCTGGTGATCCGGACGACCCAACGGCGGCTGAGGTATGCGCGGGGTCGGGCCCTGCCGACGTAGAAGATTAAGCAAACAGGAAGGAAATTGCAAAATCTCAAGCAAATATTACAAGACATATTGTTCTTCAAATACGAAACACAAGTTTAACGCCTCCAAGAGGCATGGTACGTGTTGTAGAAGCAAAGCAGGAAAAAGAGTCGCCAGGAAGTCATCTCATCATCCCTGGACGCCGCTGCCGCTTGCAAGAGGTGCCCCCTCGACGGTGATATTTCCCTCACCTGTGCCACCCACCAGAGTTGCGGGCTCAGAAGCGCCACCAGTTGAGGGCACAGGGTCGAAGGTGCGGAACTTCTTCAGCAAAGCCTCCCCCTAGCCCTTCACGACTTTGGTGGCAGCTGCGCTGCGCTGCGCTCGTCATTCAAAGGCTCCAGCAGCTCGTCAAGGTTGGCGTCAGGATCACGAAGATGGAGGTGGCTGAAGACGCGTGTCAGCGTGGCTGAGGAAGTCCTGGATTAGGGGGTATGCGGACAGCCGGACTATATACTTTGGCCGGACTGTTGGACTATGAAGATACAAGATTGAAGACTTCGTCCCGTGTCCGGATGGGACTCTCCTTGGCATGGAAGGCAAGCTTGGCAATACGGATATGTAGATCTCCTTCCTTAACCGAACTGTGTAGCCCTAGCCCCCTCCGGTGTCTATATAAACCGGAGGGTTTAGTCCGTAGGACAACAACAATCATACCATAGGCTAGCTTCTAAGGTTTAGCCTCTACGATCTCGTGGTAGATCAAATCTTGTAATACTCATATCATCAAGATCAATCAAGCAGGATGTAGGGTATTACCTCCATCGAGAGGGCCCAAACCTGGGTAAACATCGTGTCCCCTGCCTCCTGTTACCATCCGCCTAAGACGCACAGTTCGGGACCCCCTACCCGAGATCCGCCGGTTTTGACACCGACATTGGTGCTTTCATTGAGAGTTCCACTGTGCCGTCACCGTAAGGCTTGATGGCTCCTTCGATCATCGGTAACGATGCGGTCCAGGATGAGGTCTTCCTCCCCGGACAAATCTTTGAATTTGGGGGCTTCACACTGCGGGCCAACTCGCTTGGTCATCTGGAGCAGATCGAGAGCTACGCCCCTGGCCACGAGGCCAGGTTCAGAAACTTGAACTACACCGCCGATATCCGTGGAGACTTGATCTTCGACGGATTCGAGCCCATGCCAGGTGCGCCGCACGATCACGACGAGCATGATTTCACTCTGCCGTTGGATAGTGTTCGGGAGGTCACACCTGCAACTACTCCAGCCCTCGATCTGGAGCAAATTGCGCCATCCGAGGACGGGTGGATAGACCCCGCCTTGGAGGCCGCACTCTCAACGGCGATAGAGCCGGATACTAACTTCACCCCTCACGAGAGTCGTGATGCCGAACCACTGGATTCATCTCCAGCCATGGACTTTGAGCCACGTGCGCATGNTCTAGGGTTTAGCCTCTACGATCTCGTGGTAGATCAACTCTTGTACTACTCATATCATCAAGATCAATCAAGCAGGAAGTAGGGTATTACCTCCATAGAGAGGTCCCAAACCTGGGTAAACATCGTGTCCCCTGCCTCCTGTTACCATCCGCCTAAGACGCACAGTTCGGGACCCCCTACCCGAGATCCGCCGGTTTTGACACCGACATTGGTGCTTTCATTGAGAGTTCCACTGTGCCGTCACCGTAAGGCTTGATGGCTCCTTCGATCATCGGTAACGATGCGGTCCAGGATGAGGTCTTCCTCCCCGGACAAATCTTTGAATTTGGGGGCTTCACACTGCGGGCCAACTCGCTTGGTCATCTGGAGCAGATCGAGAGCTACGCCCCTGGCCACGAGGCCAGGTTCAGAAACTTGAACTACACCGCCGATATCCGTGGAGACTTGATCTTCGACGGATTCGAGCCCATGCCAGGTGCGCCGCACGATCACGACGAGCATGATTTCACTCTGCCGTTGGATAGTGTTCGGGAGGTCACACCTGCAACTACTCCAGCCCTCGATCTGGAGCAAATTGCGCCATCCGAGGACGGGTGGATAGACCCCGCCTTGGAGGCCGCACTCTCAACGGCGATAGAGCCGGATACTAACTTCACCCCTCACGAGAGTCGTGATGCCGAACCACTGGATTCATCTCCAGCCATGGACTTTGAGCCACGTGCGCATGTGCCTGTCGAATCCTATTGGGCACCGATCAAGGAGTTTAGCTCCGCGGATATCTTTCAGCACTCGCCCTTCGGCGACGTGCTAAATTCGTTAAGGTCTCTCTCCTTGTCAGGAGAACCTTGGCCGAACTATGTCCGGCTAGAATGGGATGCGGACGGTGAAGAAATTCGCTGCCCACCCACCACCCACTTAGTAGCCACTGTCGACGATTTAACCGACATGCTCGACTTCGACTCCGAAAACATCGACAGTATGGACGACGATGCAGGAGACGAACAGGAACCACCGCCCACAGGGCGCTGGACCTCCACTTCATCACATGACATATACATGGTGGATACACCCAAAGAAAACAATGATGAGGAAAGGAAAGAAGCAACGAAGAACAGCTCCATCGAGAAGCAAACAAAGCATCGACGTAGGTGCCGCGCTAAACCCCGACTCGGCAAAAACAGCGATAACAGTGAAAGAGAAAACAACACCCCAGTTGATTCCAGAGGAAACAACGACCACACTGACCCAGCAGCAGAGCGCGATGAAGGTGCAAACGACGAACATAGTACGGATCGGATGTCTGAACACGGCGACGCCGAGGGTAAAACCCACCAACCTCCCTCCGAGGAGGAAAACAGTCCGAACGAAGATGTACACATCATCCCGGAAAGGCACTTAGAACAAGAGAACCTCCGCAGAAGGCTTATTGCCACCACGAGGAGTCTGAAGAAGTAGAAGCAAAGGGTTAAGGCCGCGCAGAATACGCTCAACAGTAGATGGAACAAAGTGCTTGACAACAAATAAAAGTATGGTGGTAGTTACCACACGAAGAGCTATCCAAAGCGCAAGCTATTGCCCGAATTCGACGACGAGGCCTCAGAGCCCACACAGCCGAAAAAAAAAACGGCCAACTGGTCGGAGCAACCACCTTGTGGCCGAGATAGAGCGGCTAACAAGGCCGCACATAAGTCAACACACGATCTACGTGAGGACTTGCGCCAAAAATCCAGTATGACAAGATCCATCTATGGATCTAGGAAGCGCGCTACGACGCAAAATCAAAACTGAATACCACAACCGTCCGAACGCCATGGTACATCAAAATACAGGGGTGCCGCACACCCCCTATGTTTCACCGATGAGGTGCTGGACCACGAATTTCTAGAAGGATTCAAACCAGTGAACATAGAGGCGTACGACGGGACCACAGACCTTGGGGTCTGGATTGAGGGCCTTATCATCCATATTCACATGGCTCGCGGAGACGATCTCCACACCATCAAGTACTTTCCCCTCAAGCTCAAAGGACCAGCTCGGCACTGGCTTAAAAGCCTCCCCGAAAACTCCATTGGAAGTTGGGAGGAGCTCGAGGATGCTTTTCAGGCTAATTTTCAAGGGACCTATGTCTGACCTCCAAATGCAGACGATTTGAGTCGTATTATTCAACAGCCCGGAGAGTCATCCCGAAAACTCTGGAACAGGTTTCTCACTAAGAAGAACCAAATCGTCGACTGCCCGGACTCCAAAGCCTTAGCAGCTTTCAAGCACAGCGTTCGAGATGAATGGCTCGCCACACACCTCGGCCAAGAAAAACCGAGAACAATGGAAGCCCTAACAAGCCTCATGACCCGCTTTTGCGCGGGCGAGGATACCTGGTTAGCCCGCAGTAGCACCAGCGACCCAAGCCATCCGAAGTCAGGGATAGCAATGGAAAACCACGACACAGTAAAAACAAGCGCCAGAATAAAGAAGACAACCCACATAACACAGCGGTAAACGCCAGATTCAGGGCCTCTTGACCAGGTCAACGGAAGAAGCCTTCTAAAGGCAGCAAAGATGAACTGTCCGGCCTAAACAAGAATCTAGACAAACTATGTCAGATTCACGGCACCCCCGATAAACCTGCAAATCACACCCACAGAGAATGCTGGGTCTTCAAGCAGGCCGGTAAGCTAAACGCTGAACACAAGGGGAGAGAAACACCAAGTGAAGACGAGGACGAGCCTCACCAGCAAAGCACTGGGGGACAGAAAAAATTCCCACCGGAGGTCAAAACAGTGAACATGATCCATGTGACGAAGAAGGGAAGCAAACATGCACTCCGAGACACACGAGCTGTAGTGCATGTAACCCGTATTCCCAACCTCTGCTTGGCTCACCCGATCACTTTTGATCGCAGGGATCACCTGATAAACATCCGGCATGAAGGATTGGCTGCCTTGATGTTAGACCCGATAATAAACGGATACCATCTCACACAAGTCCTTATGGACGGCGGCAGTAGTCTAAATCTGATATATCAGGACACAGTCCGCAAAATGGGGATAGACCCGACAAAGATCAACCACAGTAATACTACCTTCAAGGGAGTAATACCAGGCCTAGAGGCCCGCTCCACGGGCTCTCTAATACTAGAAGTCGTATTCGGTTCACCCGACAACTACCGAAGTGAAAAGTTACACTTCGACATCGCTCCATTCCGAAGCGGCTATCAAGCACTACTCGGACGAACAACTTTCGCTCGTTTCAACACTATACCGCATTACACTTCTCTTAAGTTTAGATGCCTGGCCCGCGCGACACCATCACAGTTAATGGAAATATTGAGCGTTCCTTATGCGCGGAAGAACGTGCGGCTGCCTTAACAGCCGAACACTAGACGGCCTCACCAACCAGAAAAAATGACCGGTCGTTAAGACCACGTACATGGTTAGACGAGTCCGGCGCATCATTAGATATACTTGAGATTGGATTGATGATTATACCCTTATAGACGATACCAGGGGCTTCCCGCATGTAAACAAGGCTAGTTCGGCTCAACCTTACTTATCTTGAATTTTAAATGGTTTATTTAGAATAACCAATTTTTTGGCACGACAAATTTCAACTAAGTTCCTCACTTTTACAGATGACAATCATGCTACACCCGTCCAGGATACGGCACAACGGAGACACAGGCGCAGACGTGCAGCAGGGACCCAGTCCTCGTCAAAGAGCGACTTTTCATAATGATGTTGTGATAAATAAAAAAGACAACTTGTTCGGCTACGGGACTACTTACTTGGGTATCTGGACGATTGTAGCTCAGACCAGCATCCTCGGTGGTGTCCGGACACCTTATTTGTGGTCCGAAGAACAACTTCTACATATCTTCGAGGAAGTGCTGAATAGCTCGCGGTCCCTCCGGGTTGAACTTCCACATGCGGAGGGGTCGACGTTTGCAGGGCAGGGCTCGATGAACTAACATGACTTGCATTACCGTGGCCAGGCTGACATCTCTCTCGAGGAGATCTCGGATGCGGCTCTGCAATGTCGGCACGTCCTTTACTGGCCCCCAGTCCAGCCCCTTATTGATCCATGACATCAGTCGTGGTGGGGGGCCCGAGCGAAAGGCAGGGCGGCCACCCACTTGGTACCCCAGGGAGCTGTGATATAAAACCACTCCTGTTGCCATAAGCTGGACACCTCCTGGAAGGAACCCTCTGGCCATGGGGCATCGGCACTTTTGCTTATTACAGCACCTCCGCACTCTGTGTGTCGCCCCTCGATCATCTTCGGCTTCACATTGAAAGCCTTGAGCCACAGGCCGAAGTGGGGGGTAATGCGGAGGAAAGCCTCACATACAACAATGAACGACGAGATGTGTGGACTGAATCCAGGGCCAGATCATGGAAATCCAGCCCATAATAGTACATGAGCCCTCGAAGGAAGTGAGAGATGAATACAACGCTCTTGCCGCGGGAGTGGGAATGACCTGCCCTTGAGCAGGCAGCCTGTGCGAGGTCTCGCCGGTCAAAAACCTGGCCTCTCTTAGCTTCTTGACGTCCTCCTCTGTGACAGAGGAAGGCATCCACCGACCTTGAAGGTTGGATCCGGACATGGTTGAAGGTCCGAAGCGCCTAGCCTGAGCCTCGGGTGTTGGAACTCGAGGCGGGGGGGGGGGGAGGATTCGATTGAGTTCGAGAGGAAAAAAGGACAAGCCTTGGTCTCTTTATAAAGAGCGTGAATACCAAGCGTCCTCCTCGTAACTGTTTGGGACTTGCCTACAATCAAGGAGTCATACCAACGGGCACGATTGGGTTACCCACATCCGTATTGATGAGAATCCCGTAATAAGTGGGACACGATCTCTGCTTCGACAAGACGTGCCAATAAAACCGCCTCGCAAAACATGCGGTGGCAAGCTGGTTGAGAAGGGCGGTTCGTCATGGCCAGACCACGACAATACGTCACATTATGACAAACGGTCGGCAGATTAGATGTGTGGAAATATTATTCTCTCTATGGTGGTATGTGGAATTTGTTTTGCAGAGCCGGACACTATCCTTGTGTTTAAAATCTTCTATGGAGTGTTCGGAGGAGGAACCCGCCTTGCAATGCCGAAGAAAAAATGCGTGCCGGACTCATCGTCATTGAAGCATGGTTCAGGGGCTACTGAGGGAGTCCTGGATTAGGGGGTATCCAGATAGCCGGACTATATCCTTTGGCCAGACTGTTGGACTATGAAGATACAATATTGAAGACTTCGTCCCGTGTCCGGATGGGACTCTCCTTGGCATGGAAGGAAAGCTTGGCAATACAGACATGTAGATCTCCTTCCTGTAACTGACTCTGTGTAACCCTAGCCCCCTCCGGTGTCTATATAAACCGGAGGGTTTAGTCCGTAGGACAACAACAATCATACCATAGGCTAGCTTCTAGGGTTTAGCCTCTACGATATCGTGGTAGATCAACTCTTGTAATACTCATATCACCAAGATCAATCAAGCAGGAAGTAGGGTATTACCTCCATCGAGAGGGCCCGAACCTGGGTAAACATCGTGTCCCCTGCCTCCTGTTACCATCCGCCTTAGACGCACAATTCGGGACCCCCTACCCGAGATCCGCCGGTTTTGACACCGACAGCGGCCAAGGAGAGCGCGCGGGCTTCCCCCTCCACCAAGGGGGCGATCCCATCCACGCCATCCTCAAGCGCCACGACCAGATGAGGAAGCAACTGGGTGGGGCCCTCGTCGTCTGTCGCCAGCAGCTCCTCCAAGCCCATCTCGTAGAGTGCCCGCAGCGCCACGCTGGACTTCTCTTCAAGGGACTTGAAAGCCACGCGGTCCTCAGCCAGGACCTTCGCCTTGGCGTCTAGCTCGGCCTTCTCTTCCTTCATCTTCTGCTCCAACTTCTCCAGCCGGCTGCGCTCCGTGGCTTGCGCCTTCGCCAACTGCTCCAGCTCAGCGTCGCGACCCCTAACGGCGTCCTATCGGGCTTTCATCTTCTCCTCCTCCACCTCATGGTCTCGAGCTTTGACCGCATGCTCGTTGCACATGGTCTCCAGCTCGGCCTCCAGCGACCGAAAGCGTTGCTGGGCGGCCCCGGCATCCTTCAGCGCCACCTCGCGAGCAGCCATGGCTTGGGCGACGGCCTGCTTGTCCTTATCGGAGGCCACCGCAGCCTGGCTCAGCGCCGCCCGGACAGACGCATCGGAGTGAAGCCAGCCGGAGATCAGCTCCAGGCGCCCAGCCACCAGGCGACGGTCGGTACCTTGGAGATCCTCCCGCAGCAGGGTCAGCGCAGAGAGAGCGTGCTCCAGGACGTCAGGGGAGGCCGAAGGATCCGGGATTAGCATTGCGGCGGAAGCAGGAGGAGGCAGAGTCGTCACCATGGCCTGGGAGGATGGGAGCTCCTGAACTTTGGGGACCCCAACAACCGAGCCGGACGATGGCACCTCCGGAGCTAGCGGGGCTACGGGGGCTGCCTCCTCCTGAGGACGCTCCCCCAAGCCTCGCGAGGACGATCGGGCCGGAGAAGCGCGAGTGCCGTTGCTGCCCTTCCCCACAGAGGGTGCAGCCGCCACTGGCGATTTGGTCCCGAGCAGTACCGCCACTTCCTCCTTCCTCTTCTTTGCCGCGGGCGTCAGCCTAATTGCACAACTGAGAAGCATCAAGAATCAGCAGCAAGAGCAAGAACAAGGCAGAACAAGAACACTTATTGGTCCACCGCGGCGTAATCTCTCTCCTTCTTAAGCTTGAAACCTGAGAGCTTCGCAGCCTGAGGCGCGGGCGCGCGGGCTCCAGGGGCGGAAGAGGGAGTAGCAGATGGGCTAGAAGCGGCTCCAGGCGGCGTCAGAGCAGGGGCGTCGTCTCGGGAGATCAGTGTCGACCTGCCCCTCATCAGAACCTCGGCCGGTGGCCTCCTCCCAGGACTTGCCCTGGACCTCGTGGAGCCCCCTGCCACGGGCGGCTCCTCCCTCTCCAGGGGGACATCGGCATCGCTCGTCATCAGGCAGGGTGCGGAAGATGTCAGCCTTGCGCCAAGGGGAGTTCTCCCCGGCCCCTTCGCGGGTCGATTCCAAGTCGCGCTCCTCCTCCTCTTCCTCTTCCTCCTCGCGGGACTTGCCGGAAGACACGTCCACTGGATACGTCGTCACCAGGAAATTCGGGGGCACGGGCGGCACAAGCCCACGCCCGTCGAAGATGGGCATGGTGGCAGCAGCCTCCGCCCCATCCGGGGGGCGGAACAAGGGAACGAAGGAGTCCGGCGGGTACCCTTGGTCGTCCCCAACCAAGGAGCGGAGGACCGAGCGCAATCCCTCGTTAGAAAGGGCCTTTGAGCGTAGGCGAAGGTCGTCCCCTTCGTCTCCAAGCTTCCACAAGGGGTGTGGGTGTGCCTGAAGGGGAGCCACACTCTGCGTCATGAATTCTTTGATGATCATAGCCCCTGTCAATTTGCCGCCCTTGAGTCACCAGGCCTCAGGTCGGAGGTCATCCTCTCCAACACCTGCACCGCCCGGGGGTCATTGAGCTTCGCGTGAAGCCACCCCTCTTGGGACACGGGCTCCGTCGGCAGCACCAGTCGGGGGTGGGAGCACTTGGCGTCCATCAAGACCCACTTGCTCCTGAAACCCTCGGCCTTCGAGATTGCGTTGGTCTTGTTGGCCGCAACGAAGCCAACGCACCCCGAGCAGTGGCCCTCCTTGATCCGAAGGAAGAAGAAGTGGCGCAGCAGTGCCACAGACGGCATCACTCCGACGTACGCCTCGTAGTACAAGGCGAAGATCGACAAGAGGAGGATGGAGTTGATATGAAGATGGAGGGCGTGAATCTTGTAATGGCTGACGACGGAGTAGAAGAAGTCGGAGAAGGGGGGAACCAACCCGGCGATGATGCTACTCGTGAAGAAGGGGTAGAGGGTGCTGCCTGAGGCCTCCGGCTCGGCGGAGCCAGCCCAGAGAATAGTCTTCCTCTTCTCATCACCTTCCGCCGTCATCAGGGGTGCGGCGGCAAGGTTCTTCTCCGAAATTCTCGGTGCATCGAGCGCAGGCTCGTACCAGGATGGCGAAGGAATGGCCCGAGCTTTCTTGGGAGCCATTGGCAGCAGGCTTGAAGGAGGATCTGGGGGGATCTGGAGTCTCTGTAAGCGAAGAGCAAGAAAGGGGTTCTGGAGCAAGACGACGGAAAACAATGAAGGCGAATGCAGCCCACGCCAGCCTTTTGTCAGTCGGGAATTTGCCGAGACAGCATGGGGAACCGGAGACGCCCATGTCCCATCGATCCCCGCACGTCAACCAAGGCTGCAGGATGTTCGGGCCCGCGACGCTCCAAACTTGCCCCTTGGCTTTGCCTCAAAGCCAAGTACGAGCGCGCATTGGGCCCGGGGGCTACTGTCGGCGTTCTGGGAATGGGGGTCCCCAGAATTGCCTGCCTGCGGCCCACGACGTGGCCCCACCAGCGGCCCTGTACGGCCCATCTTCAACGGCAAACGCTCAAGACCCTCGCGAGGGTCCAAGCCTCGCGAGGCGGACGATGCAAGACCTCCTCGGGGGTGGCCTCACTAGGTTGGCTCGCGAGGAGCAGAGAGATCAAGGCGAGGGGCACCTCGTGAAGTTCCCGTGACGTGAGACATGACGACCAAGGCCAGGCGGGCGCCAGCGGGCGCAGAGTACCCGTTGCCTCTTTGGTGCTAAAGGGGCAAGCGCATGCGAGGAGTCCTGAGGCATCAGGCAAAGGTTTTCATATCGGTGCAACGAGGCCAAGACCAGCAGGACGGCAGGACGGAGGTCATCACGGAGCCCATGATGGCGTCACCACTAGAGCCTTCGGTAGGCGAAGACCACCTTTTGTCAGGATAGCTTGTACTAGTTGTCCCCCTTCGAATTGGCCATTGTGGGATCCCTTCCCGCCTAATATTTGGGGAGAGGACCTGGGCCTCTATAAATAGTACTAGCCACCACCTTAGCTAGGAGAGAGGAGAGAATTCAGATCACCAAACAACCACACAAGCTCACTGAGTACAAGAACACCTCTCCTCGGGAGGCTGTTCTTCCCTTGTACTTGTTCATCCTCAGCCCAAGAGGCAATCCACCACACCACACTGGAGTAGGGTATTACACCACATCGGTGGCCCGAACGAGTATAAACCCTGTGTCCCTTGTTCTTCAAGATCGACGCGCAGAGCTTTGCGATCAAAGTGAGCGCGTGAGCTAGGGGAGGGAGAGATCTTCGTGTGCACCCCAGTGTTCGAACCTTAAGGGTTTTGCCGAAACCCGAAATCCGGCATCGTGCGCCTAAAGGAAGCAGACGATCCAATAGTCTTTTATAGAAATGCCCCTTACGGGGCTGAGTTAGGTCTATTCAATAGGCCAGGAACGCGATGGGTAGCTCATCCCAAACCAAGAAGCCAGAATGCCAGAAAATCTTTGAGAGAATGGCGAGTGCTCCTAGATCCTCTTCACGCCCCCATGGCCCTCTTCCTGGTGACTGGGCGAGCTGTTCAGTCTCTCATCTTCAACTTAGCAAGCTCGAGACTCAAGGTTACCTCCCTGCGTCGGATCTCATCTCCACCTGTCCAGGATGAGTTTCCGCCCATGCGAAGCTTTCGTGGAGAATTCCCCTGCTCCTCGCAAGGAAGAGAGGGTATGTTCTATGCCCTTCATTTTACGAGGCACGGGCTTTCCCATTCATCCTTTCCTTAGGGGTCTTCTGGAATTCTACAGGATCCAGCTCTATCATCTCACATCTGGGTCCATTCTGCATATCTCGGGCTTTGTCGCCCTTTGCGAGATGTTTCTGGGCTGTGAAGCCCATTTTGAGTTGTGGAGAAAATATTTCTGCCTCATCCCCCGCACCCGGGGAGGGACCATCTTTGAAGTGGGCGGAGCCAAAGTATGACGCATAGCTGGGACAGGGTATCCCACAGGGACCCCTAAGAAGGATTCCGACGAGTGGACCTGGGGGTGGTTTGCCTGAATACTCAGATGCTCCTCTAAGGAAGCGGTTTAATTGGCGGCCGAAGAGCCCTTCTCAAGAGGAGAGTGCCAAAGTGCGGTGTCTGGCTGCTAAGGTGAAGCTGCTAGCACACAACAAGCTGACCATTATTGACGGGATGGCCGCTGCCATCACACGATGCATCCAACCCGTTCAGCAGAGGATGCACCCCCTGTGGTGCTACAATGCGATAGGCAACGCGACCCATTACTAATGGCATGGGCCGGACAACCAGGCAGCAATGGCAGCTATATTAGCCGACCTCTTCAAGGGAGAGGAAGATGAATTTTCCCTTCCGAGAAACAGGGGCGGCTATTCCAGCTATAATCCCATTGAATGGGTAAGAGCATCTCCAGCCGTTGGCCCCTAGGCGGCGCTTTTACGCGCCCCCTGGGGGCGAGCCGGCGCTAAATCGGCGCTGGGGGCGGTTGGTCGTCCAGCCGTCGGCCCCAGGTCGCCCCCAGGCGCCGATATTGTCCCACTTTTCGGCCCACTTTCAGCAAATAAAGGGCCATATGGGCGAGAATAGGCCCATATTCGGCGTGGTTCGCCGTGGTTCGGCGTTGAATTATCAACTTCAAATATTTTTATATCACATAGTTCATCACCGAAAATCAAATAGTTCAACAAAATAGTGCAACAACAAATAGTTCAATACAAATTATATAGTTCAACAAATAAAAACTAATATTTCATTTCATCACACGTCGCGCCCGGCGTCGCCCTTGAGCCTCCATAGGTGCTCTATCAGATCCTGCTGCAGTTGATGATGCACTTGTGTGTCTTGGATCTCTTGACGCATACAGAGCTAGGCAGTCCAGGTTGCCGGTAGCTGGTGATCAACTTCGGCTAGAGGGCCTTGCCTGTAGTATGGTTCAGTGTCAAACACGGGGTCTTCTTGCTCGCTTCCAATGATCATGTTGTGCAAGACGACACAACAAGTCATGATCTCCCACATTTGATCTTTCGACGAGGCCTGAGCGGGGTACCGGACAATAGCAAATCGAGATTGGAGCACACCAAATGTCCGCTCGACATCCTTCCTGCAAGCCTCCTGAATCTTCGCAAACCAGGTGTTCTTGCCTCTTGGCACAGGGTTTGAGATGGTCTTCACAAATGTCGACCATCTCGGATAGATGCCATCAGCTAGATAATACCCCTTGTTGTAGTGCCTCCCATTGATCTCGAAGTTCACTGGAGGAGAGTGACCTTCAACAAGCTTGGCAAAGACAGGAGAGCACTGCAGCATGTTGATGTCATTGTGAGTTCCTGGCATACCAAAGAAGGAGTGCCAAATCCATAGGTCCAGTGTGGCCACCGCCTCAAGTACCACACTGCAACTGCCTTTGGCGCCTTTGTACATCCCCTGCCAAACAAATGGGCAATTCTTCCATTTCCAATGCATACAGTCGATGCTTCCAAGCATCCCAAGAAATCCTCTTGCTACATTCTGTGCTAGGATCCGAGCAGTGTCTTCCACATTGGGTGTTCTCAAGTATTGCGGTCCAAACACTGCCACCACTGCCCGACAGAACTTGTAGAAACACTCTATGCTGGTGGACTCGGCCATGCGCCCATAGTCGTCGAGTGAATCACCGGGAGCTCCGTATGCAAGCATTCTCATCGCTGTCGTGCACTTCTCGATCGAGGTGAATCCAAGTTTGCCGGTACAATCCATCTTGCACTTGAAGTAGTTGTCGAACTCCCAGATGGAATTCACAATCCTGAGGAAGAGCTTTCAGCTCATCCGATAACGCCGCCGAAATGTTTTGTCGCCATGAAGTGGAGCATCAGCGAAGTAGTCGGAGTAGAGCATGCAGTAGCCTTCGAGACGATTCCGGTTCTTTGCTTTCACCCGCCCCGGCGCCTCGCCACCTCGCCACGGCTTTTCATTGCTCGCCATCAGCTGGGCGAGGGTGGCGAGCACCATGAGATGCCCTTCTTCTTGGACGTCGGCCTCAGCTTCCTCCTCCAGCAGCGCGGCGAGCGCTTCCTCGTCATCCGAGTCCATCGCCGGGGCAGGCAAATCGCCGAACACCTTGCGCCCGGTGGGCATGTACCCGCCGCTAACCTGCCCCTCCGCGGCCGGAAAAGGCGGCCGGAAACACCGAGCTACTGTTGGAGGGGCCGCCGCGGCGAACCTCTGCTATTTTTTCGGCGGGGAATGGCTATCTAGCGGTGAAGGGCGGCGGGCGGCGCCGGGATATAGCTAGTGGCGGCCGAGGTCGCGGGGGGTGGGAGGCGAGTCGGGGAAGAAAATCTTGAGTTTTCACCTGACGGTGTGGGCTAGCCGCGTTTTTCGCTTGCGCCGGAGCCCCCGATCGCCTCCAAGTGCAACGGGTTCGGCCTGTGACCGCCGGGCGGAAAAAAAGGCCGAACCGGCGCTTTTCGGCGTCCTGGGGTCATGACTGGGGCGGTTTTTTGGCGCCGGCGCCGAAAAAGTGGCCTGGGGGGGGGGGGGGGGGGTGGGGGGCGCGGCTGGAGATGCTCTAAGTTCAACATTGTTTTGCGTGGTCGTGGCACTAAGTAAATGTACCACAACCATGTGGGACACATGGGCCCACACGTCAGGTTCAAAGGTTTCAGTCAACGGTCTGATGCCGGGCGGTACTAGAAAGCTCTCGGTAAAGAGCACGTCATATTATTCATTTTATAAACTTAACAGATAACTTTTTTCACTAAGAATTGGGTCTAGTGGGTCCACCTGTCAGGTCAGAATGTATCTTTGACAGGTGTTTTACCGACTGGGCTCTCGACATAGATAACAGCAAGTCACAGAGCCATCAGTTACAAACGGACATGGTTAGTCTTTGCCGTGTGGTCCTCATCGGTGCTACGTTGAGACACTTTCTACTGGAATACTTAGACGAATATGCTACACTACCATGTGTATTTTACAGGCCATCATTTAACACAATAAAGAGACCCCAAAAAATGACCAGAACCTAGGGAAACGTTCCNGGGGGGGGGGCTGTTGGGGGCGCGGCTGGAGATGCTCTAAGTTCAACATTGTTTTGCGTGGTCGTGGCACTAAGTAAATGTACCACAACCATGTGGGACACATGGGCCCACACGTCAGGTTCAAAGGTTTCAGTCAACGGTCTGATGCCGGGCGGTACTAGAAAGCTCTCGGTAAAGAGCACGTCATATTATTCATTTTATAAACTTAACAGATAACTTTTTTCACTAAGAATTGGGTCTAGTGGGTCCACCTGTCAGGTCAGAATGTATCTTTGACAGGTGTTTTACCGACTGGGCTCTCGACATAGATAACAGCAAGTCACAGAGCCATCAGTTACAAACGGACATGGTTAGTCTTTGCCGTGTGGTCCTCATCGGTGCTACGTTGAGACACTTTCTACTGGAATACTTAGACGAATATGCTACACTACCATGTGTATTTTACAGGCCATCATTTAACACAATAAAGAGACCCCAAAAAATGACCAGAACCTAGGGAAACGTTCCGTGTCAACATACGGTGGAATGGTATAAGTAGACGGGTCACCTACTCCCCATTCCAACACGGCTTGTGCCATCCTGGTTTCTCTCGAACGAAAGATGGCCTCCAACGATGGTGCTGATAGCTCAAGCCGTGGTCGCCGTCCATACCGTGCGCTTAGGATCAGAGCCTCGTCGTCATCACCTTCTCCGCCACGGCGCAAACGTGCGCAAGTCGTCGCTAGCTCTGTGGGCGTCAACGCTGCGGGATCTGAACGCCGTCGACGTCCCTACCGTGCACTCCGGATACGTGCCAGCAACTCATCGCCATCGCCTCCACGTCCACTGCCAGGTAATCATATGTGCATGTTCGCTAACGACTCCTCTGTTGTGTACGTACACACTTTAGTTTACATGCATGCATGAACGAACATTGTTTTGTACCATCGGCTGAGATGCTAACGCGCGCATGCAGCTGTGGAAGCGTTGCCGCTAGCCGTGCCTCTGGCGGTGCCAGCTGACCCCCTGGTGGCTGATCGAGTGTCTCCCCCGCCAACCGTCGCTCTGAAGCTGCCAGACGACCCTGTGGTGCTGGCGCCACCATCGCCGCAGTCTCCGAGTGTTCCAGACCCCGTGGCGGCATCACCCTAGTTTACTCATAGCCTTTCTCTCTGGCGGCATGATGATTTGAAGATCGCTACAATAAAGTTCTCCGGCCCGCGGCTGAAGAGACGGGGATGGTTCTTGGGAATGTATCTTTACTAAAATTTGCTTCGTGTTGTCAGATGACGAGTATTTCTTTTCTATATTACCTTGTTGTTGTAGTAGCTGGAGGAACCAAACTAGTGCTTTTAATTTACCTTGTTAGAGCATCTCCAACACCGACTCTCAAATTTGCTCCGGCATCTATTTGCGAACAAGAGGGATCAGCCGTGAGCACTGATGCCAGATGCCGCCATTCCAACTGTATTCACATACATTTTAAACAATTTTTCAACTAAACATACGAAATTCACACAAACATGATGGATTTTCATATAAACCGGACGAGATTCGTGCAAACACGACGGATTTTCATATATTCAAACATTTTTAGAGCAAAAAAGCGTCCCAAACCCTATACCTATCCTACGACAGCGGCTGTCATTCACTTCCTTTGTATTCCGCATCGGCGACCACGTTCTCAATCTGCCATCTTTACAAACAGCGGCGGGGTTTAAGACCCGTGAAGTATAGACGCGGTTTCCGGCGAGGAAGAGTAGAACATGGGAGACGGACCAGCCCACTAGAGACACCATGCCCTGCCGCCTCCCATGCCCTACTCATTCTCGGAGGAGTCCGCGACATGTCTGCCGCCGACGTTGGTGGACGTGAGGTCAATGATGGACTTGGACGGTTCGTCGCTATCTGCCAGCCACACGCGCCCCCGTCCGGCTGCACCGAAACTTCATTGCGAGCGGCGCGCTCGGCCTCATAGAGCATGCTCTGCTCCGGAACGAAGTTCACGTTCGTCGCCTCCATGGCAGCCGCTACCTCCTCGCTTGCGCATTTGCCGTAGATTTGGTTGTCCGCCAGCTGGTGCTGCTCGAGGAGGAACATGTTCTACCTCTGCTCCTCCTGCACCTGTTGGAATGCCAACATAGTAGCCGGCGCAGGCTGCTCTTCCTCCGTCTTGTCGGTGTCGTAGTGCGCCTGCGCCTGCTTCATGGTCAGGCTGGAATGCACAGGCACGGGGTCCCGTGTCATGTCGTTGTCAGAGCCCGTGGGATCGTTAGTGGAGACCTCAGGCGAGTGGCCGGCATGCCCTGCTCGACCGCCTAGCACGGCGAGTGTGCCAGGCGGCTGAAAGGGCGGCCACCTCACGCTTCATCTCCGGCAAGAGATTATCCCTCAGAACGTTCCCGCTCGCGGTCATGTCGGATGTGGAGCAAAGGAGGAGGATGTGGAGCAGATGTGTTGTGGTGTGGAGATAGCCGGATGTGGCCGCATTTAAATAGCGGATTCCGGTGAGGGTGAGCGTACGGGTGCGTCAATGTGTGCCGCCGGAGTTGGTTCCTCACCCGGCGAGCCTGCTTAATGGCGGCATCCAGACGAATGGGCATTGAGCGGGCGTGGTAGATATCTATCCCGTCCCGTCCAGTAAATGTATCTCAAGCATTGAACATGCGCGAACACCAGGGACGTGTAGCAGGCGGCGCTCTCGGCCGGCGCACCGCTTCAATGTCGGCGCCGTTGAAAGGTCACGTCCGTTCTGAAGCCGGCGCCATTGCGGAGCGGCCGCTCTACAACGACATGAATGTGGCAGCTCGCCCAGGGCGGGAACGCGCGCGGGCTGGGGAGGTTTTTTTACTGGGCCAGGCTAGTCAGGAGCGAACGTGGCTGAGATCCAACAAATCTGAGCCGCTTAACTACATCTATCCAATGATCTACATCGCTCCAATATTTAGCGTTACACATGTTTAACACACTCCACTAATTAATACCATCCCTAATATCAATGTCAACATTAATAAGGTAATTATATCCTGCCGAATATTAACATGTAATTATATGTTGCCCAACATTAATGTACAATGCCATTAATATCTTGCCTAATTACACAATTACTAGTAGTTCTAAAAACTAGTGAGATTGGACCATACGTAGCATGGACCTGGAGTGTATGTGGGCCTTTGAAAATAAATAAATAAGTTAGTAATCTGGAGTGTAGACATACTACTATAATAATTTGTAGGCATCTAGCCCAGATAAAATTGCCAAGCATTGAGCTAGGCCAAAATAATAGCAACCATTCCCATTCAAGGCTGCAGGAAGCATTTGGATGGTCCATCAAGGTTGCAACATATTGGTTTGGCTTGCAAAACTATTGTCAATGCAATTTGGGGCGGTAAGGAAACTAACCAAGCATCATATCCTCATGTTTGGAAAAAATAAAAATCAGGTATCTTCCTAAATATTGCCCATCTTATGGATATCTACACGTGAAAAGAACCAATTTGAACTCTTTGAAATGAAAATGAGAGAGAACTAAAATATAAACAAAATTTCCAAAACGCATTCCTATAATTCAAACACTAGATGTAATCCGGTCAAGTTCCAACCTCAGGTCATGTACATGCAAATATCTAACATGGGTCCATCGTTCGTCCTTCCATGATAATGTGACGTGATGCGAGGAGATGAATGTAATTTCAAGATCACATGGCACGTAAATAAAAAGGAAAGGGAAAACAAGATCACAAATAATAAAGTCGACAAAATACTCACCAGAGCATTTTAGTGTAATTTCTCTCGCCGTGAGGAGTTTATGGGGGGCAGAAAGTATATAAGATGTCGAAGAGATCCCCGTGGACTGTTAGCTCCCCATAATGTAAACGGTGTTTCCCGTGGCCGAGGAAAAGGTATGATGCATGTTGTCCATATTAGATGCTAACTTCCTACCATATATTGACGCATCATGCCCTCTAGATGAGCATACATCTGACTCGATCTGACTAGATCCGGCCATATGTATCTGCTAACCGCAAAATCACACATATCATGTGCTAGATCTATATGGATGCATCAAGATCCAGCCATATATTCACTTTGAATGATTGGAATGTTTAGATATGCCAAGATCCAAACGCTGATACGATAAACCATACCTTGACTTTGATAGGACCTAGATCCACATAGATTAAGCCACTTCTACCACAAACCTCAATACTCTCTGGCTTGGTGGAAAGGATTCTTGATTTGAAAACCAACAAAAATTACTCGCCTTGAGAGTTGACACAGGGGCGATATCAATGAAAACTGATGGATGAGAGGCGCATCCAAGGGTGAGACTATGAGTTTTGAGGATATCGTCAGTGCGACAAGAGGGGTTGAGCACATATGGGCATTGCATGGTAACTAGAGAAAGAGATTTTTGTCATGTCGCTCATGGAAAGAGAACGTGGAAGGGGGTTATAAGAAAGGTTTGGCTAGGGAGGGGAATGCAAAACTGGTGAAATTATTTGCTTTGGGGGAGGAGGAAATAATACAGTGTTGGCCATTCCATATTAACTAGTTTCTTCGTGTTGGAGTCAAATATGTGTATTATTTTGTACCAACCATATGTGCAGTTTTCCATTAGCAATTGATGAGGGAATATGTTCAGGGTAGGCCCACATATAAGAATGGACCATCCAAAGGCCTAGGCCCATCAGTATTATAGCCGAAGAGGCCATCAACCAAAGGGGTCCTACGCCAAGGGACTAAGTGTCTACAAACGGATTCTACTCTTCAATTGACCAGGCACCATCAGTCGGTCATCCTCCGAAGTGGGTAGCAGTACGACGCCCCATAGTCGGCTACACCAAGAGATGCCCAGGATCAAAATGATGTGTTCAATGATGTCGTTACCCAATGTACTACATGTAGTTAAATACATCACTAACTAGTAGTAGCAGCCATGAAGCAGTTGGTTGTGCATAAGGCCATCAATAACATTAATAATAGCCTGTTAGGACACCCTCCTACCACACTGTATATAAGCCAAGAGGAGGGCACCGGCTGAGGCTTGGATTCCCATTTGTAACCTACGTAGAAGAGGAATAACACCACCATAGAAGTAGGCAGGGGCGGAGCAGGGCCCCGGGCACCCAGGGCACAGGCCCGGGGCGTGGAAAATAGAACAGGCTATTATTGTATGCGTTTTTGTACAGGCCCGGAAGGAGGCCGAAAGTCTTGATGGGCTAGCAGAAACGAACGCACGCACGACGCACACAGGAGGAGACGCAGCGCTCCACCCCACACGATCTAGTAACTTGTTCTCAAAAAACAAAAAATCTCACGATCTAACTGGAGGCACTAGTCCATCAAAGAAAAAAGGAGACGAAGCGCTAGCGCGGCCGCCGCCGAGTCGCACGCACGAAGGACGGCATGACCAACCTCCAGCGCTCGTGTCGCCGCCCGCCGTCATGGCGTTGTCCATCGACCGCCTCTGCCCGCCCCCACTTTCCCTCTGCTCCCGGCCGCCGTCCTCCTCATGTGCGTTGTTCGCCCGCGGCCACGTTTGGCGCGCCATCCCCTACTCGCTGCTTCATTGCCGGCTGCCGTCCCTTGTATTTTTCTTTGATACTTTTTTTGTTTCCCGACCCTGATGCTCTTCACTTTTATCATGTTCTACTTGTATCAGTGTTTAAATTGCTCCGAATTGAAATTTAATTGAATAATATGTGTGTGTGTGTGTGTGTGTGTCTGTATCCAGTCATATATCTAGGGTATTGTCGAACTTAAATTAATGTAATTGCCAATTTTATTTCATATTGTAGAAAAAGAAGATGAAGGGAAAATTTTCACCGATGGATGCCAATTGCTGAATTATAGTATGGTTTGCTATATTGAGCGTGTTGCATTTGCACGTATTGATGATGATGATATTGCATATCCCTTTCAATCATATAGGTCTGGCAAATGGCATTTACCTCGTTAAAATGGTAAGTTTTTAGATTTGTATCAATGATAATTGTTTTACTTGATGTTTATGCTTTCTCTTATGAAATTTTGCTTTTGATGTTTTGAAGGTATTAGCTCTTCTTCCGCTGTTGATGAGGGGTTATGCGAGGCACTGATGAAGCAAACCATTGATTTGATAATCTTTTAACACGTACTGTTCTTTTTAGCTTTTGTCATTTTTATCTATTTTGTTGTATCATTAAGCATTGTTTTTAAATTCTAAAATTTCGTGCAATTGAGCCATATTTTGGATGGTGTATCTTTTAAGGTAGCTAAAAGCCTTATGGACGTTAAGCTTTTCCCTCGCGTCAAAAAATGTTTTTGGGCCCGGAGCTTGCTTCAATCCTGGCTCCGCCACTGGAAGAAGGGTATTGTCTGTTCCAATGAGGGCCTGAACCTATATAAATGCTTTCTTGTACTCCCTTTTATACGTATAGACAGTGACGGAGCCAGGATTGAAGCAAGCCCCGGGCCCAAAAACATTTTTTGACGCGAGGGAAAACCTTAACGTCCATAAGACTTTTAGCTACCTTAAAAGGTATACCATCCAAAATATGGCTCAATTGCACGAAATATTTAGAATTTAAAAACAATGCTTAATGATACAATAAAATAGATAAAAATGACAAAAGCTAAAAAGAACAGTATGTGATAAAAGATTACCAAATCAATGGTTTGCTTCATCAGTGCCTCGCATAACCCCTCATCAACAGCGGAAGAAGAGCTAAGACCTTCAAAACATCAAAAGCAAAATTTCATAAGAGAAAGCATAAACATCAAGTAAAACAATTATCATTGATACAAATCTAAAAACTTACCATTTTAACGAGGTAAATGCCATTTGCAAGACCTATATGATTGAAAGCGATATGCAATATCATCATCATCAATACGTGCAAATGAAACACGCTCAATATAGCAAACCATACTATAATTCAGCAATTGGCATCCATCGGTGAAAAATTTCCCTTCATCTTCTTTTTCTACAATATGAAATAAAATTGGCAATTACATCAATTTAAGTTCGACAATACCTTAGATATATGACTGCATACAGACAGACACACACACACACATTATTCAATTAAATTTCAATTCGGAGCAGTTTAAACACTGATACAAGTAGAACATGATAAAAGTGAAGAGCATCAGGGCCGGGAAACAAAAAAAGTATCAAAGAAAAATACAAGGAACGGCAGCCGGTAATGAAGCAGCGAGTAGGGGATGGCGCGCCAAACGTGGCCGCGGGCGAACGACGCACAGGAGGAGGACGGCGGCTGGGAGCAGGGGGAAAGTGGGGGCGGGCAAAGGCGGTCGATGGACAACGCCATGGCGGCGGACGGCGACACGAGCGCTGGAGGTTGGTCGTGCCGTCCTTCGTGCGTGCGACTTGGCGGCGGCCGCGCTAGCGCTTTGTCTCCTTTTCTCTTTGATGGACTAGTGCCTCCAGTTAGATCGTGGGATTTTTTATTTTTTGAGAAAAAGTTACTAGATCGTGTGGGGTGGAGCGCTGCGTCTCCTCCTGTGTGCGTCGTGCGTGCGTTCGTTTCTGCTAGCCCATCAAGACTTTCGGCCTCCTTCCTTTTGCTACGCTGCACCCCGGGCCTGTACAAAAACGCATACAATAATAGCCTGTTCTTTTTTTCCACGCCCTGGGCCTGGGCCCTGGGTGCCCGGGGCCCAGCTCCGCCCCTGCGTATAGAAGACACGACACCGCTACTTTCATACCCATACAATATTGTCAGGAAAATATTCACGACCATTATCACCCACCGTGGGGAATATCTTCTATTGAATCTATGACACGTCGTCTTCTTCATCACCCTCTGGCAGCATTTATTTAGGCAACCTTGAGTTCGCCACGGATCAGTCGGTGTGTCATCCAGATGCCCTTTGAACAACTCTGATTTGGAGTCTCCACTTTTGGGCCAATGTCTCGAGCACCCTGTTCTTCAGGTATTGACTTTGCATTACCCGGCTGGGCTGACGCCCCAACGCCGAAAGTGCTCTGACAAGGCTCGTTTTCATCATCGCGCTAGTCAGCTGGTTGGTATGATGTATACAGACTGACTCTTCCATGTGTTGGAGTCATGTCCTAACAGGGAGGGGAGCTATAGAGCGCAGTCTCCCATGACGCCACCCCAAGAGTCTACTCTTCCTACAAATAGTGTATTCGATCCGTCTGATTTAGCCCACAATGAAGCGGCAAATCAGGGATAGAACAGCGGATCATGGCTCAGCCGAGATCAATTACGAGCCTTTGAGCACCCCTCAACACTCCGATCCTAGGAATGACACCGGCTGACCCGTGCTGGAGGTGCCAGTGTCAAAACCGGTAGATCTCGGGTATGGGGTCCCGAACTGTGGATCTTGAATCGATGGGTAACAAGGAACATAGAGACATCGTTTACCCAGGTTTGGGCCCTCTCGAGGAGGTAAAATCCTCCGACCTGCTTGGTTGTATTGATGTCTGATACTTCTCGGTCATATCTATAATTTTAATTGTTCCATGCCAATATTATAGAACTTGTATGCACTTTTGGCATCATTTTATATTATTTTTGGGACTAACATATTGATCCAGTGTCAAGTGTGAGTTCCTGTTTGTTGCATGTTTTTTGTTTAGCAGAATATCCATATCAAACGAAGTCCAAACGCGGTAAAAATTTAAAATTTACGTATCCGAAAAAATTGTGTTAAATTTCAGCGCAATCAGAGTTACGGATCTTCGGATATTTAAGAAACGGTGAAAGGCCAGATCCGGGGATCTCAAAACAGAAGAGAAACACAGAGACAGATCCAATCTCGGAGGGGCTCTCGCCCCTCCACCGCCATGGAGGCCATGGACCAGAAGGGAAACCCTCCTCCCATCTAGGAAGGATGCCAAGGAAGAAGAATTAGGAGGGGGCTCTCTCCCGGTGGCGCCGGAGTGCCGCCAGGGCAAGGATCGTGACGATGATCTACATCAATAATCTTGCTACCATCAACACCAACTTTGTCCCCCTCTATGGAGCAGTGTAACCTCTCTATTCCCTAGAAAAAAAATATTTGGGTTGGACATAAGAGACACTAGAAGCTTCGCGAGGAAGTCAGAAGATGAAGGGGGTGGCCATGAACCACCGGGATCGCCCAATGGGGTGGGAGCGCCCTGGTGCCTATGGGTCCCTTGTTACTCCGTTTCACCTAACTTCGACTCTATAAATTCTGTTAAATTGGGAAGCCAAGAGAGAGCCTCCCAAACACTTTTTTCCGCCGCGACAAATTTCTGTTCTAGCGAGATCCCATCTGGAGGCCATTTTCGGCACTCTGTCGGAGGGGAAATCAATCACGGAGGGATTCTACATCAACCTTGCTGCCGCTCCGATGAGGTGTGAGTAGTTTACCACAGACCTACGGGTCCATAGCTAGTAGCTAGATGGCTTATTCTCTCTCTCTCTCTCTCTCTCTCTCTCTCTCTCTCTCTCTCTCTCTCTCTCTCTCTCTCTCTTTGATCTTCAATGCAATGTTCTCCTCGATGTTCTTGGAGATCTATTCGATGCAATCCATTTTTTGCGGTGTGTTTGTTGGGATCCGATGAATTGTGAGTTATGATCAGATCATCCATGAATATTATTTGAGTCTTCTCTAAACTCTTTTATGCATGATTATTATAGCTTTGTATTTCTCTCCTATCTTTTGATTTGGTTTGGCCAACTAGATTGATTTATCTTGCAATGGGAGAGGTGCTTTGTGATGGGTTCGATCTTGTGGTGATCTATGTCCCAGTGACAGAAGGGGACAAGACACGTATTTGTATTGTTGCCATTTAGGATAAAATGATGGGGTTTATTCATATTGCTTGAGTTTACTTTGTCTACATCATGTCATCTTGCTTAAGGGTTGCTCCATTCTTTATGAACTTAATACTCTAGATGCATGCTGGATAGCAGTCGATGTGTGGAGTAATAGTAGTAGATGCAGACAGTAATCGGTCTACTTCTCTTGGACGTGATGCTTATATACAAGATCATTGCCTTGGATATCATCACGATTATTCGCTTTTCTATCAATATCACAACAGTAGTTTGTTTACACACCGTATGCTATGTTCAAGAGAGAAGCCTCTAGTGAAAACTATAGCCCCGGGTCTATTTTTATCATATATTAAAATCTAAAAATACCTTGTTGCAATTTTATTTACTTTATTTTATTTTGTCTTTTTCTTTATCTATCTTTCACTACAAGATTTGATCATTGCAATTATCCGCCAAGGGATTGACAACCCCTTGTTTGTGTTGGATGCAACTATTGTTATTTTGTGTGTAGGTACTGCTAACGAGGTGTTTCGTGGTTCTCCTACTAGATTGATAGCCTTGGTTCTTACCTGAGGGAAATACTTATCTCTACTGTACTGCATCATTCTCTCCTCTTCAAGGAAATCTCAATGCAACTGACAAGTAGTAGAATACTATAATAGGGAGGTTACCTGGGAATTGCAGGAGCACTTCCGCTTGTCCCCATGAACTCCACTGGCGCCCGAGCTCCTCGCGTCTCCTGCAAGGGGCCCCCTTGAGGGGCCGACTCTCCACGTGGACGTTTTAAATGTCGTCCCTTGATACGTCTCCAACGTATCTAGAATTTTTGATTGTTCCATGCTGTTATGTTATCAATCTTGGATGTTTTTTATACATTTACTAGCAACTTTATATCATTTTTGGGGACTAACCTATTAACTTAGTGCCCAGTGCCAGTTGCTGTTTTTGCTTGTTTTATACTTTGCAGAATATCAATAACAAATGAAGTCCAAATGGCACGAAACTTTTTGAAGATTTTTTGTGGCAAGAAGAGTCCCTGGAAGCTTCTGGAGGCCACGAGAAGAGTCTTGTGGGGCCCACTAGGCAACGGGGCGCGCCAGGGGCCTCTGGCGTGCCCTGGTGGGTAGTGGGGCCCATGAGCAATTCCTTGACCTACCTACGACTCTATAAATACTCTAAAATCCCCAAAACCATAGGGGAGTTGACGAAAAACTTTTTCCACCGCCAAAAGTTCGAGAACCACGAGATCCAATCTAGAGCCCTTTTCCAGTACTCTGCCGGAGGGGGCAACGATCACGAAGGGGTTCTTCATCATCCTTACTGCCCCTCAGATGATGTGTGAGTACTTTACCACAGACCTATGGGTCCATAGATAGTATCTAGGTGGCTTCTTCTCTCTTTTTGATCTTCAATACAATGTTCTACTCAATTTTCTTATTGATATATTTGATGTAACTCATTTTTGCGGTGTGTTTGCTGGGATCCGATGAATTGTGAGTTTATGAACAGATCTATCCATGAATATTATTTGAGTTTTCTCTGAACTCTTTTAAGCATGATTGCTATAGCATGGTATTTCTTCTCCGATTTATTGGTTTGGTTTGGCCAACTAGATTGATTTATCTTGCCATGGGAGGAGGTGCTTTGTGATGGGTTCGATCTTGCGGTGCTCAATCTCGGTGACAGAAAGAGACACGACATGCATGTATCGTTGCTATTATGGGAAACAAGATGGGGTTTATTCATATGTGAGTTTATCTTGTCTACATCATGTCATCTTTCTTAATGCATTACTCCGTTTTTCCATGAACTTAATACACTAGATGCATGTTGGATACCGGTCGATGTGTGGAGCAATAATAGTAGATGCAGAATCCTTTCGATCTACTAATATTGGACGTGATGACTATATAGATGATCATTGCCTTGGATATCATCATAATTATTTGCTTTTTTGTCAATTGCACAACAGTAATTTTCTTACCCAACATATGCTATTTTCTCGAGAGAAGCCTCTAGTGAAAACTATGGCCCCCGGGTCTATTTCTATAATACTAAAAGCCAACAATTCCTCGCTGCACTTTTTTCCTTATTTATTTTATTTTGTGTTTTTCTAGATCTATTTATCAAATCTCATACAATTGAATCTATCTCAATACCAAGGAGGGATTGACAACCCCTCTTACGCGTTGGGTTGCAAGCATTTTTTGTTTGTGTGCAGGTGCTGCTTACATAGTGTTGTTTTGTAACATACCAAATTTTCAATTTGGAATGTTATACATTAAATCATCATGCATTACATATTTTCTTGTATTTTGCCGATCCTAGAAATTTCACGCAACTCAAGGACCCTCGGAGAGAGTTGGAAATTTCAAAAAAATTCATATTTGTGTTTCCTCGAATTATGAAAAGAGGATCATTTGATTGTATTTATTTCATCTTCAAATAATTTTCCAATATCAAAATATGAGAGGGAATAATATGACTTTCCCAAAAATTAGAAAAAAATGAAGATTTAATAAATAAATCAAATTCTGGATTTTTTCGGAGTTTATTTGCCTTAGGGAAAAATGCGTGATTTCAAAAAATTGCATTTTTGGCCCGAGTAAAAGTTCATTTTGTCCAACTCATTTTTAGGAGTCGGGGAAAATTTACTTTGTAAATTTTGGAGTTCGTTTAGATTTTATTTTATTCGTTTTTTTTCTGCGCGCGATATTTAGAAAAAAAATAACACGCAGCGCCCCGCCCGGGCCAAGGGCCCAGCCGGCCCAGCCGCCCCTCCCCACGCGCGCGCCCGCGCGCAGCCGCGCCGCCGCCGCCGGCCGAATCCGAGGAGGA
>LR880968.1:823438421-823449538 GCA_904067115.1 Aegilops sharonensis | reverse complement strand
GATTTGGGTTATAGTCGACCGCTTGACGAAGGTAGCTCATTTCATTCCAGTCAAGACTACCTATAGCAGTGCTAAGTTGGCAAAGATATACATGACCAGAATTGTGTGTTTGCACGGAGTTTCGAGGAGTATCGTATCAGATAGAGGAACCCAATTTAAATCAAAGTTTTGGAATCAGTTGCACGAAACATTGGGAACCAGGCTGGAATTCAGTACAGCTTTCCACCCACAGACCGATGGACAGACTGAGAGAGTCAATCAGATTTTGGAGGATATGCTGAGAGCTTATGCACTAGATTATGGATCTAGTTGGGATGATAACTTGCCGTATGCAGAGTTTTCTTATAACAACAGTTACCAAACCAGCTTGAAGATGGCACCTTTTGAGGCTTTGTACGGAAGGAGGTGCAGGACACCGTTATCATGGGATGAAGTTGGAGACCGTCAGTTGTTTGGACCAGATTTGATTAAGGAGTCTAAACAGAAGGTTAAGTTGACTCGCGATAGGCTCAAAGTAGCCCAGTCCAGACAGAAAAGCTATGCGGATTCAAAACGCAAGGCGATAGAATATGAAGTTGGAGACAGAGTTTATCTTAGAGTATCCCCACTTCGAGGAGTTAAGCGTTTTGGAGTTAAAGGAAAATTATCACCACGTTTCGTTGGACCGTATAGGATCTTGCAACGCATGGGCGAAGTTGCTTATAAGCTGGAATTGCCAGAGGGACTGTCAGGAGTTCATGATGTATTCCATGTTTCTCAGCTGAAGAAATGTCACTCCGAGATGGCAGAGGTACCGCTAAGAGATACAGTGCCACTTGAAGCAATTCAGTTGAAGGATGATTTGACATATGAGGAGAAACCAGTCAAGATTCTCGATTATGCCAGCAGAGTTACTCGTAGCAAGGTTATCAAGTATTGCAAGGTTCAGTGGAGCCACCACACTGAGGATGAAGCCACCTGGGAAAGAGAAGAAGATTTGCTCAAGGATCACCCTCACCTATTTTCTAGCCAACCCGAATCTCGAGGGCGAGATTCATCTTAAGGGGGGTAGGTTTGTAACATCCCAAATTTTCAATTTGGAATGTTATACATTAAATCATCATGCATTACATATTTTCTTGCATTTTGCCGATCCTAGAAATTTCACGCAACTCAAGGACCCTCGGAGAGAGTTGGAAATTTCAAAAAAATTCATATTTGTGTTTCCTCGAATTATGAAAAGAAGATCATTTGATTGTATTTATTTCATCTTCAAATAATTTTCCAATATCAAAATATGAGAGGGAATAATATGACTTTCCCAAAAAATAGAAAAAAATGAAGATTTAATAAATAAATCAAATTCTGGATTTTTTCGGAGTTTATTTGCCGTAGGGAAAAATGCGTGATTTCAAAAAATTGCATTTTTGGCCCGAGTAAAAGTTCATTTTGTTCGACCCATTTTTAGGAGTCGGGGAAAATTTACTTTGTAAATTTTGGAGTTCGTTTAGATTTTATTTTATTCGTTTTTTTCTGCGCGCGATATTTAAAAAAAAACGCGCAGCGCCCCGCCTGGGCCAAGGGCCCAGCCGCCCCTCCCCGCGCGCGCGCCCGCACGCAGCCGCGCCGCCGCCGCCGGCCGAATCCGAGGAGGATTCGTCGTCCTCCTCCTCTTGCTTGCCCCCTCCCCCAAGCCACCCTTCCCTCCCCCCTTTAAATACCCAAGCCCCCCCTCTCCTCCCCACAACCCGCCGCCGCCGTCGCCGTCGCCCCGCCGCCTAGCAGCCGCCTCGCCGGAGCCCCGCCTCGTCGAGGTAGCCGCGCCGCGCCACCGTTCCCTCGGTTCGGTTTTTTTTATAAAAAAACCATTCCGGTTTTCTTTTTCCGTTGTTCGGTTTTTTTTAAACCCTAGATCGTTTTTATTTTCCGGTTTTGTTGTTTAGCGAACGTGATCACCGGTTATTCCCGGTTAACGAACGTCCGTTCGTTTAACCGTTCGTCGTTTTTCTTTTAATCGGATTTATTCCGCTATTTTTCTGATCGCGATTTCAGATCCGATCTTCGTTCTAGTTTATCTTCTCGCTCGTTTATCGGAATCAGGTGATTCAAGCGCCTGGAGTTTCGTTTCGAAATCGCCGTTCCGACTAATCAACTTAAACCAAGTTTTGCTACTGTAAAATTTGACCTAGTTTCAACTTGCTAGAACCGAGATGTTTTCTTCCGCCGGTTGTTTTCCGTAGTTTTGTTCGATTCGTTTTCTTTTGCAACCAGGGTTCTTAAGTTGAAATTTCTGGTCAGATCTTTTATTCGAGATTTACCCGTGCATTAGATGAGTACTTATTGTATGCTTGTTGTTTGTCTGCGATAGATCACCCGGAGTGCGCCGCTTGTTACTTCGAATCTCTAGATTTCGCGGATCATCAGCAAGGCAAGTAACACTTGATCATACCTTTTCTACTACCCAGTTTTTATGCATTAGAGCAATCCTCAAACACTTGCATGATTAGGATCTAATTAAATTGTGGGATGGGAAGTAGATTGAGGTAGTACCTATTACCTGTTTTATTATCAAACCCTTGGGAGTTACTTCTACGTTTACTTATTTGCCATGCTATGCTAGTAGACGTGGATTGGGTGAGTGTATCCATGACAGATGTGAGATTGTTAAATTAATGGTTTATTTAAGGTGGCAACTTGAACACACATCTGGGTGGATTGAGGCACCTAGTTTCCATCAGGACTTGCCTGTTTTTCTTCGGACCGCCACCCAGGCTCAAAGGGATCATGAGATTATTCAAACTAGTAACTTCCGTGTGCAGCCACAAGCCATTATGGGCTCTGGCATAGTTGATTAAGTCATGCGAACGCTTATAGTGGTGGACTAGCAGATGTAGGGGATGTAGGTGTACCGGTCTACCCATCGTAAGGTGCTAGCGCTTCTAAAAGACTATGTCTCGGTCATCCGTTTCTCAAACACCCTGCAGTACGAGAAACCAAACGGAGGCGATCGAGTCTTGTGGGGAAAAGTGCGCAAACCTCTGCAGAGTGTATAAACTAATCATGATTAGCCGTGTCCCTGGTTATGGACATCTTGAGTATCTAGTACTTGAATATCATGTGAATCTCAACATGTTACTCTAATTTAATATTGTTGGGTTTGTTAAGGATTACTTTTAATTGGGATTGAGGATGATGTCAACCATTCTCAATGTTTAACAACCACCGTGATAGTTAATTAAACTTATTCCTTTGAAGTAGGGAAAAACTGGCTTTATTCAAAACTGTAACCGTAGAGCTTTTTCCACCAGCCACATATGCATGTAGTACAAGCTTATCATTCATTATTCTCTATGTGTTACATTGCCAGCATATTCCATGTGCTGACCCGTTTTCGGGCTGCAACTTTCATGTTGCAGACTTTTCGGACGACGAGTAAGGTGCCTTAGGTCGTGGTTCTATACTCAGTGATGCCGCTGGAGTTGATGGACTCACTTATCTTCCAAGTCTTCCGCTGTTATCGTTATTAGATGGCCTTAAGCCATATTTATTGTAATAAGTCCTCTTTTGGACAACGATGTAATAAGTGTGTGATTGCTACTCTGTTATAAATCCTTCGAAGTACTGTGTGGTGTCAGCATTAATGATCCAGGGATGACACCTGAGCACAGAGATTTGATCCATTCGGGTTGGGTCGCTACATGATTGGTTCTCCTACTGGATTGATAACCTTGGTTTCATAACTGAGGGAAATACTTATCTCTACTATATTGCATTATGCCCTCCTCTTCGGGGGAATCCCAATGCAGCTCACATGTAGCAGGAAGAATTTCTTGCGCCATTGTCGCGGAGACATCATCAACATCTATCAAGTACCTATGCATAAACTCTCATCGCCTTGCAATTACTTTATTTGCCATTTGTCTCTCGTTTTCATCTCCCCCACTTCTAAAGTGTTTTATAAAAAAATGTTTTACTTTGTTGCTTTACTTGTTTGTTTGCCATAATTGTGTGTTTATTGAAAATTAGAAGAAAAAAAGCTTATGGATCCTCATCCACTTGCTAATATTTTTAAAAGATCCAATTATGATGAACCAATTGCTAGTGACTTGAGTGCACTAGATTATCTTTATGAACTTTTGCTTGAAATTCGTGAATCTGAAAATTTTGATGAAGTGTTAAAAGAAGAAATTTATAAAGTGGTTCACGTTAGCTCCTTGAATGAAAATCATGATTGCAATGATGTTATTATAAATTCTATTAATGTCAATTGTGTTAATAATATGCAAAACCCCAAGCTTGGGGATGCTAATTTTGCTATGTCCACTACTTATTGTAATGCTCATGATTTGGGTGATTCTTCTTATGATCTTTAAAATTTATTTAAGCCTCATGATGAATATGATATTGATAATAGTGTTTGCAATAATATTGAAAGTGAGTTTGGAAGAGTGTCAACTCTGGGTAATAATGATCCCACTACTTTGGAGAATTATCAATCTTATGATTTTTTTTATAAAAGTGGGCTTGGAGAGGTCATGACTTTATTTGATTATTTTGACCATTTATAGTAGGGAAAATCCCTACTCTGATCTTTGTCATTAGTAATGAGGGGTTAAAAAGTTTTACAAGATGGCATGATCATGCTAGTTACAATCAGTTAGTAAAGACATGATTGCATAAGAATATTTACATGCTATCTACACTACAAAAAAAGACACATCCATGACATTCTGGGCCGAACGAAAAAAATTATGTCATACTTATGACACTTCTATGACGATAATTGTGACAAAACCCGGTATCATCATAGATGTGGTGGGGTCCTACTTCTATGACAAAAAATCATGACCAAAAATGGGCTTTTCGTCCTGGGCGGGCCGGAGACGCAGCTGCATGACATTCTTTGGGCTGTCCATGATGGAAAAAACCGTGGTAGAAGCGAGGGCGAGGAAAATATCTGGGTGTTCCTGGTTACGGTGGGTGGTCAGGGTCGAGCGATGCGCGTTTCTCTCGTACACGCACGCGCGTGGGTGCGAGGCGTTGGGCTCTAACTGAACCCGAGCGAGGCGTGGGGCTCTAACTGAACCCGAGCGATTGCACTGCAGGCTACGCGTTACTGAACCCCAACGATCGATCGATGGCTGTTAACTGAATCCGATCGAGCGATTCCTTCGCTACTGCTGCTAACTGAAGCCGATCGATGCTGCCTCTGGATGAATAGTGAGTGTTGCTGGGGGGGTTTGGATGAACAGTTCCTGGTGGGGGTGGATGAACGGGACACCGTGGTGTTGCCTCTGGATGAATATGACCCCGGTCGATCGAGCCGGTTGGGGCTGGATGAACAGGACCCCGTGGAGGGCTGGATGAACAGGACCACCCCGTGGAGGGCAGGATGAACAGTAGACGATGGAGGGCTGGATGAACAGTAGCCCGTGGAGGGGTGGTTGAACAGGAGCCTGCGGAGAGGGCTGGTTGAATAGTAGACGGTGGAGTAGCGCATGGTGGAGGCTGGATGAACAGGAGCCCGTGGATGAACAGTCGCAGGTGGAGGCTGGAGGAGGTTGACGGTGGATGAACAGTAGCTCGTGGACGCTGGAGGGGGTCGACGGTGGAGATGAACAGTATCCCGTGGAGTTCCGTTTTGCGGTATGCCACACCCCTCCAGATGAACAGGACCCCCGTTTCGACCGTAGCGCTCCAACACAAGTCCGTTTCCTCCATTTTGCGGTACGCCACACCCCTCCCTATCAACAGGACCCCCGTTTCGACCATAGGAGGTTCGTTTCCTCCGTTTTGCGGTACGCCAGACCCCTCCCGATAAACAGGATCCCGTTTCGAACGTGGTCGGTCGAACACAAGGCCGTTTCCTCCGTTCTGCGGTATGCCAGGCCTCGTTTCCATCGGCTGTTCCGTCCAAGCCCTCCCGATGAACACGACGACGCATTCCGTTCTGACCCAGCTGGTTGACTCCCCATAAACACGACGATGACGTTGTTTCTCCATCCCGACCCCGCTATGTACACGAGCCCTGGCCGTACGTACGCACGAGTAGGCGTCCGAGACCCCGCCCGTATGTACGTACGTGGCTGTATTTACTTTCTTGCACCCTGGTCGTTGTACATACATGTACATGCTATCTGCGCGCCTCTGCTACGACATGTGCGCACCTCTACATCGACCAGTATGTACGTACATGTTCGCGACCAGAATGACAAAGCTACGTACGCTTCGACCAGGTGGGTCCCGACTGTCAGGCACTTCCTTGGCTGCGAAGGAGTAGCTGGTGGGTCCCAGCAGTCAGGGGGGCGAATCGTTTTTTTGCCAGGACGCACTTCCTTGCGTGCGAAGATGTAGCTGGTGGGTCCCAGCAGTCAGGGGGAAACGTTTTTTTTCACGAAATACGATGGCCCGTCCGGTGGGTCCCCGCTGTCAGGTGGGTCCCCGCTGTCAGGTGGAGGAATAATTATTTTGTGCGTAATAAGGAGGCACTTCCTTGCTGCGGCTGTGGACCCAACTCTCAGCCTCTCCACGTACAGTCCACGTCCGATGGAAGCCATTCCTTGACCACGTTGACCACGCTGCGCCGAGAGCACCAGGGCGGTGGACGACGGCGAGGCCTAGGAAGGGGACGATGCGGAGCCGGGGAAGACGCGGCAGTGGATGCCCACGTGTAGAGGAGTATGAGGGTTCACTGGTTCGCTGCGGTGTGAGGCTGCCGTCACCGTAGAATGACATGGGTTGTGGGTTAAGAGAGGGATGGCCTGGCCAGCGGTGGGAGTAGTAGGGGGCGGTGAGGCCTCTGCCGCATCGCAGCCGGCCACGGGAGGCAGGAGCACGAGGCACGACCGACGCTGGTTTGGGCGGCTGGAGCAAGAAGACCAAAGGTTGAAGAAGCACTACAGCTGTTGGAGCTAGAATCGTACGACCACTGGAGCTAGAATCGTGCATATTGACTAAATTGACAAAGCCCTCCATCCCCGTCAACTTAGTAGGCCCACAAGTCAGCCTGCTACTATACTGGGTCCCAGCTAGTAGGGGGAGTATTCATTTTTTTGTGTGCGTAATAAGGAGGCACTTCCTTGCGTGCGAAGATATAGCTGGTGGGTCCAAGCTGTCAGTGGCGGTAACTTTTTGCCGTGAAATACAGAGGCCCTTTCGGTGGGTCTCAGATGTCAGGTGGAGGAATCATTATTTTTGCGCGTAATAAGGAGGCATTTCCTTGCGTGCGGCCGTGGACCCAGCTGTCAGCCTCTCCATGTACAGTCCACTTTAGATGCATGTCGGTCGTTGACCACATTGACCAGGCCGCGCTGAGAGCACCAGGGCGGTGGACGACGGCGAGGCCTAGGAAGGGAACGACATGGAGGCAGGGAAGACTCGGCAGTTGTTCCCCATGTGGAGGGGAGTACGACAGTACGAGGGTTTACTGGTTCGTTTGCCGTCGCCAGAGAATAACAGCAGGTGTGGGTGAGTAGAGGGATGGCTAGGCCAACGATGGGAGTACGGTGGGGCGGTGAAGCCTGCACGGCAGCACAGCCGGCCGCGGGGAGGAGGGAGCAGGCAGTCCCGCCGGCGGTTGTTTGAGCGGTTGGAGCAGGAAGAGCAGAGATTGAAGAAGCACGACGGCCGTTGGATGGACATCCAACAGTCACTGCTTGTGCGTCAACCTTTTTTTAAGGAAAGCCTCAAATCTGTGGAAAAGATCATACAACTCATCTGCCATTATTTCTAATAATTTACAGCCCATTTGCTAATTCTTAAGGATTTTTTAGAGCCCATATTCTTTTTGTTAGCATTACAGCCCATATTGTGGCCACGGTTAAAAATTTATATGAAATTTTGCATATTTCGGTGCGGTCCGAACTGTTTTTAATCCCGAAATTTCGAGTCACATTCAAACTGATTTTAAAAATAAACGTATATCAATATAAAATCCAACACATTTTCCACGCATAAAAATCAATGCAATTTAAAATCTCGAAATGAAAAAAAGAAATTTGAAACTAATTGCCGGTTTGATGTGTTTTAAAAATATACAGCCCATTTCTCATTACTGATAGGCCATTTTCTGAGTTAGCCGAATGAAGCTCTCCTCGTCTTGAAAGATTTGCAACCCAACAGGCCTGACAAAGCGATTTACTTGGCAAATCACAAAAAAACTGGGTTGTGGCCATGGACCCAGTTGTCAGCCTCTCCACGTACAGTACTCTTCCGATGGAAGTCGGTCGTTGACCACATTGACCACGCCGTGCCGAGAGCACCAAGGCGGTGGATGACGGCGAGGCCTACGAAGGGGACGACGCGGAGCCGGGGAAGACGCGGCAGAGGATGCCCACGTAGAGAGGAGCACGAGGGTTCATTGGTTCTGCTGCGGTGTGCGGGGCTGCCGTCGCTGCAGAATAACAGGGGGTTTGGGTGAGTGGAGGGATGGCCTGGCCAGCGGTGGGAGTAGTATAGGGGCGGTGGGCCTCCGGGGCAGCACAGCCGGCCACTGGAGGCAGGAGAAGGCGCCACGACCGGCGCTGCTTTGGGCGGCTGGAGCAAGAAGACCAGAGGTTGAAGAAGTATTAAGGCCGTTGGATGCACATCGTACGGTCACTGGAGCTAGAATCGTTCATATTTACTAAGTTGACAAAGCCCTCCGTCCCCGTCAACTTAGTAGGCCCGCAAGTCAGCCTCCCACAATGGTGGGTCCCAGCTGGCAGGGGGTATTCATTTTTTTGTTCGCAATAAGGAGGCACTTCCTTGCGTGCGAAGATATAATTGGTGGGTCCGACCTGTTAGCGGAGGGAAAGTTTTTTTCACGAAATACAGAGGCCCTTCCGACGGGTCCCAGATGTCAGGTGGAGGAATCATTATTTTGTGCGTCATAAGGAGGCATTTCCTTGTGTGCGGTCGTGGACCCAGCTGTCAGCCTCTCCATGTACAGTCCACTTCCGATGGATGTCGTTCGTTGACCACGCCGTGCCAAGAGCACCAGGGCGGTGGATGACGGCGAGGCCTATGAAGGGAATGCCATGGAGGCGGGGAAGACACGACAGTGGCTGCCCACGCGGTGGGGAGTACGAGGGTTGACTGGTTCGGCTGCCGTCGCCGAAAAATAATAGGAGGTGTGGGTGAGTAGAGGGATAGACAGGCCAGGGATGCAAGTATATGATGGGGCCATGAGGCCTGCCCGGCAGCACAGCCGGCCACGGGAGGCAGGAGCAGGCGGTTTCGACGGTGCTGGTTTGGGCGGCTAGGGCAGGAAGATCAGAGACTGAAGAAGCATGATTGCCGTTAGATTGACATCTAACGGTCTGACACTGGTAGAGTCGATTGTTGACTAAGTTTCTTTTTTGATAAACCTTGTGTACGCATGAACTTAGTCGGCCCACAAGTCAGCCTCGAAATCTATGGCAGACACATAGAGCCCATTTGCTATTTTTTTAATAATTTGCAGCTCATTTGCTAATTCTTAAGTAATTTATTACAGCCCATTTTCTGCCCAGGACCACGGTCAAAAAGTTCAACCTTATTTTGCATATTTCAGTGGAGTCCGAACTTTTGTAATCCCGAAATGATAAACATTTTTTTAAGAACTTATTGATTATCCAAAAAAATCATTTTGTTTTTGTAAGCAAATAAGACGTGGGACAATTGAGTTGGTTCAAGGGAAAACCTGTGGTAAAAAAATCAGTGCTGGGAGGGAAAACAACAACAAAAATAAGGATGTAAATATGAAAAGTGAATTTTATGTATTTTCAATATAATGATACGTGTATATGAACTAGTAAAACTATAGGTAGAGATTAGAAAACGGATGTAGGACATGCGTTTCAAGAGGAAAATAGAACTGGGATGTGTGTTTGATTCAGTAAAAAAAAGTGCCTGCGGATGTTTAAGACAAAATATAACTAACGCTGGCGGGCCAGAGGCCAGTAGATACCTGCTGGATCTTTGTTGTCATGGGATGGGCCTGTTAAAAAAACCAAGCCTGGGCTGTCTATAGCCCAATTGAAACTTGCTCAATAAGCGAGAGAATTCGAAAGGCAGGTGCTTATGCTACCCATCAAATGAAAATCAGGTGCCTGAAAATTCGTTTGGAAACAAATGATTCAGCTTTATATCCACGTCGACGCTCGACATGTTGGTTGGAAGCAAATGCCAAGTTCATACCAAAAGATCGTTAACAACAATACCAACTTGCGGACGACAAGGTAGTACAAGTACCAATACCAAATTAACTTATAATCTTTTTACTCCTGGCCCTAGTGTTCGTCTGGTAGAAAACATTGCAGAGGACCAGCTCCCGCTCCTTCTCTTGCTCTAGGTCCCCGAGGTGGCACTAGTGCATCACCCAGTTGGTCCTCTGCTAGTCGAAGTTCTTGTTGGTGTGTAGCACTAGAACCTTTTTGCTACCCGTCAGCCGGCCGTTGACCATCACCGGCAAGGTATTGCCGGCGTTGTGCCACATCACGTGCATGCCGCACTCCGACTGTATCTTGCGACGCGTCCACGTGCCCATTTTGAACGCCCTGGAATTGCGCTGGAAGAAATGCTTGCTTAGTCCACTCAGTGTGATCCCTGCAGTATTGTCGAATACAAGTTTTAGTGCACGCAGTTGGCATTTTCATAACATCTTTGGCATGTTGCAGTCACTTGTTTCACTTTTTATGAACTGTCAAATTGTAATTGCTTCACCAGGTCTGTGTCTAAAAAGAAAAATAGAGCTACAAACAAAGGAATATGTTTGTGCAAGTAGACGGCCGATCGATGTCTTACCTGGAAGTTTCTCAGGATGGGTGTAGCATATGCCGTGCTCGCTATCGATGGTTGGTATGAACAAATCGATGAGAGGGTGAGATCTCGCGCTGTCAGCACTCACTTTGGCCTCAAGGTGCTCGATTAGCTCCTGATCCGTGGGATCGAACTTGACGCCACCCGGCAGCATCGGCCAATCCTTCTTCGACTTGCATGGGTTAATTCCAGTTATATGGTACTCAATGTATGATCAATCAACTGTTTTAAGTGAATGATGAAAGATTTTTACAGATAAGTGGTACTCCAAATCTGAAGTCCAGAATACCCGAACATGCCACCAGGATTCTTGTGTCGCCTCACGCGCAGCGTGTTGTCACGTCAATTCAATGTGTGGA
>LR880968.1:823392744-823437891 GCA_904067115.1 Aegilops sharonensis | reverse complement strand
ATTTCGACAGATAAGTGGTACTCCAAATCTGAAGTCCAGAATACCCGAACACGCCGTCGGGATTCTTGTGTCACCTCACGCGCAGCGTGTTGTCATGTCAATTCAATGTGTGGACATGATGAATAATTTGACCGGCGTATACTAGTACTGCTACTGTACTACTTACTATTCATATTTAGTGTCACATTTTGGCCATAGGTTTAACTAACAAGTACGCACTTGAAGCCTAATTGATATATATGCTGCACAGCATCTCCATCATCATTATCAGTACATCTTGCGCAGGTGAGTTAGGATGCACTTGATCCCAGAAGGTATCTATCCTTCAAACCAGAGGAGTGCTTGAAACTAACAACAATACATAATATCCAACAAAAGAGGGTTGTGCTACAGCAGCAGAATACATGGCTCAGTCTACATATCAGTACGAATCAAGTTGTGCATATTTGCTGTTGGCATGAACCACATCGCCGCATGTCGGGTTTGCAAAAGCCATCCATCGCATGGAAGCTTGATGCCTTTCACACACTGAAGATTATCTGGCAACAAGCTGTGTCCACGAATCTCTAGATATGGTGATTCATGAAACCCAAGGTATGATGTGTAAACACAGTCCCCCCTGGCGAATGGAAGTTGCATAGCACAGTAATCATCATCGGTGATATGATCAATGATTGGTTGCATGATCAGATAATTGAGCCCGAGGAACATGGAGTTGTTGCCGAGGCTGTAAATCCGCCTCCATTTGAATACGCCTGGCCCAACGGAGCTGGGATCTTTCGCGAACACGAAGCAGCCATAGCCATCAATGTCACGAACACCCCATGCATTGTACTGCATGTGGTTTGATGAAATGGTTTGGTCAATTTGGTATGTGCAAATGAGCATCAGATGACCACCGTCAGCTGAACGAGCGATAAACCACCACCCATCGACTGGTATGATTCCAGGTCCTAAAATCATGAAGGCCGACGCATTTGCGTCTACTGCAACAATTCAAATTGGAGACCAAAAGGACAAAAATAAACAATCATGTTCAAAGTATGTGTGGAATTAAGTTTATTATAATAGTGACACATATCATAGACAGAGAATTGCAATGCCGTGGTCATAATCATACCCCAAGTTAAAAAATAAGCCAATGGCTTTCATATTCTAGCAATATATCATGGTTCAAACATCATGTAACAATGAGAGGAAAACAGATATGACAGGGCCTACTCATATTCTACCATAGAAGTTACTACAGTTATCATATCAACTCTAAGCAATAACATGCGTTGTTATAAAATCCTGGAAATGAGAGTAACATATTGCAATCATGAGGCTATACTCATAATATATATTCTAACAATCATTAGATACCAATTGTTCTCATATCAACTATAACAATAACATGTGTGGTCATAAAAATCTAGGAAATGAGAGGAACATATAGCAATGATGTGGTTATAGACATACTATATATTCTAAATTTGTAACAATGAACATGCAGTCGTATTCTTAAGGTAAAGATGAGATGAGATAGAGCAATTCACGACGATAGATTCCACCAGTATAGGCAGCCAATCTATGCGTCGACCGCATAAAAGATGCCATCATGCACTATAGCATCAGACAGAAGTGTGGGGCAAACAGGATCGACGATGAGCCATAACCATGTATGGCGACCGGATTCTAGATAGACTAATCCCATGTTGAACACGACAATGAGCTTGTAATCCATGTAGTCTTCTAATGGTGTGGGCACTTCGCAGATTACAACCTTCAGCAAACAGAGGTCGAGCCAATATCTCGACGCGTCTCGTGCGTAGTAGGCAGGAGTGTCCAGCGGGCCCCGAGGCTCGATGGCGGCGGTATCCAAAGATGGAAGGGTGATCTCTTGCTGGGTGTAGATATCCACGAGACGCCACGGAATACCGGATTGGTGGATGAGGACGATCCAGTTGGCCTTCATGCCTGCCCAGTAGTGGTCGTGCATGAAGGACAGGTGGACGGGTAGTGGTAGCATGTCGAGGGGCAGCACGGCAACCTCCGTAGGATCGTCAAGTCGGTGTCTGGGCCACCTGCGAGGATCGGGCATCAACAAGAAGGGTGTCTTAAAAAGAGCCACCAGTTGCAGACGAGTAGATGGTACAAAGACATCAAGCATGCGGCCAGATGGACGGTGCTGAGTAGGTCCATACGATTACAGATCTGCTCCAAGAGAACATCGGGGAGGGAATTCCAATCGCGGCTCTGCGTGTCAGTCGGTTCTGCCATTGGGGTTTTCGGTGCCTGCGAGATAGCGAGGAAGTGGATTCGGGCGGGCGAGCGAAGAAGCTTCTTCTCGTGCGTCCGAGCAGTGAGCGGGGGGATATGGTACGCGCGAGCTACCAAGGAAGATAGCGCGGGCGGGCGATCAGAGAGCGGGGGGAAATGGTGTCCGGCCGATGATGGGGAAGAGAGGAGGAAGAAGAAGAGAGGAGGAAGAAGAGTGGAAGACGGGGAAGAAAGTGCATTACATCTCAATTCTACTAGTACTACCAGGATATACCGTCCTTCGGAGTGTAAATAGTTACACCGATGACATATGTGTCTACCACAAGAGGGCCCATATGTCAGTTAATGGAGGAAAGAAGCGTGCTCTACTGTCAAACATGATGGCAGTACTTGGTAAGGCTGATTTAGTAACACCAACACGCTGGTTCAGCTTATTAATTATGTGTCCCATCTACTGCAGCGTGTATTGTCACTTCACTGCGAAGACTAGTTGAATAGTTCTCTCTGACCGAGATGAAGAATAATGGATTGCGAAGACTTCCTTTCTACATTATCCCTACGCCTCTACGCTTACTTCACTCATTTTGCTCCGTACGTAGTCACTTGTTGAAATCTCTAGAAAGACAAATACTCCGTATTTGGGAACAGAGGGAGGATTTTACTCCATATTTGGGAACAGAGGGAGTATCACCATATGGAGGGAACAGAGGAAGCTTGAAATATGAACATGTCAATTGGAGGGAGTAAGCCCCATGCATGCATGCAACATGCAACACTCAGACGTACACATGGACGCACGCAACACTCACGCACCCATGCGACATACAGCACATGACGCAACACACACACTCACGCTCAAGTGCTCAACCTACTCCCTGCGTCTGTGAAAGACTGTACATTTAGAGATTTACACATTGAACAGGGCATAATTAACGCCCAAAAGTAGCAGACTTATGTGTGCATGCGACCATTGAGAGAAGAAGATTAAATGAAGGTCGTTGCATGCTGTAATTAGGGATAGACATGTAGCCTATACCTAGAGCACAAGTTGGTGCATTAGTCAATCAATATCGATTTAGATTAAAGGCTAAATGCATTGGAAATATAGATGTACTACACTCTTTGTTTTTTAGCTGATTTCTTTGCTCTGCCAACTGACAATGGGACCCAGAAACCAAGTGACAATTTAACCAGTAAACAAAGTGCCACGTCGACTATGTTGCCGGTCAGTAGGGTGCAAAACGGTGCTCTACGATGAGCTAGTGATCGTATAATCACCACAAAACTATATATAGTGACCGTAAAGAGCGTATTGTACATACGTTGACCGCCAGTGTATTTTTCTCGTTTGAAATTAAGCCATATTAACTGGAAAGGACTGGGTATGGACTAGTACTAGTACTGTTTTGATGTGTCCCGTCAACTTGCCGAATGAGGAGAAGCTTGCTTACTGCGCCTCTCCCTCGCCCACGCGCACGGTGGTTCGCAGGACAAGGAGAGGGTTATGACTACAGCGCCCTCTCCCTCTCCCTCTCTCTCTCCCTCGCCCTCGCGGTGAACGTGCAGTAGTTCAATCGGTGTCAGATTGTCAGAAGCATAAAGTGTACTGTAGTATCATCATTGTTGGACCTTCCGAAAAGGCGAAGAGCCAAGTGCAAGGTTCACACAAGTACAAACTATTGAACCTCCCGAAGAGGCAAAAAGCAAGGTTTTATAGGAGTTGTCGTCCTAGTAGGAGCGTACTACAACTATAGTAAATGATGCTACTGTATATGATGCCGCCACGTCACGTATATCCAAAGTTGTGCCACCTTTTTTTCTTATCAAAGAGCGTGTTGGAGCCCGTCCAAGAACCACACAAGTTGCACGTACACATAACACATTTACTAGTAATAAATTCTAAAGACCAACTTCAAGGTCCATCAAGGGCCTAGTGGGTTCGCCTTCAAGGGCCTAGCTAGCTATACGCGTCCTCCAAGGTAAAAAGTACTCTGCTACATCTTGAGCTTGCGTTGGTTTTCCTCGAAGAGGAGAGGGTGATGCAGCAAGTGTAGCGTAAGTATTTCCCTCAGTTTTTGAGAACCAAGGTATCAATCCAGTAGGAGGCTCCTCAAAAGTCCCACGCACCTACACAAACAAACTGAGAACTCGCAACCAACGCAATAAAGGGGTTGTCAATCCCTTCACGGCCACTTGCGAAAGTGAGATCTAATAAAGATAGTAAGATAAGATAAATATATTTTTGGTATTTTATAATATAGATGCAAAAAATAAATATGCAAATAAAAGTAGATTGAAAGCAAATATGATAAGAGATAGACCCGGGGGCCATAGGTTTCACTAGTGGCTTCTCTCAAGATAGCATAAGTATTACGGTGGGTGAAAAAATTACTGTCGAGCAATTGATAGAAAAGCGCATAGTTATGAAATTATCTAGGCATGACCATGTATATAGGCATCACGTCCATAACAAGTAGACCGACTCCTGCCTGCATCTACTACTATTACTCCACACATCGACCGCTATCCAGCATGAATCTAGAGTATTAAGTTCATAAGAACAGAGTAACACATTAAGCAAGATGACATGATGTAGAGGGATAAACTCATGCAATATGATATAAACCCCATCTTGTTATCCTCGATGGCATCAATACAATACGTGCCTTGCAACCCTTTATGTCACTGGGTAAGGACACCGCAAGATTGAACCCAAAGATAAGCACTTCTCCCATGGCAAGAAAAAACAATCTAGTAGGCCAAACTAAACTGATAATTCGAAGAGACTTGCAAAGATAACTTAATCATACATAAAATAATTTAGAGAAGATTCAAGTAGTATTCATAGATAAACTTGATCATAAACCCACAATTCATCGGATCTCGACAAACACACCGCAAAAAGAGTTTACATCGAATAGATCTCCACAAGAGAGGGGGAGAACATTGTATTGAGATCCAAAAAGAGAGAAGAAGCCATCTAGCTAATAACTATGGACCCGTAGGTCTGTGGTAAACTACTCACAACTCATCGGAGAGGCTATGGTGTTGATGTAGAAGCCCTCCATGGTTGATTCCCCCTCCGGCAGAGTGCCGGCAAGGGCTCCAAGATGAGATCTTGTGGATACAGAAGGTTACGGCGGTGGAAATTGTGTTTCGTGGTGCTCCTGGATGTTTTCGGGGTACGTAGGTATATATAGGAGGAAGAAGTACGTCGGTGGCCGCCCGAGGGGCCCACGAGACAGGGGCGCGCCCTATAGGGGGGGCGCGCCCTCCTATCTCGTGGCTTCCTCAGAAGCTTCTTTACTTGCACTCCAAGTTCTCTGGATCATGTTCGTTCCAAAAATCATGCTCCCGAAGGTTTCATTCCGTTTGGTCTCCGTTTGATATTCCTTTTCTTCGATATACTGAAATAGGCAAAAAAAGCAATATGGGCCGGGCCTCCGGTTAGTAGGTTAGTCCCAAAAATGATATAAATGTGTAAAATAAAGCCCATAAACATCCAAAAGGGGTAATAATAGCATGGAACAATCAAAAATTATAGATACGTTGGAGACGTATCATACTCCTACTAGTACGTAAGTAGAGTAATAGTACAACAATGAAAGAGAAGGCGAGAGGGTTAAAAAATGGAATACCTGGGTAGATGGTGACGGTCCGATCGTGGTAGATTGTGTGACCATGTTGCACATCAGTGGTACCATGAGTAACGACTGCTAAGATAGTTGATCCCAATATGCCAAAGTCAGCTACAAGGTTCCAGGTTAGACCGAATCGCGGATGCAAATGCACATCCAGGATCGGCGATCTTATTTTGATCGCGGGATGAATGGTCCCTGCAAAATAATGGAGTACCGTTTGGGATGCAAATGATGGTTTGTGCATTCCGTTTGTAATCTCCCGTACCATAGGATGGCACCCAGATGAAACAAGTCCCCTGGCTTGTCACCGCGAAGATGCGGCCTAGATGGTGCACGTCGTCTTTGAACGTGTAGGGGTACAAATCTGCCGCCGCCAACATGCGCCAGGCTCTGCCGTTACCGCCTCTTGCATTGATGGCAATCCTTATGTCGAACACCGCGCTGAGATAGTAATCGTCGTAGCCGCGTCGCTTTGTCGGTGGGTCTGCAATTGCTATCTTCTTCAATCTCATGTCGGCATCATCATAAGTATTCAAGCCCATCCAGTCCGGAAGGCCGATCCCAATGGTGGAGAAGGGGTCTACCGGAACGGCCGCACTACTATGGATGTTGTGCAAAATGATGGTGGTATCCGGTCGGAGGTATGCAAGACAATCTTTGTTGGCACCGACCCAGACCTATATATAAGACCGTGGGCAGCGGAGAAATTATGGGATGGAAATGGAATAACTAAGTACTACATGATCAAACTCCATTACTGATCTGCTCATCGGACAAAAGCCGACTACCTCTCAACGTCGGCAACTGTAGCGGAGTCAACGTGCAACCATGGCCAGGGACCGGTGGACTGTTCAAAGGATTGTCCCATATAAGAACCTTCTCCTCGAGGACGCATGGAAGACCAACAAGCATGGCCGTTTCCCAAGCCATTTTTAGCACTGTCTTGAAATAGTTGGTGTAGGAAGCACCGAGTCTTGCGGTGGTGAGGACGTCAGAGCGGCGTGCGATTTCTCCCAGAGGATCGTCGTCCAAGGTCTCCCAGCCCCGACGAGGAGGAGAACTGCCTGGAGAATCCATGGGAGCAGCGACGAACTGCCTTTCCTTCGGGGGGAGGGGAACTGGCGAGGAGGAGATAAGAGCGTAGTAACCGCAGTGCCTCGTCCCTTCCAACTGTAGATCGTTCCTTCCAACTGTAGCGAAGGGTTGAGGCTATTTTACTACTAGCACTAGCATTATGGGATGTTATGGGATTGCATTATAATGTAAATAATAGCACTAGTAAGAAATTTTTGGCACTAGCTAGTAGTTTTTGGCGTGGATTAAGAAATTTTGGCTATGTTTTTGCTATTTTTTGTACACGCCAACTAGTGTCAAAAAACGTCTTACATTATGTGACAGAGGAGTACGTACTCGTACTGTAGCAGTACTAGTAATACTTTCTCAACTAGTAGTGCGAGGGTACTACTAGTTCTATGTACTGTACTTCTAGTATAGTGCACCAGTTTTGAACTCTTGAATCTCAGGGCCAAGGAGCTACAGTTGGAAGTGGAGGGTACTACTATTCTCTAGAACCATCGCTGTACTATCAATGTAGGGAAAGTACACCTGCGTAGTGGCCTAGTGGGTACTCTCAGTGCTTTATTCAGCCACTCCTCTCACGTAGCTGGCCTACTCAACCGCTCCTCTCATGCACACACTAGCAGCCTGTTTATTAGTGACGGTTACTGCGGGGGCAGAACATTTGAGTTATTTTATACAGCAAGACTAGGCTTTTCGCTTCCGTTTCAAAAAACTTTGTTAGTAGTTCCTTCTTTATGAATGAGATGAAGCAAAGCTTTTGCCTCCGTTTAAAGAAACACGTGAAGAGGAATTTATTTTATAGTAGAGCCAATAATGGAGTGAAGTCCATGCGTGCAACGCCACAAGCTACAGAGTAGTAGTAGAGCACTTTACGTACAGAGCCATATTGAACAGTTCCCAATGCCTCGCCAGGCTTTTCCGGCTCCTCGGGCTTAATTGGGAGGCGCTAGTTTAAATATGCTACTAGCTGATGAGGAAGCTGCAAGCGAGGTGCGGCTAGGGCGAGCACGCGAGCCACGAGATGCTAGGAAAGAAAACCCGTTCATGTGGCTAGGCTATCCAGTGCACCCAGATTGTGGTGCCGCACATCCGTTTGACCTCAAAACTCAAACTACCCGTGTAAAATATTGGCTCGCAGCGAAGTTACTATAAAAAAAAGGCCGCCGTGCGTTCAGCCGGGATCGAACCCATAAAACAAGGTATACACTCCCGCGACCACTAGTAGTACTCGTTGGAGTACAACGCAACCTAGAATCGCCTTTTGTCGCTAGTAGTACATTGTTCCTTACAAGAAACCCCTAATAATGCAAAAAAAAAACCACTAATAATGCCAAGAAACTACTACCACTTGCATATGTGGAAGACTTAAGATAAGACTACCTTATCAACCATTGTACATGCTCTTACCAACCAGTCCTACCAAGAAATGACTACTCTACAAAGTGTCGTTATAGGCACGTTTCAACCCATGGCCCTGTTTGGATACATTTGTTGTCAATCTCACCCTGCCATCCAAACACCACTTTGGTTAGAGTTAGTTCAGGGTTAGAATCTAACCTCTGACTTAGAGTATCCAAACAGGGCCCATGTCGCCCATTAAGTCAACGCCTTCTATTCGACTGTGTGTTATGACTTGTGGGACCTACATGTCAGTCTGCACAAAAATCCCCGAGTGACCTCCTACCTCCGTCCCATCCACCTAGTCATCCTCGGCCATGGGATGCAGCTACCGTCGCCGGCAGAAGGCGAGGTCAAAACCGTCGGCGGTGCGGAGCCCATCTTGCGGCAGCCCGGATACCAGCTCCGTCTGGTGCTCGCGGCCGCTAGCTAGCACTACAAAAAAAAGACACATCCATGACCTTTTGGCCGAACAATTTTTTTTTCATACTTCTGACAATAATTATGACAAAACACTGTATCATCATATATGTGGCGGGGTCCTACTTCTATGACAAAAAATCATGACAAAAAATGGGCTTTTCATCCTGGGCGGGTCGGAGACGCAACTGCATGACATTCTTTGGGCCGTCCATAACGGAAAAAACCGTGGTAGAAGCGAGGGCGAGGAAAATATCGGGGTGTTCCCAGTTACGGTAGGTGGTCGGGGCTGAGCAATGCGCGTTTCTCTAGTACACGCACGTGCGTGGGTGCGAGGCGTTGGGCTCTAAATGAACCCGAGCGAGGCGTTGGGCTCTAACTGAACCCGAGCGATTGCACTGCAGGCTACGCGTTACTGAACCCGAGCTATCGATCGATGGCTGTTAACTGAACCCGATCGAGCGATTCCTTCTCTACTGCTGCAAACTGAAGCCGATCGATGCTGCCTCTGGATGAACAGTGAGCGTTACTAGGGGGGTTTGGATGAACAGTTCCCGGTGGTGGTGGATGAACAGGACCCCGTGGTGTTGCCTCTGGATGAACAGGACCCCGATCGATAGAGCTAGTTGGGGCTGGATGAACAGGACCCCGTGGAGGACAGGATGAACAGGACCACCCCGTGGAGGGCAGGATAAGCACTAGACGGCGGAGGTCCGGATGAACAGTAGCCCATGGAGGGGTGGTTGAATAGGAGCCCGTGGAGAGGGCTGGTTGAACAGTAGCCGGTGGAGTAGCGCGCGGTGGAGGCTGCATGAACATGAGCCCGTGGATGAACAGTGGCAGGTGGAGGCTGGAGGAGGTCGATGGTGGATGAACAGTAGCCCATGGAGGCTAGAGGGGGTCGACGGTGGAGATGAACAGTATCCCGTGGAGTCCAGTTTGCGGTATGCCACACCCCTCCCAATGAACAGGACCCCCGTTTCGACTGTAGCGCTCCAACACAAATCCATTTCCTCCGTTTTGCGGTACGCCACACCCCTCCCGATCAACAGGACCCCCATTTAGACCGTAGGAGGTCCGTTTCCTCCGTTTTGCGGTACGCCAGACCCCTCCCGATGAACAGGATCCCGTTTCGAACGTGGCCGGTCGAACACTAGGCCGTTTCCTCCATTCTGCGGCATGCCAGGCCTCGTTTCCATCATCTGTTCCATCCAAGCCGGTTGGCTCCCACGCGTTCCGTTGCCTCCCGATGAACACGACGCATTCTGTTGCCTCCCCATGAACACGATGATGACGTAGTTTCTCCATTTTGACCCAGTCATGTACACGAGCACTGGCTGTAAGTACGCACGAGTAGGCGTTCGAGACCCTGCCCGTATGTACGTACGTGGTCGTATTTACTTTCTTGGACCCTGGCCGCTATACATACGTGTACCTGCTACATGCGCGCCTCTACTACGACACGTGTGAGCCTCTACATCGATCAGTATGTACGTACACGTTCGCGACCAGAATGACAACACTACGTACACTTCGACTAGGTGGGTCCTGACTATCAGGCACTTCCTTGCATGCGAAGATGTAGCTTGTGGGTCCCAGCAGTCAGGGGGGCAAATCATTTTTTTTGTTTTTGCCCGGACGCACTTCCTTGCGTGCGAAGATGTAGCTGGTGGGTCCCAGCAGTCAGGGGGAATGTTTTTTTCGCGAAATACGGTAGCCCATCCAGTGGTTCCCCGCTGTCAGGTGGAGGAATAATTATTTTGCGCGTAATAAGGTGGCACTTCCTTGCTGCGGCCGTCGACCCAGCTGTCAGCCTCTCCACGTACAGTACTCTTCCGATGGAAGTCGTTCCTTGACCACGTTGACCACGCCGCGCCGAGAGCACCAGGGCGGTGGACGACAGTGAGGACTAGGAAGGGGACGACACGGAGCCGGGGAAGACACGGCAGTGGAAGCCCGCGCGGAGAGGAGTACGAGGGTTCACTGGTTCAGCTGCGGTGTGAGGCTGCCGTCACCGCAGGGCCTGGCTAGCGGTGGGAATAGTAGGGGGCAGTGAGGCCTCCGCGACAGCACAACCGACCACGGGAGGCAGGAGCATGCAGCACGACCGGCGCTTCTTTGGGAGGCTGGAGCAAGAAGACCAGAGGTTGAAGAAGCACTACGGCTGTTGGATTGACATCTTAGGGTCACTGGAGCTAGAATCGTTCATATTGACTAAGTTGACAAAGCACTCCATCCCCGTCAACTTAGTAGGCCCACTAGTCATGCTCCCAGCAAGGTGGGTCCCAACTAGCAAGGGGAGTATTCATTTTTTTGTGCATAATTAGGAGGCACTTCCGGTGGGTCCGAGCTGACAGCGGGGGGAACATTTTTTTCACAAAATACGGTGGCCCGTTCGGTGGGTCCCAGCAGTCAGGGGGGAAACATTTTTTCCCCAAATACGGTGGCCCGTACGGTGGGTCCCTGCTGTCAGGTGGTTCCGCATAATACGGAGGCACTTCCTTGCGGCTGTCGTGGACCGAGCTATCAGTCTCTCCACGACAGTACTCTTCCGAAGGAAGTCGTTCCTTGACCACGTTGACCACGCCACGCCGAGAGCACCAGGGCGGTGGACGACGACGAGGCCTAGGAAGGGGACGACGCGGAGCCGGGGAAGACGCGGCAGTGTATGCCCACGTGGAGAGGAGTACGTGGGTTCATTGGTTCGGTTGCGGTGTAAGGCTGTTGGCGCCGCATAATAACAGGGGGTGTGGGTGAGTATAGGGATGCCCTGGCCAGCGGTGGAAGTAGTAGGGGGCGGTGAGGCCTGCACGGGAGGCGGCAGCAGGCGGTCCCGCCGACGCTAGATTTTGCGGCTGGAGCAAGAAGATCAGAGATTGAAGAAACACGACGGCCGTTGGATTGACATCCAAAGGATACGTCTGCTAGAATCGTTTGTTGACGTATATAATAACTAAAAAACTCTTGCATACGCGTCAACTTAATAGGCCCATAAGTCAGACCATTCCATCTTTTTTAATTATTTATATATAGCTCATTGTGACTTCTTATGCAATTTATTGCAGTCCGTTTTTTGGTTGGCCAGGGCCAATTTCGCATATTTCTCTGGGTTCCAAATTATTTTTAATACCAAAATGTCGAGCCAGATTTAAAGTACATTGAAGATATATTTAAATTAGGTTAATGCCCAATGAAATAGGAATCTGAAAATGTGAGAAGAAATTATAAAGTAATTGCCAATTTGTCATCTGTTTTTATATTTACAACCCATTTCATATTACTTTCAAGATTTGCAGGCATCTTGAAAGAGTTGCAGCCCATGTGGGCGTAGAAAAATAAGTAGCATGGATTGGGTATTTTTCAGAAAAAATAAACTAAGCTCATTTTCACAAAGAAAAAATAGTTGGGCTGGTCACATGGTGAACATAAAATATAAACCTGGGCTAGACGGGCCACAACCCAGTTCAAACCCTGCTCCGTCTCAACAATAACAAAAAAATATTGCTCGAGCTGCTATGTCCTAGGTGTCAGCCGATCTTGTGCTGTGCTCTTGTCTATTGACTATATACACTCACAATGTCGTGGGTCCCAGATGTCAGGAAAACACTAGGAGGAAGCATTTTATTTTTCCATACGCTGACATGGTGGGCCCTAATGTCATCCTCTCCACGTACTTCTGCCGATTCATGTTGTTTGTTGATCATGTTGACAACGCGAGAGGGCGGCGCCGCGGCGAGCGCACCAAAGCGCGCGGAGGACAACGGCGAGGCCTCAGACGTCGGCGTTAACGATTTAGGAGACGGTGGGGCGGCGATGCATGCGCTGAGGCGCAGCCAGCCGTGGGAGGAGGAAGCAGGCGGCCCCGCCGGCGCTTGTTTGATTTTGGCGGCTGGAGGAAGACAGGACTGTAGAAACACGACAGACTATAAAAGCAGCAGGAGTACTTAACAACCTTAACTGAAACCAGCAGGGGCACTTAACAACCATAGCTGAAAGAAGTATGAGTACTTATACAGGTTCAACCGTACAAAGCACGCCTCCAACAATGCTACTTTGCATAGATTTAACCAAGGGTTAGGCCGCCAAGCCCCAGGACAAGGCCCAGGCGCCACCCCGCGCATCCACAACCTTCTGATAGCGGCTTCATCTCACAATGTGGTCAATAAACAGGATATTCATTTTAGATCCATGGAAAAGCAGGAAGATAATCTTCTATCCTATGCTCCAAGATGGACGGGCCTTCATTATTTGAGACCAACCATGAATAAGTATCTTTTCACCTCCAAGGGGAATGGAGTAGGTCGACATAAACATCATGTTGTGCCAAGCGCAAGTCTGACCCGACCATGGTCAGGCATCTGTATAGGAACAATAGAACTGGGCAGTTTCTGTTTCAACAAGATCACAGCTGTAAAACTGTGTATAAGCAATAGTTTATGAAAAACATATATAACAGAAAATAGCTCGTACCATAAGTTTCTCGACATAGTTGGACCTGTTCAATGACTGCAGCAGTGGCACACATATCCCACGTGGCCTTCCACCATTGAAACGCCCCACAAGGACCTCAAGATGATCAATAAAGTGTAGGAACTTGTGGATGTCGTCCCAGTCAACTTCAGTGCCATCAGTAACAGACGAGTTGTTACAGAATAACAAATGAGCAGCCTTTTTAAATCTGAAAAAACCTACACGTGCCACCAATTATAAGAAAATATTAGTTAGAAGTAGCATCTTCGTGAGAGATTCGTTGCTACTTCTAAAGTTAAATTGTGATCAGTTAGACAGAATATGTGGATTAAGAAGTAATCGAGGCAAAAAGCAAGAACCAGATCAAAACTAACATGGATGAACAATTGGAACGACGTCGGGGTGGAAGATCGCAGTGAAGATGAGACCAGGTTCTGCTATTTCCATCAACATTCGTGCACCAACTTTCAGTCCGTAACACTTGAGAAAGTTTATCTAAGTTCGGCCATAAAAAAATCAGCGATCTTTTTGGTTCATGAACCCAACTCGAAACTTATATCCATGGCTTGTCTTCACTGTTACCATTGAACTGGTGTATTCAGTTATGGAAAGGCCGATCATCTTGAGTACATTTGTTCTGGCAGAGCAAGGAATGCACTGCAGGAAAAATAATATGAGAACACAATGTATTCCCTATATCAAAATCTAGAAATACTTTCCTCCTTCATGTTAGTGTTGACCATGGTACTAGTACCTTTTATCCAAATATAGCAACCCAAATTTCCAAATTAGCCGACATCATGTTCAAAAAACCCCACCCTCCCGGATAGAAAAGGGGATTCTAGGAACATACTGTGCGCGTTTTAAAATCCTGTGTTAGGATGAGAAGGAACAAGTGTGGCATCTCGCCGAGGGCGCAGAAACCTGTAGGGTCCTCACACTTTGGGCACTGCAAATGAAACACACTAGATTCAGTAGGAAGAAAAATGCATCAACGGCGGCGACTGCCATCCTAGGAGTACCCACGACCAAGGGACTTGGATTTATCGGGGATGGATGAAGAATTCGTACCAGGTTCTCCATGAGAAAACCCTATGCAATCGCCGAGCAGGAGTTTTTTCTGAACAAGTAGACAAGGGAGAAGGGATTCAGGCCGAGTGAAATATTGCCGCTTCGTCCGTCTAGCTTACTGCTAAAGTTGGAAAGGTGGGGTTTTTGTGATTTGGGGGCTCATTGGGCATTAATGCGGCGCTACGACCGGGGTGTGTCTACCGTGCAGTTGTGCACTCTAATTTGGTGCATATGGCATGTGGACCCCGTTGCCGGATGCCCCACATATCAGCGCAAGGAAGTAGAAAGACAGGAGTAACTAGTTATTACTCATAAATATATTTTTGATAGAGAGATATTCCCTTTGTAAAGAAATATAAAGATCTTTTATATCACAACTTTACACATAAGAAAAATCAAGGGGAATATATATAACATATATAATTATAAAAAAACAGAGTTTTTTAACACGATATAGATGAGTTGGTGATGATGGTGTGCCTGTCATCCTGCAATATAGGCCGTCCAATTTATATCTGACGGATAGGAAGGAAACTATGGCAATTTTGCAAAAAGGTACCCACACACCTCTCCGCATTTGAAAATAAGGCCTTCCCTCGTTCATCCTTTTCTCTCACAAGATATAATACTCATACAAATGCATCTTGATGTTATGTGCAACGCACGGGCATTATGGGGGTTCAGCTGAGAAATAGTCAGACAGGCTCACGATTCTGGACTTTGGGCCATAGGCCGGTGGGCCTGCATGTTTGGGGGCCCATGTGTTCTACCTCAGCGCTTTTCATATTGCAAGCGGTAGGTATGGCGCTGGTTTTAGATGCTGTCGCAAGGCGAATACACAAAATTGAATAAAGCACAACAGCTGTTGGAATGAAACCAAACGACAGTTCCTAACCAGCAATCAGAGTTGCAATTCAATCAATGATATTTTCGTACTACTTATACACACGGGACACTTGTTTCACCATGCCAGAGTATTACATCAAAATCTCTCGGCAGATAGATCAGTTCGGCAGTACTGAAGAATTTCAAAGTTGATTTGGACCAGCTCTCCTTGCTGAGAAAGTTCGATTTTGACATCATCCCCTACCGCAAGATATGATTTGGATTTGAACCTTGACCATCCTTTAGCATCAATCATCATGCGACCATCCTTTGTACTTCCGGTATATTGAGCAGGTTCATTCACACCAAGGCTACGCATGGTAAGAGAAACTTGGCCGCTGTCACCCGGATTGTTGAACGACTCCCTCGTTGCTCTAGGAATTCTCTGTTTGCAAACAAGAAGACATACCCAAACAGTTAGATCAACACAGTGAATCATGCAAAAAACATGGAAATCAAAAACAACAAAACATTGGGCGGCCAATGCTTACCAAGAAGGAGGACATGTCGGTTTTTGTAAGGACTTTGGTATATGAAGTGCGAACTGCAGCCCAGTCTGTTGCCAGTGCAACTGCTCGTTCGGTTGCCACTGCATGGGCCGGAGCAGATGCAGGTGCAAGTGTAGGTGCAGGTGCCGAAGCCACTGCTCATCCCGGAGATGGTGCTCCTTGGAGAGATGGTGCCGGTGTCGATGCCCAATCCTCTGGTAGATCAGCCTGATCCGCTGAGGCGGTCGGTGCCCAATCCTCGGCTGGATCAGACAGAGCTGCTGCCGCTGTCAGTGCTAGAGCAACTGTCGGTGCTTGATCCGTTGCAGAAGGTGGTACCGATGTGCGAGACAGCGGGGATCGTGTCTAGTCTGCTATGATCAACTTTCTAACTTGACTAGGCTTCGTGATCGTGATCCATTTTTTCTTCATTTCTTTTAAACGCGAGAAGGACTAATTGTGGCATTTTTGTTAAACCAAACTGCAGTTCATCATAGGGATTCATCTTGTACTCAGACAACAGACTGATCCAATTTTTCCACTAATATGGACAGTGCCTTCATTTCTGACACGACATAAGAAGTGAAACCTGCAAAAATAGCCATCGTAGAGCAAACCAAACGGTTTATTCTATGATGAATGTCACATGGCAAAACCTGCATCGTAAAATTGCAGGAAAAGAAAGAAAACATGACATTAAATCAATAAGATTTAGACAGTAAATCAATAAGATTTACTTGATGTGACATGAGTGAATCCTTGCCAGGAAATCACTATGTTGAAGTACTAAACATAAGATTGATCGTCCAACTATAGGTGGCATGCAGGGGCCCCACCTACTCCCACAAGCAGGACAGTCCAAAGGTCGTGACAAATTGTATGGACCGAACATCCATGGGACTGGAAATCCTGTTGGGTGCGATAAACCCTGCAATGCATAAAGATATTGGAGTGTAACCATAATTGATAAATTGTCCTCACAAAAAAGATGATCTGGATACTTCAAAATATACTGACTGAATTGAGTGGACAGACATTAACATAGACCATTGTCAGGACTGGCCACACACCAAAAGCGGCAGTACTAATAAACAATACAGGGTTCACAAACACAAATCAAGTACTGAACAATAGTACTTACTACAGACCAGAAAAGTTGCACTAATTAAACTCTGCAGACTATTTCTTGCCACCGACCTACGGGATGAACCCCGCATAACTGACTAGGCCAAGGACTTCGTGAGATATGTCTACATGCACCATCACCATCTTGTCAAATTTGGAGAACCTAATAGAGTGGTCTTTCCACTCATAAACATGATCATGAAGTCAGGCCGCATCAGATTTGTTGGGAAGCTTTACAAGAACCACACCCTTCATAATCGAAGGCACAACCAGGAAACTGTTGTGGTCAAGTAAAGCCTCGAGACCACGCCTGACAACAATGCTACAGGAAAACACTAGTTCAGGACACATGGCGACAAGGACACAACAGCTGGATAGTTTAGCAGTAGAACTCATCCTCAAGTCTTCCACTTCACACGACATGACTTTGAGAACTTCATCTCTACCGCGGACCTGGTTGTAATTCAAACAGAAACCATATTTTATTAGTACCTCCGTTCAAAAATATAAGATGATTTTCGATATTATACTCCATATATGACTACATATACACACAGAAATGAGTGAACAGAGACACTAAAACATGTCTTCAAAGGCATGAGAGCAGAGGGATTACTTGCAATATCCATAACACAAGTTACTGAGGAAAATATACCCTCTTCAAAGGTAGCATTGATGTTCATAAAGTACTCCCTCCGTCCCAAAATTCTTGTCTTAGATTCGTCTAGAAACGGATGTATCAAGTCACATTTTAGTATTAGATACATCCGTATCTAGACAAATCAAGACAAGAAATTTGGGACAGAGGGAGTAGTTGAAAGTAATCTATAAGAAATCAGTGTCAACCTCTCGCATGTTTTGGTCAAAAGAGGAATTTAGGACCGTCATTTGGCACACAAAAATCACATGCAAGATCACCCAGAAAGTTGTACTACTAGTACTAGTACTGCGTGTTAGATGAAAAAACACGATCAAGATCGAGAAAAATATCGTCAAGAAGAGATATTACCTGGACTTGCTTAATGAGGGATCCCGGAGAGGGGGGCTTGGACAGGGCAATGGCTTTGAGCTTGTCTGCGGTAGTCTCGGCGGGGTGCTTGCGCTTCTTCGTACCATGAGGCTCGACGGTTTTGGCCAGAGCCATAGACATCACTTCGGCCGGTGCTCCAGCGTCCATCAAGAAACTATCAAATAGAAATAAAAGAAAATAAACCATAATCACAAACCCAAAAGAAGAAAAGAGAGGGAGTTATAGGATCAGTCTCGGGGTTGCAAGACCGGGCCTTGGCCAGATTCAACACCATTGATGCGCTCAGCTTTCCTTCTTTGGGAGAGAAGAACAATGGCAGAAGCAGGTCAGGGTTTTCTTGAAGAAATGAGGAACAAGATGAGGGAGAAGCGAGGGTTGGGTAGAGAGGAAGTTGAGAGAGAAGTGTGAAATGATGGTTGCTTCATCCGTCCAACTTACTGCTGGAAAGGAGGGGGTTTTGTGATTTGACGGCTCATTGGGTATTACTGCGGCGCTTTGATCGGGGTAGTATACCGTCACTCTACTACGGAGTAACTTAGTGCATGGCTTGTGGACCCCGATGGTGGCTGTCCAACACGTCGGCGAAAGTGAATAATTTAGTGCATCGCTAGAGGAGGATCCGCACGGTAGAGCGTGTCCACTGTTTTTCTGAAGAAAAAAAATGATTACAGCAAGCGTTTCCACTCTTACGACGGAGGAGTGCGAAACACGGCAGCCACTTGAACATACACAGTGCTCCTACTACTAGGCATGTGCAGTGGTTCATACGTCAGTACTACATAATCTTGTTGCTAATATAGTAAGATATGATAACAGCAAATGTTGTTGTGCGCATGTCAACTATATGAACAGTAATCTAGTAACATAGTACTGCTTTCCCGACTGTCCGGTCGAGAATGAACGGTGAGATCAATGTTAACAGAACTAGGTCTACATCCCACGGAGAGTACGGTGCTACAGTACTCCATGAAACATGAACCATATGAAGCACGAATAGTGTTAGGCAGGGTGTATTAAGGGTGCACGGGATGGGAGCAAAAGTTCCCTTCTCGACCCACTTTTGGGTGTTTGGTAGAGTGCATGAAGGGTGCACGAGTCTACACTAGTAGGTTAACACAAATACATGAAGAGGAAACAACTACTCCGTCTAGGTGTGTAAGTCACCTTACGTTGTGCACTGCGACCAAAGCAGAGAGGAAAATGAGAAAACTTAATGTCTTTTTGCTAATTAATAGCATTGCATGCAATGAACGAACCACTGCATGTCATGTTTATTAGTCTCATGTCATTGAAAGCATGCACTGCCCATGTCTCTTATTGGTTGATATGTCACAAAACAAGAAACAGGGAGGGAGTTAATGTACCGTGCCTAAGTATTTTGGGATTATTTGATTTTCGTAAGGTGACTTACACACTATATTGAGATGAGAATGCAACCAAACACACCCACACGCTTTGTGCTACAGTGACTGATCTGCACCATCTGAGTTTGATCCAATGGTCATGTTGCGCCGAGACATGGACATGCCCATGCAGAGGGTGCCTAAACACCACCGAAGTCCCTCTTCTTCTCGAGGCGCACAACGTTGATGATGCAGGGGGCGAAACGGCTGAAAGGCAATGCAATCTATGGGAAGGCGGAGGGAGCCAGCCGAGGAGCGGGGAATCTTTTGGTTTTCACCATGGTAAAACACCAGTCGACGACTTCTCACATCAGGGAGCAGTGGGTTTTACAGGCGGAGTCATCGTGACTAATTGCTGCCGCACCTGCTCCCGTCAATCAAAAAATTAAAAGTCCTGCCGCGCCTGCTCCCGTCAATCAAAAAATAAAAAATCCTGCCGCACTCAAACACCAGAGCAACACCGCAGTGGATGTTTAAATTTACCTGACGACAAGTAGATAAAAAAGGGGTGAAAAAACAAATGTGGCGGCGGCCTAGCTAATCGGTCGAACTAGCCCAACTAGCTTGCCACAGTGCTTCACTGATGTACTCGGCGGGAAAAGTGGTCTTTCGTGATTTGATGACTCATTTATTTACTTGCTTCTGTGAAAACGCGTGGTAGGGCGTCCCACGTCAGGAAGAATATATGCGTGCACCACCCGGGAGGACCCCGAAACCGTGCAGTAGGGTGTGCCATGTCTCGGCACGGAGGAAAAATGTGAGTGTAAAAATTTACTGTATCAGACGTAGTACCTATGGTTCGACCTCGGGACCCAGCCAGTCGGGCGAAAACACCCCACTAGCCACACAGCTTCATCATGCTAACATGGCATGGAGGATAGGTGTGGTTAGCTCCATCTCGACTAGCCACAACGTTTCTTGTTCTCGGCGATTCTTCTATTTTCCAAATTTTTTTTAGTTGTAATAACACCACGTCAAGCTAGCGCCGCTCTTCATGTGTGCCCGTGCAAAGGTTAGACGATGGAGAGAAGAGAGAGATCGCAGACCTGGGACCCACCAGTAAGTGAGTCAACGACCATGCACGTGTAGACGAGGCACTCCCTCTACTCTACTCAATGTAATACTGTATAAAATCAAGTTATGGGACAAAGCCAACAACCGTTGTTGTTTCAGGCTATCGACTTACGCTTTGTAGTCCAAGTTGCTAGTTCGAATCTCGTCTTTCAGATTTGTTAGTTTTAGGTCCAAATTTGATTAATGACAAGTGGGACCCCCGTGTGTTGTTCCGATATTTCAGTGTAGGATGGTTTCTTTAAACAAATACTTTGCGTGGTTAGACAAGTAACGACACAAGTTACACGTATTTTGCAAGTTTACGAACAAAAATGATAGCGACATAGAATATCACATGCACCCCGCAGCTTAGATGCTATGGTGATACGAGATTTTACACCGTTGGAAGTGAGATCCAATGGCTTGGAATAGTCTTTGTAATTATGCGCAATTTCCAAACTCTCCAAAGGTATTTTTTCAAATAAAACATTAAGGCCTTGTGTGTGCCACTGCATCTTGGATCCAACGACTCCCCGTTGCTCATATTAGGTGCTCCCCATAGCTTAATTACCCGCTACGGTGATATGAGCATCTAGGTCGTATGATCAGTGATCAGATGGCACATGCGTAGTACTTGTACTTTCTGTGCAATTCCCAAACTCTCTCAGCCGTATATTGCAAAAACATTCAAACCTCCTACTGTGGGTCGTTAGACCTCCGTGAACTCGTATCACCATAGAATCTACGGTGTGGGAGCACCTCATATTCTCCCGTGCGACAAAACATAAGGTGCTCTCGCAGGTTGGATGCTACGGTGATACGAGCTTCGAGGTCGTTTGATCTGAGATCCAATGTCATCTGAGCAGTCTTTGTGCTTGTAAGAAGTGGCCGAACTCTTTGGGGGTTTTTCTGCAAAAAACCATTCAAACCACCGAGGAGGCGTTGGGTCACATATCCAACGGCTCCGAAGAGCTTGTATCACCAAAGCATCTAAGTTGTGGTAGCACATGATATTCTTACATAGAGGAGAATATGATGTCCTCCTTCATCTTAGATGCTACGATGATACGAGCTTCGAGGTCGTTGGATATGGGATCCAAGGGCATCTGAGTAGTTTTTGTACAAATTGTGTGCAATTCTCAAACTCATCAAGGTTTCTTGTAAAAATATTAAGACATCATGTGAGCTGCTATATCCCAGATCTACAAGCTCCAAGCAACTCGTATCGGCATACAGCATCTAAGGTATGGGGGCACATGATATTCTCTCGGGGAGGAGGGGTGGGGTGCACAACCAATCGATGGTTGGGAGGGTGGGGACAAATATAATCTAAACAACCCTAAACAGAGCTTCACAATTTTATCTAAGGTCGAGGGGGTGACCCCCGACAATGATAGCTCCGCCTAATTAAACACAACATTTGCATGTACTGTAGTACTAGACTTAATATTCATGTTTAAGTTTCATGTTTGTTTTAAATATTGAATTGAGGACCATGCATGTTTTACATTTTACTCCCTTCGTTCCTAAATATTAGTCTTTTTAGAGATTTCAAGTGGACTGGCACATACGGATGTATATAGACATATTTTAGAGTGTAGATTCACTCATTTTGCTTGTTGAAATCTCTAAAAGACTAATATTTAGGAACAGAAGGAGTATTTTTGAATTCGTGTCATACATGCATGGTTTGGAAAAATAGATGCACTATACTTATTGGATTGTTTTGTGTTCGTGTGTGGGTGTATGTGTGTGTGTCTGGTCATATGCTTGATATATACAAAGTTTTCTCACCTCCGTATTGTTCATCTTTTAAATTTGAATCTGCATTGGAAAACTTAGTAGGGATACCATGAAATGTGAAATCCACGTTGAGATCACTATATCACAAACCCACTCTAATTCAACAACTCGTCATAAATCAATTACCACATTGAGATTAGTATTTGCATGGAAAATACAGGTATTGTAATACACATAGATTCGTTCGGCAATTTAAAAGGTTCCTTTCGTATTCTCGAATGGTAGGACCCAACAGCGTACCAGCCAGACCTTGGCTCGTGTTGATCCTAAAAAAACCGGGCTCGTGTCCTTCGGTGGCGTGCGTGGTACGCACATTAGGCAACCCCAACCAGTCGAGCCTCCGCGTTTCGAGTCGAAATATCTGGTGGCCAGAATTCCAGCCCTAGGAAATTCCCCTCATGTCCCCGGTCCATAATGACTACCGATGAACAACAGAGGGATTCTTTAGTAACTAGACAACATTGTGTTAAAAAAATGTAACTACACAATGTTACCTACCGTGCCGAGCACGGTTCAATTCCGTCGGTCGCCGCTCGCCAAGGTCACCCGTCAACTGCATTGCCAAGTACTACTACTACTACACAAGGATGAGCACAGAATTGAGCCCGTTTGTTCGTGCCTAGTACTTGAGTTAATATATCAGGCAATGCACTGGTACGAAGGGATTATCCTTTTGCTCTGCATATATAACTTGTCTGAAGTCTAACTAAGCAAAATGTTTGACCAAATCCTTTCTTAAGAAATACAACAGGATAGATGTATGTCACATCCCTAGCTTCTGGTATTGCACTAGGCTAGCTTCATGTGTGCATCATGTTTAAATTTTGCTTAAACTTGAAATGGGGATTTTCAAACCCTAGCACCAAATGAATTCAAATAGGCTCAAATAAAATCACTTCCAATAAACCCAAAGTGACTTCAGGAAAAGTCCATCATTTTTTAAACTGGTGAAAACCTCTGACAAAAATTGGTGCATATTTTTCCTAGGTCATTTCATGTTTTTGGATTAAATCATAAGTATTTGAATTGGAGCATTTAATGGCTATAAATATTTTAAATGCTTCAATAATTCTGAAAATATTTGAGGGCTGTTAGTAAACATTTTAAAAGTGCCCACAAATTTTCTCAGGAGTTTTTAAAAATGGTTTAATATTATTACTAAATCAAAAACAGAAAAGCAAATTAGAAAACAGTAACAAAACTAGAAAGAGAGGGAGAGAGAGTAACGTTACGTGACGCTTACCTGAGGCCCACTCACCTGGTGGCCCAGCAGAATCGGCCCAGCCCACCAGGGGCGCCTTGGTCTTCTTCCACCTCTGCCAGTAGGCAGAGGCGTGTCGACGCCAGCGCGCCCGAGGCCTCCACCTCCTCCCTCCCAGCCTGCCTGGCTCCTCCTCGATGCACCAGGTGACGCCACGCAACCCTTGGCCCTTCTCCTCTCTCCCTGGACCTCTCTCCCTCCTTTGATCTCTCCCTGCTACGCCACCGAACCCGCCCATCGCCGCCGTTCGCCGTTGCCGCGACCACCGCCGTCCCGACGACACCCCGAGCAGTCTAGGAGCTCCTCCCCGATGCCCACTTCCTCCTCACCGATCCTCAAGACGCCGGAAGCCCCTGGACGCCGCCAACATCGCCGTTCCCCTCGTCGGCCACCGGAGATCGCCACCGCCCGTATGTCGCCTCCGACGCCTCCCCGAGCCCACTGAGACGCGTGCTGCAACCGCTGTGAGCTCACGGAACGATCCCCCTCCCCCTGCTCGCGCTCGTACTCTAGCTCCGTTCCCCACTTCCGCCGAAACTTGCCGCCACCGCGAATGTCACCGTCGTCGTTACGGTGGGCCAACGCCGCGTATGAGCACCTGGTCGAGTTCCTGCTGTCCCGTAGCCTCTACCAGTGCTCTGCGTTCGCTCTAAATCGAGCTGCAGCCCCGCGCCCGTGCTGGCCCGAACTCCGGCGCCAGCGCGAGCTCCATTCCGGTGAGCTCCGGCCACCCCACGCCCAGCCGGGTGCTTCCCTGGATGCGGGTGAGCCAGGGCTCCCCCCTGGTGCCCTCCGCCGCATTTTTAGCCACCGGAGGAGCAACCCCGCAGCGCTTCGCCGCGTTTGCCGTCGCCGGCGTCAAGCCGCCGGTGGCGTTGACCGTTTTGACCGGGGGTTTGACCACCCCTGGTCGTTTGACGTGTGGGCCCCAGGCCACTAATGAACCAGGATTAGAATTAACTTAAATTAGTTAAACTAATGTCCCTGACACGCGGGACCCACAGGTTAGAGTTGACCTGGACCGTGCCTTTGACCCGATGATGTCACACTGACGTCATGCTGACGCAGTAATGCTTTTTCCTGGATTTATTCTTATTCAGAAAATTCCAGAAAATAGTATAAACTTCAAAAATTCATATAAATTCAACCGTAACTCCAAATGAGATAAATTATATATGAAAAATGATCAGAAAAATCCAATCTATCCATCTGTACCATTTTCATGCATGTTAGAACAACTTATGGCTACTGACTAGGACAAATGAAATGAATGGAATTTAAATAACCTTATGTGGAGTTTGAATTTGAACCTTGGGTTCAAACCAACTTCATTTAACCATGGTGCTAGTTGCATTAGCCCAAACAACAGCATATTGCCATGTCACATTCTTGCATCATATTGTTGCATTGCATTGATTGTGTTCTTCCTTCTTTGCCGGTGATTGTCCCCTCTCAGTAGACGACGTTCGACGATGAGATCGATGACACCGATGAAGAACTATAATATCTTCAGAAGTGCCAGGCAAGCAAAACCCCCTTGTTCATTCCGATACAATCCCATTCTCTCGCTCCTGCTCTCTTTTACTGCATTAGGACAACAACGATTCATCTGTTACTTGCTGCGGTAGCTGAACCCCTTTATCCTCTGCATGACCTGTCATTCCACAGTAATTTGATGAAACCCACTAGCATGAGTAGGAGTTGTTTGAGCCCTGTTGTGCCTACTCATTCATGCTTGTTTGTCATGCCTGCTACTGCTTAGAGTTGAGTCTGGTCTGATTCATCGGGGATGAATCGGAGGTGTGTGAACATGTCCTACTGTGTGTGAGCTAAGTGTGTGAACACGATTTGGTAAAGGTAGCGGTGAGAGGCCATGTAGGAGTACATGGTGGGTTGTCTCATTGCAGCCGTCCTCAGGAACTGAGTTCTGTGTTTGTGATCCATGAACAGTTACTACCACACATTGGGCTCCGGGCGCTCCAAGCTCTCTCGACTTATTAATCAACTTGATCTCTGTCGGTGTACTAGAGTAGGGGTACCCTAGTATCCCAAACTTGTGCACGGACAGTTGCAGCACCCCGCGGCAAGGCTTGCCGGGTGACCGCCAAGGTCCTCCGTGGTTCCTTTGGAGCCATTCAAGAACAAAGTATTCAAGCCAAGGAGACAAGGCCCCGGCAAGAGGAGCTTGCCGGGAAGGCCAGCCAAGGCATCTCAAGGAACTTGCCGCGACGCGCCACGCGTCCCGGCGAGGCCCGGTGAGCGACAAGCTTCCGGACGCGACAAGAAAACGACCGCGGCAAGGCGCTTGCCGCGGCAAACTACCACTCTATACCCGCGCTCCAGCACATCCACCAACGTGTCGCCCTGGGACCTTTCCAGGCGCGCGTGGCAAGAGGCTGTGTGGCCAGCGGTGCGCGGTGGCAAGCGACGCTGACAAGATTGCCATCGTGGCAAGCGGTGGCGTCCCTGACGGTCCCTTTTTGCACTATTTGGGCGACGTAGACGGGCATTTAATGCCTTTGTCCCCTGCCGTCAGGGTTAGGTATGATACACTGTGCAGGTAGTTGTACCAACCGCAATTCCTTTTCCATTTTTACCCTTGTCTACGTTGCCACCTGTCGGAGACCCCTTTAGCATATAAAAGGAGGCCCATGCGCAACGTAGAGGGGTGTGGGATGAAGGAGGCAGAAAAACACTCACGCTCGGTCTCGTTAGCAGCTAGTGTGTACTGTAGCACTCAGCGCTCCCGAGCAAGAACTCAATACACTCAGACATGCAGCAGTAGGAGTGTTATCTCTCCAGAGAGCTCCGAAGCTGGGTAAACTGCTCGTGTGCTTCGCATTGATCCGCTCTTCATGCGATCTCCGCCCCCCGCCGAACCGAAAGGGGCTCGGTCCGCCGGTCCCATAGGTGTTCGTGGATCAGTTTCCCCGACATCTTTGGCGCGCCAGGTAGGGGGCGTCGAGGTTGTGTGAACCTAATCCGACGTTCACATGAGCTAGATCTTCATCTTCTTCATCGACATGCCACCGAAGAAGAAGGCTTCGGCGGCAGCTGTTCCGTCCACGTCGATCCCACCACCACCGGAGCAAATGGGTGGTGGGGCAGACGCCGGCGGAAGAACGGGCATCGACGAGGGAGCCCACGGTGCTGCCAGGTCCAAGGACAAGGCTGCCCAGACCTGGCGTCCGTACATGCACCGTGCCCATCTCAGGAGGCGCAGGACCGACAACGTCATGGTATTCATAGTGCCATGCGTTCGTTGGACCAAGATCGAGCTGGTGGATCTCGGGGTGCTCAAGACCAGCATGCACGCCAACATGCTGGCACGAGCGAGACACGGTCGCCTGGACGGGATACTGCTCCTTCTAACATAGTTAGAAGTCCGAGCATATCCCGCTCCTCGCGCCGTTCGCCACTGCCGCCCACCACTCCAGCAGAAGCTTTGGCGCGAGCTCAACTGCTCCTGGATTACCCTCCAACGGCAGACAAGATCGATGAATGGAGGGCCACCATTCAGAGTCTCATCGGCTTCGCCAACGGCGACACTCCGTGGCAGCCGAGTACATCGCTGCCGCGGCAGGACTGCCAGGCACGAGCCGATGGTGACGAAACCAGTGGGGGTGCAACCACCATGCACTCTCCACCCCGAAGGCCAAGATCGCCGACTCGCCGGATCCACCTCGACAGCGGCTCCACCGCATCATCGGATCCATGAACTCGTCGCGATCAGCGCCAAGTTCTTCACGAACAACAGCTATAAGACGCTCTAACTCGCATCGAGCGCCGAAGAGAAGCGCGGCGTCAATCGGACCAGCGCGCTGGGCCCTCTGTCGACATGCATGCACCAGGGGAACTAGGCGACTTGCCGTACGCGGTAGGTTGCCCTGCGTTCACTCGTGAGCTGCGGCAAGTCCAGTGGCCCAGCACGAAGAATTTCAAGCCAGACATACCAGAGAAGTACGACGGCAAGTCGCATCCGTCGGAGTTTCTCAGCATCTACACCATCAAGGTGCGAGCTGCCGGGGGGCGGGACGACAAGATCCTGGCCAACTACTTCCCGCTGGTGCTCAAGCCCAATGTCAGATCCTGGCTCATGCACTTGCCGGACAACTCCATATCCTCCTGGGCAGACCTATGCCATCAGTTTGTCGGCGCCTTTACAGGCGGCCACAAGCCTCATGGCCAAGAGAGCGAGCTTCATCTGCTCGCCCAGAAGGAAGGAGAGCCCCTGCGCAAGTACATTCAGAGATTCAGCCGCGTACAACACAACATCCCAGATGTCCACCCTGCCGCGGTAATCAGCGTGTTCCATCAAAACGTGCGAAACCGCAGGATGCGGGAGGAGATGGTGATGTGCAAGATCAGAGACGTCAGTGAGCTATATGCCCTGGCCGACAAGTGTGCACGTGCTGAGGAAGGGAGGAAACTCCCCGGAGAGAATACAGAAGCAGGAGGATCTGATAGTGAGGAGGCTGCCCCGACAAAGAAAAACCAGCGGCGGAACAACAGGAAGAAGAAAGGCAAAGATGTGCTAGTCGTTGAGCAGTCCGGCAACGGAGGTGGCGCCAAGAAAGCCAAAGCTGGTAGCTCTGGCGAGGAGATTGCCGCATACACCAAATACCAGGTTGTGGCGGTCGCCGACAAGCAGGACGGCACCAACAAGCAGTACTGCAAGATCCACCACACCAAGGGCCATGACCTTCAGAGCTGCAAGAAGGTCGAGCAGCTTGTCGAGCAGCAAAAGGCTGAATACGAGCGACGCGACAAGGAGAAGGCCCAGGAAGGTGCTGGAGGACCGGCAAGAAACGCCCCAGCCGAGGAGGACGCCGCGGCAAGGCCAAGCAGCGGCAAGGAGACAGACCTCCCCGCGGCCGCGACAAGGATGAAGATGACGACGACGATGAAGATATGGATGATGACGAGACCGATGAGCAGGAGTTCCAGAAAGCCACAGAGGTCCTGTGCATTGACGGCGGTGCTTCTCTGCATACTTCACACTGCCAGCTTAAGCAGTGGGTGCGGGAAGTCAATGCGGCAGAACCACCCATCGAGTCACGCAAGCCTCTGAAATGGTCCAGCACGCCTATCATTTTTGATATTGAGGACCACCCTGATCGCATAACTGCGGTCGGGTGCTTGCCGATGTTGGTTTCACCAACTATCCGCAACCTCAAGGTCACTAAGATGCTAGTTGACGGCGGGGCCGGCTTGAACCTGATCTCCTCCGCGGTACTCCAGAAACTTGAGATCCCTGATGGCGAGCTCGAAGAGACCGGCACATTCCAAGGAATCAATCCGGGAAGGAGCAAGCCGAAGGGAAAGATCACGTTGCCGGTGAAATTTGGCAGCGAGTTGAACTTCAGGACTGACAGGGTCACTTTTGACGTTGCTGACTTTCCATTGCCTTACAATGGGATACTCGGCCGTCCAGCACTCGCCAAATTCATGGCAGCCTCTCACTATGCATACAACATGTTGAAGATGCCAGGCCCGATAAGTGTCATCTCTGTCCCTGGCGACAAGAAGGATGCTCTTATCTGCGCCGACAAGATCTACCGGGAAGCAGCAGCCCCAACAGATCGCAAGTCACTTGCCGTTGAAGCTCCCGGGGCGAAGAAGAAGACCTAGTCCGGCAAGAGTTCTGATGCCCACTCCGGCAAGCGCACCTCTTCGGAGTGCTGCGCTACCGTCGAGGACGCACCATCGAGCTCCACCGGCAAGTGTAAGAAGACAATGGCAGCTCCACCAGAGACCAAGAAGGTATCCACAAAGGAGGATGGCACTGGTGGTACCTTTACCATCAGTGCCACTCTCGACCCTAAATAGGAAAGCGCTCGTTCCTTTCCTGCGGGCGAACGTCGACGTATTTGCGTGGCAACCGTCTGACATCCCCGGTGTTCCCAGGAAAGTAATCGAGCACCATCTTGCCGTCTGTCCTCATGCGCGGCCAGTCAAGCAGAAAGTCAGGAAGCAGGCAGTGGAGCGCCAAGAATTCATCGCAGAAGAAATCAAGAAATTGGAAGCAGCAGGCCTTGTCAGAGGAGTGCTCCATCCTACGTGGTTGGCCAACCCTGTAGTCGTGCGCAAGGCAAACGGGAAATGGAGGCTTTGTATCGACTTTACCGATGTCAATAAAGCTTGTCCCAAAGACCCATTTCCCTTGCCGCGCATCGACCAGATTGTTGACTCCATGGCCGGATGTGACTTGCTTTCATTTCTTGATGCTTACTCAGGATACCATCAGATCTTCATGGCAGAAGAGGATGAGGAGAAGACCGCATTCATCACCCCATGCGGCACATACTGTTTCGTACGGATGCCTTTCGGTTTAAAGAATGCTGGTTCAACATTTGCAAGGGTAGTCCATGACGCTTTTGAGCCGCAAATACACAGAAATGTGGAATCCTACATGGATGACATAGTGGTCAAGAGCAAGGACAAGGCGACTCTGATTCAAGATTTAGACGAAACCTTTGCAAATCTGCGCAAGATCAACCTCAAGCTTAACCCCGAGAAGTGTGTGTTTGGAGTCCCCTCCGGCAAGCTTCTTGGGTTCTTCGTGTCTCAACGGGGAATTGAAGCCAATCCCGACAAAATCAAGGCCATTGACCAGATTGAAGCACCAAAGCGCGTCAAGGATGTACGAAGACTTGCCGGTTGCGTAGCTGCTCTCAGCAGGTTTATCTCTAGGTCTGCTGAGCGCGCCCAGCCATTTTGTAAAATATTGAAAAGGGCAGGTCCAATGAAATGGACTCCGGAAGCGGAGGCTGCACTGCAGGACTTAAAGAGATACCTGTCCTCCACTCCAACACTTGTCGCACCTAAGCCACAAGAGAAGTTGCTGCTATATATAGAGGCAACCAATCAAGTGGTTAGTGCTGCGTTAGTAGCGGAGAGGGAGGCGGATGATGAGCCAACAACCACGGCAGATGCATCCGGCGACAAGCAGGGGACTTCACCGGCAAGCTCTGGTCCCGACAAAGATGGATCTGCGCAGGCACGTGAGAAGATGCAGAAAAGAATGGTGCAGCGCCCAATTTACTTTGTCAGTTCCCTTCTGCAGGGGGCTAGGTCAAGGTACTCTGGTGTACAGAAATTGCTTTTCGGCCTTCTCATGGCCTCGAGAAAGCTGCGCCATTACTTCCAAGCACATGAGATCACAGTCGTCACTCATTTTCCGCTGAAGAGGATTCTGCAAAATCCAGAAGCAACAGGCAGGATTGTCGAGTGGGCACTGGAACTGTCAAGCTTTGGCCTCAAGTTTGAGAGCACTTCAACTATCCAAAGCAGAGCATTGGCGGAGTTCATAGCAGAATGGATGCCAACAGAAGATGAAGAAATTCCAGAAACGAGCATCCCCGTCAAGGAAGCAAGCAAAGAGTGGCTGATGTACTTTGATGGTGCCTTCTCACTGCAAGGCGCCGGTGCGGGCGTGCTACTTGTTGCACCCACCGGAGAGCACCTCAAGTACGTAGTCCAGATGCACTTTCCCAAGGAGCAAGCAACGAACAATACCCTAGAGTATGAAGGTTTGCTTGCCGGTCTCAGGATCGCAGCAGACCTTGGGATCAAGAAGCTCATTGTCAGGGGTGACTCACAGCTTTTCGTCCGCCAAGTGAACGAGAATTATCAGAGTCCGTTGATGGAAGCTTACGTTGATGAAGTGAGAAAGTTAGAAGAGCACTTTGACGGCCTACAGATGGAACATGTTCCAAGAGCAAAGAATGACATTGCCGATGGCCTGTCGAAGTGCGCCGCACTTAAGTTACCTATGGAACCAGGGATCTTTGTGCTCAAACTGACTCAACCGTCTGTAACGCCATCAACTAGACAGAGCAAGAAGAGGAAGTTGATTTCTAGTGACTATTTTCCGGCAGAGCTCCCCGAAGCCGCCACCAAGAAGGTCCTCAAGATCAACACCAAGGGTGCTGAGGAGCAGTCTGCTCCGGCAAGCCCTAGGGTTTGTTCCGTTGAAGCAGACGCTCCCGACAAGTTTTTCTCCGGCAAGCTTGCCGGGAAACGTCAAGCTCCGGCTGAGCCGCAGGTTCTCGCCGTAGAAGCGGATGTTCCCGCAGCAGCGGATGTGCCTTTAGTCCTTGTTGTCGAGCCGCAAGCTCCAGCATGGGCACAACAGATTGTCCGTTTCCTTCAGACAGGAGAACTTCCCGAAGAGCAAGAAGAAGCGGAAAGAGTAGCCCGGCAGTCAAGTATGTACCAGTTTGTCGACAACACACTAAACAGAAGAAGACTCAACGGCGTGAAATTGAAGTGTATTCACCGGGAAGACGGACAAAAGCTGTTGGCAGAGATACATGGAGGCATATGTGGTCACCACATTGGCGCAAGAGCACTTGCCGGCAAAGCATTCCGGCAAGGTTTCTTTTGGCCGACAGCCCTCCAGGATGCAACTGCACAAGTAACCAAGTGTGAAGCGTGCCAGTTCCATTCCAAGCAGATACACCAGCCAGCTCAAGCTCTCCAGACGATCCCTTTCTCCTGGCCATTTTCGGTCTGGGGGCTCGACATCCTCGACCCCTTTCCCCGAGCTGTCGGGGGCTTTGAGTACTTGTACGTTGCGATCGACAAGTTCACAAAGTGGCCAGAAGTGGAAGCAGTGAGGAAGGTGACAACACAGTCAGCAGTCAAGTTCTTCAGGTCGATTGTTTGCTGCTTCGGGATCCCTAACAGGATCATCACCGACAACGGCACGCAATTCACGAGCTGCACCTTCATGCAGTACGTCCAAGATCTTGGCGCCAAGGTCTGCTTCGCTTCTGTTGCTCATCCGAGAAGTAACGGTCAAGCTGTCGGTGTACTAGAGTAGGGGTACCCTAGTATCCCGAACTCGTGCACGGGCAGTTGCAGCACCCGCGGCAGGGTTTTCCTAGTGACCGCCAAGGTCCTCCGCGGTTCCTTTGGAGCCATTCAAGAACAAAGTGTTCAAGGCCCCGGCAAGAGGAGCTTGCCGGGAAGGCCACTCAAGGCACGAAGGAAACAAGACCCCGGCAAGAGGAGCTTTCCGGGAAGGCTCGGTGAGCGACAAGCTCCCGAGCACGACAAGGATTCAGCCGCGGCAAGGTGCTTGCTGCGGCAGGCAACCTCTCTTCATCTCCGCTCCAGCTCATCCACCAACGTGTCGCCATGGGGCCATTCCAGGCGTGCGTGTCAAGAAGCTGTGCAGCCAGCGGGGAGCAGCGATAAGCGGCGCTGACAAGCTTACCATCGTGGAAAACGGTGGCGCACCTGACGGTCCCTGTTGCACTGTTTAGGCGACAGGGACGGGCATTTATTGATCTTGTCCCTGGCCGTCAGAGTTAGGTATAATGCACTGTACAAGTCGGTGTACCAACTACTGTTTTTCCATTTGTACCCTCATCTACGTTGCCACCTGTCGGAGACCCCTTGAGCCTATAAAAGGAGGCCCATGAGCAACGAAGAAAGGGTTCGGTTCATTCGACTCATTCAAGACCACACTCACTCAAGCTAGGTTTTGTAGCTCTCATTGCTCCCTAGCAAGAACACAATACAATCAACCAAGCAGCAGTAGGAGTATTATCTCTCTGGAGAGCTCCGAAGCTGGGTAAACTACTCGTGTGCATCGCCTCGATCTGCTCTTCGTGCAATCTCCGCCCCCCACCGAAACAAAAGTGACTCGGTCCGCCAGGTCCCATAGGTGTTCGTGGGTCACGATCAGCTTCCCCGACATCTTTGGCGCGCCAGGTAGGGGGCGTCGAGGCTGTCTGAACCTGATCCGGTGTTCACACGAGCAACATCTTCATCACCTTCGTCAACATGCCACCGAAGAAGAAGGCTTCGGCGGCAGCAGAGCCGTCCGCGTCAAACCCCACCACCGGAGCTGACGAGTGGTGGGGAAGACGCTGGCGGAGGAACGGGCGTCGTCGAGGGAGCCCACGATGCTGCCAAGTCCAAGGACAAGGCGGCGCAGGCTTTGGCGTCCGAATACGTACCGCGTCCGTCTAAAGAGGCACGAGACCGACAGTTTCATGGTGCTCGCAGCGCCATACGCTCGTTGGATCAAGGACAAGCTGGAGGATCCCGAAGCCCTCGAGACCAGCGTGCTCGCCAGCATGCTGGTACGAGCGGAGTACGATCGCCTGGACGGGATGCTGCTCCTTCTAACTTGGTTAGAAGTCCGAGCACATCCTGTTCCTCGCACCGTACGCCTTTGCCACCCACCACTCCAGCAGAAGCCTTGGCGAGAGCTCAACTGCTTCTAGACAACCCTCCAACGGCTGACAAGTTCGACGAATGGAGGGCCACCATCCAGAGTCTCATCGGCTTTGCCAACAGCGACGTTCCGCGGCATTCAACCGCGTCCTTGCCGCGGCGCGACGACAAGGCACGAGCCGGTGGCGACGAGACATGTGGGGGTGCAACCACCATGCACTCTCCATCCCGAAGGCCAAGATCGCCGACTCGCCGGATCCACCTCGACAGCGACTCCACCGCGTCGTCGGATCCACGAGCTCGCCGTGATCAGCTCCAAGTTTTCAAGAACGGCAACAAGAAGACGCTCGAACCCGCATCGAGCGCCGAAGAGAAGCGCGACGTCAATCCGACCAACGCGCTGGGCCCGCTGTTGACATGCAAGCGCCAGGGGAACCAGGTGACTTGCCGTACGCGGTAGGTTGCCCTGCGTTCACTCGTGAGCTGCGGCAAGTCCAGTGGCCCGACAAGAAAAATTTCAAGCCAGACGTGCCAGAGAAGTATGATGGCAGGACGCATCCATCGGAGTTCCTCAGCATCTACACCATTGCGGTGCAGGCTGCAGGGGGACGAGACGACAAGATCCTCGCCAACTACATCCCGCTGGTGCTCAAACCCAATGTTAGATCTTGGCTCATGCACTTGCCGGACAGTTCCATATCTTCTTGGGCAGATCTATGCCATCAGTTTGTCGGCGCCTTCACAGGCGGCCACAAGCCCCATGGCCAAGAGAGTGACCTTCACCTGCTCGCTCAGAAGGAAGGAGAGTCCCTGCGCAAGTTTATTCAGAGATTCAGCCGTGTGCACTACAACATCCCAGAGGTCCACCCTGCTGCGGTGATCAGCGCGTTTCATCAGAATGTGTGGAACCGCAGGATGAGGGAGGAAATGGCGATGTGCAAAGTCAAGGACATCAGTGAACTGTATGCCTTGGCCGACAAGTGTGCACGTGCTGAGGAAGGAAGAAGACTCCCAGGAGAGAATGTTGGAGCAGGATCTGACAGTGAGGAGACCGCCCCGGCAAAGAAGAGCCGGCGGCGGAACAACAGAAAGAAGAAAAGCAAAGAGGTACTAGTTGTCGAGCAGTCCGGCAACGGAGGTGGCGCTAAGAAGGCCAAAGCTGGTGGCTCCGGCAAGGAGGTTGCCGCGGACACCGACCGCCTAGCTGTGGCGGCCGCCGACAAGCAGGACAACTCCAACAAACAGTACTGCAAGATTCACCGCACAAAGGGCCATGACCTCCAGAGCTGCAAGAAGGTCGAGCAACTTGTTGAACAGCAGAAGGCTGAGTACGAGCGGCGAGACAAGGAGAAGGCCCAAGAAGGTGCTGGGGCAGTTAGCAAGAAGAGACCCGGCCGGGGAGGACGCCGCGGCAAGGCCAAGCAGCGGCAAGGAGACAGACCTCCCTGTGGCCACGACAAGGATGAAGACGACAATGACGATGAAGATATGGAAGATGATGAGGCTGATGAGCAGGAGTTTCAGAAAGCAACAGAGGTCCTCTGTGTTGACGGTGGTGCTTCTCTGCATAACTCACACCGCCAACTCAAGCAATGGATGCGGGAGGTTAATGCAGCAGAACCATCTGTAGAGTCACGCAGGCCTCTGAAGTGGTCCAGCACGCCTATCATCTTTGATATTGAGGACCACCCTGATCGCGTAACTGCGGTCGGGTGTTTGCCGATGTTGGTCTCACCAACTATCCGCAACCTCAAGGTCACCAAGATGTTAGTTGACGGCGGGGCCGGTTTAAACCTGATCTCCTCCGTAGTGCTCCAGAAGCTTCAAATCCCTGACGGCGAGCTCGAAGAGACTGGCACTTTCCAAGGAATCAACCCAGGAAGGAGCAAGCCGAAAGGGAAGATCACACTGCCAGTAACATTTGCCAGCGAGTTAAATTTCAGGACTGAGAGGGTCACGTTCGACGTTGCCGATTTCCCATTGCCCTACAATGGAATACTTGCCCGTCCAGCACTCGCCAAGTTCATGGCAGCCTGTCATTATGCATACAACTTGCTCAAGATGCCCGGCCCGATAAGCGTCATTTATGTCCATGGTGACAAGAAGGATGCGCTTATCTGCGCCGACAAGATTTACCGGGATGCAGCAGCTGCGACAGATAGCAAATCACTTGCCGCTGAAGCTCCCGGGGGGAAGAAGAAGACCACTTTGTCCGGCAAGAGCTCTGATGCCCACTCCGGCAAGCGCACCTCTTCGGAGTGCTGCGCTACCGTCGAGGACGCACCATCGAGCTCCACCGCAAGTGCAAGAAAAAGATGGCAGCTCCACCGAAGACCAAAAAGGTGCCCGCCAAGGAGGACGGCACTGGTGGTACCTTCACCATCAGTGCCACGCTTGACACTAAATAGGAAGACGCGCTCGTTGCTTTCCCGCGGGCGAATGTCGATGTGTTTGCATGGCAACCGTCTGACATCCCCGGTGTTCCCCGGAAAGTAATTGAGCACCACTTAGCTGTCTGTCCTCATGCGCGGCCCGTCAAGCAAAAAGTCAGGAAGCAGGCAGTGGAGCGCCAAGAATTCATAGCAGAAGAGATCAAGAAGTTGGAAGCAGCAGGCCTTATTAGAGGAGTGCTCCATCCCACGTGGTTGGCCAATCCGGTAGTTGTACGAAAGGCAAATGGGAAATGGAGACTTTGTATTGACTTCACGGATGTTAATAAAGCTTGTCCCAAAGACCCATTTCCTTTGCCACGTATCGACCAGATTGTTGACTCCACGACTGGATGTGACTTGCTTTCATTTCTTGATGCATACTCCGGATATCATCAGATCTTCATGGCAGAAGAGGACGAAGAAAAAACCGCATTCATTACACCATGTGGCACATACTGTTTCATACGGATGCCTTTCGGTTTGAAGAATGCTGGTTCAACGTTTGCAAGAGTAGTCCAAGACGCTTTTGAGCCCCAAATGCACAGAAATGTAGAAGCCTACATGGATGACATAGTGGTCAAGAGAAAGGACAAAGCAACTCTGGTTCAAGATTTGGATGAGACCTTTGCAAATCTGCGCAAGATTAACCTCAAGCTCAATCCCAAGAAGTGCGTGTTTGGAGTTCGCTCCGGCAAGCTTCTCGGGTTCTTCGTGTCTCAGAGGGGAATTGAAGCCAATCCCGACAAGATCAAGGCCATTGAGCAGATTGAAGCACCAAAGCGCGTCAAGGATGTCCGAAGACTTGCCGGTTGCGTGGCTGCTCTCAGCAGGTTTATCTCTAGGTCTGCTGAGCGCGCCCTGCCATTTTTCAAGATTTTGAAAAAGGCAGGTCCAATGAAATGGATTCCCGAAACAGAGGCTGCGCTGCAGGACATAAAGAGGTACCTGTCCTCTACTCCAATACTTGTCGCACCAAAGCCACAAGAGAAGTTGCTGCTATACATAGCGGCAACCAATTAAGTGGTTAGCGCTGCGTTAGTAGCGGAGAGGGAGGCAGATGAGGAGCCGGCAACCGAGGCAGATAAATCCAGCGACAAGCAGGGGGATTCACCGACAAGCTCTGGTCCCGACAAGGACGGATCTGCGCAGGATTGCGAGAAGATGCAGAGAAGGATGGTGCAGCGCCCAGTCTACTTTGTCAGTTCCCTTCTGCAGGGGGCTAGGTCAAGGTATTCTGGTGTGCAGAAATTTCTTTTCGGCCTCCTCATGGCCTCGAGAAAGTTGCGCCATTACTTCCAAGCACATGAGATAACAGTTGTCACTCGCTTTCCGCTGAAAAGAATACTGCAAAATCCAGAAGCAACATGCAGGATTGTCGAGTGGGCACTGGAACTGTCAAGCTTTGGCCTCAAGTTTGAAAGCACTTCAACTATCCAGAGCAGAGCATTGGCAAAGTTTATAGCAGAATGGACGCCAACGCAAGATGAAGAAATTCCAGAGACGAGCATCCCCGTCAAGGAAACAAGTAAAGAGTGGCTGTGTCGGTGTACTAGAGTAGGGGTACCCTAGTATCCCGAACTCGTGCACGGGCAGTTGCAGCACCCCGCGGCAGGGCTTGCCTAGTGACCGCCAAGGTCCTCCGCGGCCCCTTTGGAGCCATTCAAGAACAAAGTGTTCAAGGCCCCGACAAGAGGAGCTTGCGGGAAGGCCACTCAAGGCACGAAGGAAACAAGGCCCCGGCAAGCGGAGCTTGCCGGGAAGGCTCGGTGAGCGACAAGCTCCCGAGCGCGACAAGGATTCAGCCGCGGCAAGGTGTTTGCCGCGGTAGGCAACCTCTCTTCATCTCCGCTCCAGCTCATCCACCAACGTGTCGCCATGGGGCCATTCCAGGCGTGCGTGTCAAGAGGATGTGCAGCCAGCGGAGAGCAGCGATAAGCGGCGCTGACAGGCTTACCATCGTGGCAAACGGTGGTGCGCTTGCCGGTCCCTGTTGCACTATTCAGGCGACAGGGACGAGCATTTATTGATCTTGTCCCTTGCCGTCAGAGTTAGGTATAATGCACTGTACACTGTACAAGTCGGTGTACCAACTACTGTTTTCCCATTTTTGCCCTCGTTTACGTTGCCACTTGTGGTGACCACTTGAGACTATAAAAGGAGGCCCATGTGCAACGTAGAAAGGGTTCGGTTCATTCGACTCATTCGAGACCACACTCACTCAGGCTAGGTTTTGTAGCTCTCATTGCTCCCTGGCAAGAACACAATACAATCAACCAAGCAGCAGTAGGAGTATTATCTCTCCGGAGAGCTCCGAAGCTGGGTAAACTGCTCGTGTGCATCACCTCGATCTGCTCTTCGTGCAACCTCCGCCCCCCACCGAACCTAAAGGGGCTCGGTCCGCCGGTCCCATAGGTGTTCGTGGGTCCGATCAGCTTCCCCGACATCTTTGGCGCGCCAGGTAGGGGGCGTCGAGGCTGTGTGAACCTGATCCGGCGTTCACACGAGCAACAATCTTCATCATCTTCATCAACATGCCACCGAAGAAGAAGGCTTCGGCAGCAGCAGAGCCGTCCGCGTCGAACCCACCACCGCCGGAGCTGACGAGTGGTGGGGAAGACGCTGGCGGAGGAACGGACGTCGTCGAGGGAGCCCACGACGCCGCCAGGTCCAAGGACAAGGCGGCGCAGACCTCGGCATCCGTATATGCACCGCGCCCATCTCAGGACGCGCGGGACCGACAGCGTCATGGTGCTCGCAGCGCCATACGCTCGTTGGATCAAGGCCAAGCTGGAGGATCCCGAAGCCCTCGGGGCCAGCATGCACGCCAGCATGCTGGTACGAGCGGAGTACGATCGCCCGGACGAGATGCTGCTCCTCCTAACTTGTTTAGGAGTCCGAGCATATCCCGTTCCTCGCACCGTATGCCATTGCCACCCACCACTCCAGCAGAAGCCTTGGCGAGAGCCCAGCTGCTTCTAGACTACCCTCCAACGGCCGACAAGGTCGACGAATGGAGGGCCACCATCCAGAGTCTCATCGGCTTTGCCAACGGCGACGTTCCGCGGCAACCAACTGCGTCCTTGCCGCGGCGAGACGACAAGGCACGAGCCGGAGGCGACGAGACCTGCGGGGGTGCAACCACCATGCACTCCCCTTCCCGAAGGCCAAGATCACCAGCTCCTCGGATCCACCTCGACAGTGACTCCACCGTGTCATCGGATCCACGAGCTCGCCGTGATCAGCGCCAAGTTCTTCAAGAACGGCAACAAGAAGACGCTCGAACTCGCATCGAGCGCCGAAGAGAAGCGCGGCGTCAATCCGACCAACGCGCTGGGCCCGCTGTTGACATGCATGCGCCAGGGGAACCAGGCGACTTGCCATACGCGGTAGGTTGCCCTGCGTTCACTCGTGAGCTGCGGCAAGTCCAGTGGCCCGACAAGAAAAATTTCAAGCCAGACGTGCCAGAGAAGTATGATGGTAGGATGCACCCATCGGAGTTCCTCAGCATCTACACCATCGCGGTGCAGGCTGCAGGGGGACGAGACGACAAGATCCTCGCCAATTACTTCCCACTGGTACTCAAGCCAAATTTTAGATCTTGGCTCATGCACTTGCCGAACAGTTCTATATCTTCTTGGGCAGATTTGTGCCATCAGTTTGTCGGCGCCTTCACAGGCGGCCACAAGCCTCATGGCCAAGAGAGTGACCTTCACCTGCTCGCCCAAAAGGAAGGAGAGTCCCTGCGCAAGTTCATTCAGAGATTCAGCCGTGTGCACTACAACATCCCAGATGTCCACCCTGCCGTGGTGATCAGCGCATTTCATCAGAATGTGCGAAACCGCAGGATGAGGGAGGAGATGGCGATGTGTAAAGTCAAGGACGTCAGTGAGCTGTATGCCTTGGCCGACAAGTGTGCACGTGCTGAGGAAGGAAGAAGACTCCCAGGAGAGAATGTTGAAGCATGATCTGACAGTGAGGAGACCGCCCCGGCAAAGAAGAGCCGGCGGCGGAACAACAGGAAGAAGAAGAGCAAAGAGGTATTAGTTGTCGAGCAGTCCGGTAACGGAGGCGGCGCCAAGAAGGCCAAGGTTAGTGGCTCCAGCAAGGAGGTTGCCGCTGACACCGACCGCCAAGCTGTGGCGGCCGCCGACAAGCAGGACAGCTCCAACAAACAGTACTGCAAGATTCATCACACCAAGGGCCACGACCTCCAGAGCTGCAAGAAAGTCGAGCAGCTTGTTGAACAGCAGAAGGCTGAGTACGAGCGGCGAGACAAGGAGAAGGCCCAGGAAGGTACTGTAGCAGCTAGCAAGAAGCGACCCGGCCGGGGAGGACGCCGCGGCAAGGCCAAGCAGCGGCAAGGAGACAGACCTCCCCGCGGCCGCGACAAGGATGAAGACGACGAAGACGATGAAGCTGATGAGCAGGAGTTTCAGAAAGCCACGGAGGTTCTCTGCGTTGACGGTGGTGCTTCTCTGCATACCTCACACCGCCAGCTCAAGCAATGGATGCGGGAGGTTAATGCAGCAGAACCATCCGTAGAGTCACGCAGGCCTCTGTAGTGGTCCAGCACGCCCATCATCTTTGATATTAAGGACCACCCTGATCGCATAACTGCGGTCGGATGCTTGCCGATGTTGGTCTCACCAACTATCCGCAACCTCAAGGTCACTAAGATGTTGGATGACGGCGGGGCCGGCTTGAACCTGATCTCCTCTGCAGTGCTCCAGAAGCTTCAAATCCCTAACAGCGAGCTCGAAGAGACTGGCACTTTCCAAGGAATCAACCCAGGAAGGAGCAAGCCAAAGGGGAAGATCACACTGCCAGTAACATTTGGCAGCGAACTGAATTTCAGGACTGAGAGGGTCACATTCGACGTTGCTGATTTCCCATTGCCCTACAATGGAATATTTGGCCGTCCAGCACTCGCCAAGTTCATGGCAGCCTCTCATTATGCATACAACCTACTCAAGATGCCCAGCCTGATAAGTGTCATTTCTGTTCATGGCGACAAGAAAGATGCTCTTATCTGCGCCGACAAGATTTACCGGGATGCAGCAGCCGCGGCAGATAGCAAATCACTTGCCGCTGAAGCTCCCGGGGGGAAGAAGAAGACCACTTTGTCCGGCAAGAGCTCTGATGCCCACTCCGGCAAGCGCACCTCTTCGGAGTGCTGCGCTACCTTCGAGGATGCACCATCGAGCTCCACCGGCAAGTGCAAGAAAATGATGGCAGCTCCACCGAAAACCAGGAAGGTGCCCGCCAAGGAGGACGGCACTGGTGGTACCTTCACCATCAGTGCCATGCTTGACCCTAAATAGGAAAGCGCGCTCGTTGCTTTCCTGCGGGCGAATGTCGATGTGTTTGCATGGCAACCGTCTGACATCCCCGGCGTTCCCAGGAAAGTAATTGAGCACCACCTAGCTGTCTGTCCTCATGCGCGGCCCGTCAAGCAAAAAGTTAGGAAACAGGCAGTAGAGCGTCAAGAGTTCATAGCAGAAGAAATCAAGAAGTTGGAAGCAGCATGCCTTGTTATGGGAGTGCTCCACCCCACGTGGTTGGCCAATCCGGTAGTTGTACGAAAGGCAAATGGGAAATGGAGACTCTGTATCGACTTCACAGATGTTAATAAAGCTTGTCCCAAAGACCCATTTCCCTTGCCGCGTATCGACCAGATTGTTGACTCCACGGCTATATGTGATTTGCTTTCATTTCTTGATGCATATTCAGGATATCATCAGATCTTCATGGCAGAAGAGGATGAGGAGAAAACCGCATTCATCACCCCATGTGGCACATACTGCTTTATACGGATGCTTTTTGGGCTAAAGAATGCGGGTTCAACGTTTGCAAGAGTAGTCCATGACGCTTTTGAGCCGCAAATGCACAGAAATGTAGGAGCCTACATGGATGATATAGTGGTCAAGAGAAAGGACAAAGCAACTTTGGTCCAAGATTTAGATGAGACCTTTGCAAATATGCGCAATATCAACCTCAAACTCAACCCCGAGAAGTGCGTGTTTGGAGTTCCCTCCGGCAAGCTTCTCGGGTTCTTCGTGTCTCAGAGGGGAATTGAAGCCAATCCCGACAAGATCAAGGCCATTGAGCAGATTGAAGCACCAAAGCGCGTCAAGGATGTAAGAAGGCTTGCCGGTTGCGTGGCTGCTCTCAGCAGGTTTATCTCTAGGTCAGCTGAACACGCCGTGCCATTTTTCAAGATTTTGAAAAAGGCAGGTCCAATGAAATGGACTCCCGAAGCGGAGGCTGCGTTGCAGGACTTAAAGAGGTACCTGTCCTCCACTCCAATACTTGTCGCACCTAAGCCAGAAGAGAAGTTTCTGCTTTATATAGAGGCAACCAATCAAGTGGTTAGTGCTGCGTTAGTAGCGGAAAGGGAGGCAGATGATGAGCCGGCAACCGAGGCAGATGCATCCAGCGACAAGCAGGGGGCTTCGCTGTCAAGCTCTGGTCCCGACAAGGACAGATCTGCGCAGGATTGCGAGAAGATGCAGAAAAGGATGGTGCATCGCCCAGTTTACTTTGTCAGTTCCCTTCTGCAGGGGGCTAGGTCAAGGTATTCTGGTGTGCAGAAATTGCTTTTCGGTCTTCTCATGGCCTCGAGAAAGCTGCGCCATTACTTCCAAGCACATGAGATAACAGTTGTCACTCGCTTTCCGCTGAAGAGGATATTGCAAAATCCAGAAGCAACGGGCAGGATTGTCGAGTGGGCACTGGAACTGTCAAGCTTTGGCCTCAAGTTTGAAAGCACGTCAACTATCTAGAGCAGAGCATTGGCAGAGTATATAGCAGAATGGACGCCAACACAAGATGAAGAAATTCCAAAGACGAGCATCCCCGTCAAGGAAGCAAGTAAAGAGTGGCTGATGTACTTTGACGGTGCCTTCTCGCTGCAAGGCGCCGGTGCCGGCGTGCTGCTTATCGCACCCACCGGAGAGCACCTCAAGTACATAGTCCAAATGCACTTTCCCAAGGAGCAAGCAACAAATAATACTGCAGAGTATGAAGGCTTGCTTGCTGGACTCAGAATAGCAGTAGACCTTGGGATCAGGAAGCTTATTGTCAGTGGTGACTCGCAACTTGTCGTCCGCCAAGTAAACAAAGATTATCAGAGTCCGTTGATGGAAGCCTACGTTGATGAAGTGAGAAAGCTAGAGGAGCACTTTGAAGGCCTACAAATGGAACATGTCCCAAGAGCTAAGAATGATATTGCTGATGGCCTGTCAAAGTGCGCCGCACTCAGATTACCTGTGGAACCAGGAATTTTTGTGCTCAAGCTAACTCAACCAACTGTAACACCATCAACCGGACAGAGCAAGAAGAGAAAGTTGGTTTCTGGTGACTACTTTCCGGCAGAGCTCCCTGAAGCCGCCACCAAGAAGCTCCCCAAAATCAACGCAGATATCGCTGAGGAGCAGTCTGCTCCGACAATCCCTAGGGTTTGTTTCGTTGAAGCAGACGCTCCCGACAAGTTTTGCTCTGGCAAGCTTGTCGGGGATCATCAAGCTCTGGCTGAGCCGCAGGTTCTTGCCGTAGAAGCTGATGTTCCCGCAGCGGCAGATGTGCCTTTAGTCCTTGTTGTCGAGCCGCAGGCTCCAGCATGGGCACAACAGATCGTCCATTTTCTTCAGACATGAGAACTTCCCGAAGAGCAAGAAGAAGCGGAAAGAGTAGCCCGGCAGTCAAGTATACCAGTTTGTCGACAACACACTGTACATAAGAAGACTCAACGGTGTGAAATTGAAGTGTATTTGCCAGGAAGATGGACAGAAGCTGTTGGCAGAGATACACGGAGGCATATGTGGTCACCAAATTGGCGCAAGAGCACTTGCTGGCAAAGCTTTCCGGCAAGGTTTCTTCTGGCCGACAGCCCTCCAGGATGCAACTGCACAAGTAACCAAGTGTGAAGCGTGCCGGTTCCATTCAAAACAGATACACCAGCCAGCTCAAGCTCTCCAGAGAATCCCTTTATCCTGGCCATTTTCGGTCTGGGGGCTCGACATCCTCGGCCCCTTCCCCCGAGCTGTCGGGGGCTTTGAGTACTTGTACGTCGCAATCGACAAGTTCACAAAGTGGCCGGAAGTGGAAGCAGTGAGGAAGGTGACATCACAGTCAGCAGTCAAGTTCTTCAGGTCAATTGTTTTCCGTTTTGGGATTCCTAACTGGATCATCAGCGACAACGACACACAATTCACGAGTCGCACCTTCATGCAGTACGTCCAAGATCTTGGCGCCAAGGTCTGCTTTGCTTCTGTTGCTCATCCGAGAAGCAACGATCAAGCAGAGAGGGCAAATGCTGAAGTGCTGCGAGGACTCAAGACCAGAACTTTCGATAGGCTGCGCAAGTGCGGAAGAAACTGGATTGAGGAGCTGCCGGTGGTTCTTTGGTCGATCAGGACGACGCCAAATCGAGCCACTGGCCAGACACCTTTTGCTCTAGTCTATGGAGCAGAGGCAGTTCTCCCCACGGAACTCGTATACGGGTCACCTCGAGTACTCGCTTATGACGCGCCGAACAACAAGGTCGCCTTCCTCGAAGCTTCTGGCACTAACTTTGCGGCTATGGTAGCGGCGCAAAGCTTGCTGGTAACGAGCAGCTCGTACAGCAGCCTGAAGACGATCCTCCTCGAGGAGCAGCGCGTCATCTTGTCGCAGCTGCTCTTGCTCAAGCTCATCATAAGCTGTCACATCCCTAGCTATTGGTAGTGCTCTAGGCTAGCTTCATGTGTGCATCATGTCTATATTTTTGGAATTTGAATTGAGGAAATTTGGAAGCCTCAAAAACTTAAATAAAAGAAGGGCAAAGAACCCTGGAAATCTCATTCTTTGTTTCCAAGATGTCCTTTTGCAATGTTTGAGAATTTTGGCAAGAGCTATATATCAAACCAGAATTTAGGAACATTTTTGAGGATTTATTTTTGGGACTCTGAATTTAAATCAATAGCTATTTGAATTTGAGTTATATTCATATAACTAGAATATAATTTCAAATATCTTTGAAACATTTTATGTGCATTTGGAAATGTCCATTTTGCAACATAAAATCATTCAAGGGGTTTTGTCACTGTTTTGAAATTGTTTTGAATTTTGAACAGTGGCAGAATATTTAACAAAAG
>LR880968.1:823340767-823353704 GCA_904067115.1 Aegilops sharonensis | reverse complement strand
GGAGGGGAGGCGCCCCCGGCAGGCTCGTTCGGCTCAGCTTCAGGCTTGGCCTGCTCCTCCGCGCCGGCAAGCTCCTCTTGGTCGGCAAGGCTTGCCGCCTCTGCTGCCTCGGCCTCCTCCACAGTGAACCCAAACTCACCGGCGGCAGCAGCTTCCGCCGCCTCCTCCAGCCTGGTGGCGATGCGCTGCAGCTCGGCGTCGGTGGTGTCGCGGGTGAGCCACTTCTGCTCGTCGGCACGGATTGGCACTTCTTCCAAGCTGTCGAAGAATTGCTGCACGATGTCGTCGGCGGGCTCTTGCCAAGTTGGAACGATTCCATGGGAATCGCACAACGGCATCATCGCACGGATGCGGTCAAGCGAAGAGTTGGTGCACAAAGGAACGACCCCCCTCGGCAACATGAACCACTCGGGGCGATCTGGGTCAGGCTTGAACAGCTCCAGCAGCATCGCATCCAGCTCCAAGACGGTGAAGTTCCAGTTGAGGCCTGGGCGCAGCCTCATGATGTCCGCCGCATTTTGGAACTCCCAAGCAGGCCTCCTCCTCTCCTGCAAGGGCGCAATGCGGCGGCGAAGGAAATCCGCGCCAACAGCGCCTACGGTGAGCCCAGCATGCCTGAGGCGCAAGATCCAGGTCACGGCAATCTTCAACCTCGCATCCTCCGGAGCCAAGTTACTCCAATCGTTGCCGCGCACTATGGGAGTTTGGCGCAGGGCAGTGAAAGGCTGCGGGTTCTCCTCTATGATCCAACACCAATCGGCTCTCCACTCCTCCCACTTGCTACGGAGCTCTCCTTCCAGATATGCTTCTTTCTTGCCAATCCTGGAGATCCAAGCAATCCCTTCGGCAAGCGGCTCTCCTCTCACAACGCGGGGCATGAAGTAGTGGCGGAAGAGGGCTACATTTGGGTGGACTCCGACAAAGTTTTTGCAAAGGTGTGCGAAAACCGCCATGGTCAGGACGGCGTTGGGGGTGAAATCAAGGAGGCGGAGGCCGTAGGTGTTCATGATGTCACAAAAGAATTCGGAAAAGGGCGGGCAGAGCCCGCAGTAGAAGAAAAGCGCGAAGAAGGGATACCCGACAGAAACCTTCTCGGATGCGGCGGCGGAAATCACCCTCGTGCGCGGGTGTGCCCGTGTCTCCGTCGACCAGAAAAGGTAGTACAGTTCCCGCAACTCCTTCGCGTCGAGCAGGGGGTTGAGGGTGGCCCGCTCCTTCCGCAGCGCCGCGAGCCGCCGCGCCTCGGCCGACTTCACTCCTTTCCCCTTGTCGGCTTTCGGAGCCATGGCGGAGGTGGTGGAGGAGGCCGACGGCATTGATGGCGCCGGTGGCGATGGGGGGCGGAGCGTCGCTCTTTTCGGACTTGACAAGAAGGGGGGACGGCGGTGGTTTTTGAGATGTGACAGCAATGGCAAGGTGGGCGTCTTGCCCCTGTTTCCCCTGCTTATAAGGAGGAAGAGGGGGCAGACGTTCCGCTTTTTCAATTAAAGAAAGGCCCCACGATCTTTCCCACGACGCCACATTCGGCGTGTGCTATTCGTGGGAGACGTGGTGGGTCCGGGGCGAGTAACTGCGCGATCTAGGCCGTGCGTGCCCGTGCACTGTTTTGGGCCTGGCCCAACAGAGCTCGGCGCCGTGTGTGGCCCAGGCCCGGGGGCTCCTGTCGGTGTACTAGAGTAGGGGTACCCTAGTATCCCGAACTCGTGCACAGGCAGTTGCAGCACCCCGCGGTAGGGTTTGCCTAGTGACCGCCAAGGTCCTCCGCGGCTCCTTTGGAGCCATTCAAGAACAAAGTGTTCAAGGCCCCGGCAAGAGGAGCTTGCCGGGAAGGCCACTCAAGGCACGAAGGAAACAAGACCCCGGCAAGAGGAGCTTGCCGGGAAGGCTCGGTGAGCGACAAGCTCCCGAGCGCGACAAGGATTCAGCCGCGGCAAGGTGCTTGCCGCGGCAGGCAACCTCTCTTCATCTCCGCTCCAGCTCATCCACCAACGTGTCGCCATGGGGCCATTCCAGGCGTGCGTGTCAAGGAGCTGTGCAGCCAGCGGGGAGCAGCGATAAGCGTTGCTGACAAGCTTACCATCGTGGAAAACGGTGGCGCACCTGTCGGTCCCTGTTGCACTGTTTAGGCGACAGGGACGGGCATTTATTGATCTTGTCCCTGGCCGTCAGAGTTAGGTATAATGCACTGTACAAGTCGGTGTACCAACTAATGTTTTTGCATTTGTACCCTCATCTACGTTGCCACCTGTCGGAGACCCCTTGAGCCTATAAAAGGAGGCCCATGAGCAATGTAGAAAGGGTTCGGTTCATTCGACTCATTCGAGACCACACTCACTCAAGCTAGGTTTTGTAGCTCTCATTGCTCCCTAGCAAGAACACAATACAATCAACCAAGCAGCAGTAGGAGTATTATCTCTCCGGAGAGCTCCGAAGCTGGGTAAACTACTCGTGTGCATCGCCTCGATCTGCTCTTCGTGCAATCTCCGCCCCCCACCGAACCAAAAGGGACTCGGTCCGCCAGGTCCCATAGGTGTTCGTGGTTCACGATCAGCTTCCCCGACACAAGCGGAGAGGGCGAATGCTCAAGTGCTGCGCGGGCTCAAGACCAGGACTTTCGACAGGCTGCGCAAGTGCGGAAAGAACTGAATTGAGGAGCTGCCGGTGGTTCTTTGGTCGATCAGGACGACGCCAAATCGAGCCACTGGCCAGACACCTTTCGCTCTAGTCTATGGAGCAGAGGCAGTTCTCCCCACGGAACTCGTATACGGGTCACCTCGAGTGCTCGCTTATGATGAGCTTGAGCAAGAGCAGTTGCGACAAGATGACGCGCTGCTCCTTGAGGAGGACCGTCTTCAGGCCGCTGTACGAGCTGCTCGATACCAGCAAGCTTTGCGCCGCTACCATAGCCGCAAAGTTAATGCCAGAAGTCTCGAGGAAGGCGACCTTGTTCTTCGGCGTGTTCAGTCCGCCAAGAATTCCAACAAGTTGACGCCGAAGTGGGAAGGCCCTTACCGGGTGAAACGAGTCACTAGGCCTGGTGCTGTCCGCCTTGAGACCGAAGATGACATTCCGGTGAGCAACTCCTGGAACATTGAGCATCTTCGTAAGTTTTACCCGTAAGGCGCGGTTGCCGGAACCTGTTCCGGCAACCACCTTTTGTACAAGTCTTGCCGATGTTGCATGTAATCCTTTGTACAAAGCCGGGCGCAGACCCCGTGCATAAGTAAAGCTCATGTGTTCCGCACATCTTGTCAATTTCGTGCTTTCTACTTTTTTTGCATGCGTTATCTGACACTTTGTGCAGCGCCTACCCCCCGGTAAGCAATAATGAGCCGTAAGGCTCCATATCTTTATTTTCTCTTCTTTCTCTTTCTCAAAGAAAGGAAGGTTCCCTCGCCCATAAGTTTGCTGGGGGGAAAGGAGAAGATAATGGTGTGGACCAAGCGTCGTTCGAGGAAGTTTCACCTTACCGGGAAGCAAGCGACAGAAAAGCTAAGTTGCTAAAGTAGTCAGCTTCGACTCAAGATCTGCGTTGGAGTCCTTGGCGGCGCCTCGTCGTCCTCGATCTTCTCCTTCAAGGCCACCTCCTGCTCCCTGGCGCCGTCCAGCGTCTTGGTCAAAGTAGTCAGCTTCAACTCATGATCTGCGTTGGAGTCCTTGGCGGCGCTAAGCTCCTTGCTCCTCTCGGCGAGACGACCCTGCAGCTCGCCAAGGGTGTAGGCGTCCTTCTCGCGCTCACGCTTGAGCGCAGCAAGCTCCTCGCCGCTCACCTTGAGATCGGCCTCCAGCTGCGCCACCTTCGTCTCCAGCTCCTTCTTGGCGGCCTCGGCAGCTGCGGCAACATCCTCTGCTTCCTTGAGAGCCCCGCTGAATGTTTGCTCGCGCGCGGCAAGCTCCTCCTCGTGGCTGTCAAGGTTAACCTTCCGCTGCGCCAAGTCACCTTCCTGCGCAGACAACTTCTCGGCAGCAAGCCGCTGTTGCTCTTCAACTTCAGCCTTCTCGAGGAGGAAGGCTTTACGCTCCTTGGCGAGTTGCTCCCGCTCCTCTTCCAGGGGCCGGAGAGCTTCCTGGTTGAGGCCCCGGAGCTCCTCCGCGCGCTTCTCGATGTCCACTCCCGCCTTCGCGACAAGCGCTTCTCGGGATACCAGCTTGGCCTGTCGGGCGCGGTAGAGCGACAACAGCTTCCGTAGCAGCTGCTCCTCCTCAGGCTCGCCGCTGCTGCTGCTCGGCGCGTCGACCAGCGTCAGCCCAGCGGAGGCGAGCAACTCTTCATCAAAGATTTCTCCTTCGATCGGCGCCCTGGAGCTCGACGCCCAGGGGAGCTTGATGAAGACGCCATCGCCGACCTTCAAATAGGCGCCGGGCTGGGGCTCTTCGGAGCCTGACGCTGCAGCAGCGGCGGAGGGATCGGCGGTCGGCGTAGCGCCTGATGCTCCTGCGGCCTCGGGGCCGTCAGTGCGATCGCCGGACCCCTCGCCAGCTTCTGCGGCGGCAGCTTTGGCGGCCTCTCCGCCGGCGGGATCGTCAGCGCCGGCCTTTTCTTCGGTGACAGCGGCGTCGTCGGTATTGCCGCGCGCGTTCTCCTCGCCGGCGACCTCGGTTTCCATCGGCTCCGTGGCAGATGGACCTGACGACCGGAAAAGGAAGAAAGTCAAGCAAATATTCAAAAAGAAAATCAGAAGAAGAAGAACCCAAGGGAAGTTTTCAAGCAAGAGGATTACCTGTACTAGGATCTACAGTCGTGGTCTCCGCCACCGGGGGGTCGCTGGTGCTGTCCCTTGCCGGAGAACTGTCCCTTGCCGGAGACTTCTCCCTTACCGGAAAATTCTCCCTTGCCGAAGAACGCTCCCTTGCCGGGGAATCCTCCCTTGGCGGTGTAGTCGAAGCAGATGGCATGTCGGGAGCGGCTTCCGGGCACTCCTGGTGAGACTACTCTGCTCCTACGCAAACAAATAGTGAGATGTTAGTAAAGAAAGAGCACCCATGCGCGCCTAACAGCAGGAAGTAAACCATATACTTACGCTGGGGGCTGCGCTGGGGGCTGCTTTGGGGAATAGTTGCCGGGTCCGGCAAGGTGATCTCGGATACACCCCCTGCTGTCGCGGTGGGTTCGTCCTCGATGACAATCACCGGGACCTTGGCTCTCTTCGCCGCTCTCTGGTCCAGAGTCCTGAAAAGGAATGGGTTTGGAGTAAAGCAAATCAGATACAAGACAAAACAACAAGAATTGAAGAACTACAAGTACAACAAAGAATCTTACTCTTCCTCTTCCTCGTCGGAGCTGAGCGCGGAGAGGTCGAAGTCCGGCCCACCTTCGGCGCGACAAGGCGGAGGAGTAGGTTCCCTTAGCCGCTTGGCGGGAGCAGAAGCGGTCGTCCGGGAGAGCCCTGCTCCAGTTGCCGCAGCGGCGTGAGGTGCTCCCGCAGCAACAGTGCTTGCCACGGTGGAGCGCGTCGCGCGGCGCGACGGCTGTTGACCCGTCTGCCGCCCCGCTACGTCCCCAGCCTTGCGGAGACGCCTTCTTGGTGGAGCTGGGTGCTCCGCTTGCGGCGAGCTGTCTGAAAGTGAGAAAGAGGAGGAGTCGATCTTCAACGAGTCGCTCGCGCCCTCGGCGGGCTCGCTCGACTCAGCTTCAGGCCCGGCAAGCTCCTCTCGCTCGGCAAGGCTTGCTGCCTCTGCTGCCTCTGCCTCCTCCACGGTGAATCCAAACTCGCCCGCGGCAGCGGCTGCCGCCGCCTCTTCCAGCCTAGTGGCGATGCGCTGCATCTCCGCATCGATGGTGTCGCGAGTAAGGATCTTCTGTTCATCGAAGCGGACCGGCATTTCTACCAAACCGTCAAAGAACTCCTGCACGACGTCGTCTGCAGGCTCTTGCCAAGTTGGGACAATTCCATGCGAATCGCACAGCGGCATCATTGCACGGATGCGGTCGAGCGAGCAGTTGTTGCACAACGGAACGACACCCCTCGGCAACCTGAACATTTCGGGATGTTGAGGATCGTGCTTGAATAGTTCCAGGAGCATCGCATCCAGTTCCAGGACAGTGAAGTTGAAGTTGAGGCCCGGGCGCAGCCTCATGATATCCGCCGCATTCTGGAACTCCCAGGCGGGTCTCCTCCTCTCCTGCAGGGGGGCGATGCGGCGGCGAAGAAAATCTGCGCCAACGGCTCCTACGGTGAGCCCGGCAAGCCTGAGGCGTAGGATCCGGGTGACGGCAATCTTCATCCTATCGTCTTCCTGGGCCACGTTGCTCCAATCGTTGCCACGCGCTACAGGGGCTTGGCGCTGGGCGGTAAATGGTTGTGGGTTCTCGTCGACAATCCAGCACCAGTCTACTCTCCATTCATCCCACTTGCTGCGGAGCTCTCCCTCCAGATAAGCTTCCTTCTTGCCAGTTCTCGAGATCCAGGTGATTCCGCCGGATAAAGGCTCCCCTCTCTCAACTCGGGGCATAAAGAAGTGGCGAAAAAGAGCTACATTTGGATAGACTCTGACAAAGTTTTCGCAGAGATGTGCGAAAACTGCCATGGTTAGAACGGCATTGGGGGTGAAGTCAAGGAGGCGGAACCCGTAGGTGTTCATAATGTCACAGAAAAACTCAGAGAAAGGCGGGCAGAGCCCGCAGTAGAAGAACAACACGAAGAAGGGATATCCATTCGGAGCCAGTTCCGAAGCGGAAGCTGAGAGTACCTTCGTGCGCGGATGCGCTCGCGTCTCCGTCGACCAGAAGAGGTAGTAATACTCCCTCAGCTCCTTCGCAGCGAGCTGAGGGGGGAAGGTTGCCCGCTCCTTTCGCAGCGCCGCGAGCCGCTGCGCCTCGACCGACTTCACAACCTTCTCGGCTTTCGGAGCCATGGCGGAGGTGGTGAGAGAGATCGACGGCGTTGGTGGTGCCGGTGGCGATGGGGGGCGGAGCGCTGCTCTCTTTCAGCTTTGAAAAGAAGGGGGGAACAGCGGAGGTTTTTGAGATTGGAATAGCAACCGGCGAGATGGGCGAACTGCCCCTGTTTCCCCTGCTTATGAAGAGGGAGGGGGCAGACGTTCCGTCTTTCCGAATAAAGAAACCACCCACGATCTCTCCCACGACGCCGCATTCGACGCGTGCCGTTCGAGGAGGGCGCGGTGGATACAGAGTGAGGTACGGTGTAACCCAGGCCGCGCGTGCCCGTGCCCTGTTTTGGGCCTGGCCCAACAGCGCTCGGCACCGTGTGTGGCCCAGGCCCGGGGGCTCCTGTCGGTGTACTAGAGTAGGGGTACCCTAGTATCCCGAACTTGTGCACGGACAGTTGCAGCACCCCGCGGCAAGGCTTGTCGGGTGACCGCCAAGGTCCTCCGTGGTTCCTTTGGAGCCATTCAAAAACAAAGTATTCAAGCCAAGGAGACAAGGCCACGGCAAGAGGAGCTTGCCGGGAAGGCCAACCAAGGCATCTCAAGGAACTTGCCGCGACGCGCCATGCGTCCCGGCGAGGACCGGTGAGCGACAAGCTTCCGGACACGACAAGACAACGACCGCGGCAAGGCGCTTGCCGCGGAAAAGTACCACTCTAAACCCGCGCTCCAGCACATCCACCAACGTGTCGCCCTAGGACCTTTCCAGGCGCGCGTGGCAAGAGGCTGTGCAGCCAGCGGTGCGCGGTGGCAAGCGACGCTGACAAGATTGCCATCATGGCAAGCGGTGGCGTCCCTGACGGTCCCTTTTTGCACTATTTGGGTGACGTAGACGGGCATTTAATGCCTTTGTCCCCTGCCGTCAGGGTTAGGTATGATACACTGTGCAGGTAGTTGTACCAACCGCAATTCCTTTTCCATTTTTACCCTTGTCTACGTTGCCACCTGTCGGAGACCCCTTTAGCATATAAAAGGAGGCCCATGCGCAACGTAGAGGGGTGTGGGAGGAAGGAGGCAGAAAAACACTCACGCTCGGTCTCGTTAGCAGCTAGTGTGTACTGTAGCACTCAGCGCTCCCGAGCAAGAACTCAATACACTCAGACATGCAGCAGTAGGAGTGTTATCTCTCCGGAGAGCTCCGAAGCTGGGTAAACTGCTCGTGTGCTTCGCCTCGATCCGCTCTTTGTGCGATCTCCGCCCCCCGCCGAACCGAAAGGGGCTCGGTCCGCCGGTCCCATAGGTGTTCGTGGATCAGTTTCCCCGACAATCTCTGTCCAGGAGTTGCAACTAGTTTGTGGTGTTTGTAGGTAGTGTTAGTAGTCTACCAAGTGGCACCCTGTACAGGTGGGCTTGGGACAGACTAGTCACAGTGGCCCGGTGTACCAAGTGGCACCCGGATGGTCGGCTTGGGAACCCTGCACACATCGTTTGGGGCCGTGAGCGACACCCCGGCTGGATCTCCTAGCGGATGGAACCCGAATAGGCGATAAACCTGGACGAGAGACTTGTGTGGTTAGTCAGGTCGTGGCCGACTCCCTCGCCAGGCTTCCGCTTGAAGGTTGCCGAGATACACGAGGTGTACATGGAGGTAAGTGACTAGAGCGTGTGTGAAGAAGTACACCCCTGCAAGGTTAATATGATCTATTCGAATAGCTGTGTCCGTGGTAAAGGACTTCTGGGTTGCCTATAACAGTTCATAGACAAGTGAAAGTGGATACTCTAAAATGCGCAAGATAAGCGTGAGTGCTATGGATGGCGTTCTCGTACGGAGACAGGAGCGGATCCATAGTGGTGTATTGGTATGGTGAATATGTGGACTCGTGTGTGCCACCTCAAAAGAGTTACTTGAAGTCGTAGTTCAGGATAGCCATTGAGTCAAAGATGGCTTGCTGCAGTCAAACTCCACCACCCCCTTTGTTGATAATGACGCATGTGTAGTTAGTTCTGATGTAAGTCTTGCTGAGTACAATTGTACTCACGTTTGCCTATTTTATGTTTTTGCAGAGAAACTTCAGTCTCGCTAGTAGTTCCGCGTGGACTTCGGCGTTTAGCTTGTTACCTCAGCTACGATCTTGTGCCCTCGTCAGGATCTGGTAGATAGTCAGGCTTCTCAGCCTTTTTTTCATTTATAGTTGTCTGTACTCAGACATGTTAAGCTTCCGTTTGTGCTTTGACTTGTATGCTCTGAGTGTTGGGTCATGAGACCCACGTTTGTAATATCTCGCTCCTCGGAGCCTAAAGAACTAATATTTGAGTCGTGGAGTTATGTTGTGATGCCATGTTGTATTTACACATATTGAGCATATTGTGTGTATGTTTAAAATGCTTGGTATGTGTGGGATCTGACAATCTAGTTGTTTATACTTGGCAGCCTCTCATATGGGGAAATGTAGTCTAGTGCCTCCTGAGCGATAGTAGTCCGCTACAGCCCGGTTCACCGGAGTCCTGCTAGCCCAGCACTACTGCTCTGGACACTTGACTGGCCGGCATGTGTTTCACTTCGTTCCTGTGTCTGTCCCTTCGGAGAAATGTCACGAGCTGACATCCGGAGTCCTGCCTAGCCTGCTACAGCCCGGGTTCCCGGAGTCCTGTTAGCCCAGTGCTACAGCCCGGATTCACACGCTGCTGACCGACATGCTCGATGTGATTCATGTATGCCTGTCCCCATGGGTTAGCGCCGCTTTGGGTTCACGACTAGCCATGTCGGCCCGGGTTCTCTGTCATATGGATGCTAGCGACACCATCATATACGTGAGCCAAAAGGCGCAAACGGTCTCGGGCCATGGTAAGGCGACACCCGTGGGAATACCGTGCGTGAGGCCGCAAAGTGATATGAGGTGTTACCGGCTAGATCGATGTGACTTGGAATCAGGGTCCTGACAATGTATGGCTTGAAAATTTATTGCATGACGTAGGTTATGATATTGTTTCGAATCCTGGATCTTAAATTTCAGAAAATCCAAAAGTGACCATAAATTCTTGAAACTAAGCATGGTCAGGTGATATGGCACAAATATTACTTCGTAATTTTTTTCTTCAATTTGAGACAAGCTGCTTATGACAAGTTGCACAAATGAAGAGCCAAGGTATTTTGGAACAAAGACCTGTCACGTTAAGGTGAACGCTTTCACTATTGAAACCATGGGCGTTTATGTGCCGCCACGAGTCCCGCTTCTCATCGGCAGGTGCCGTTCGAGCAAATGTGTGAGTCGATGGGAGGCGTGCGAGCAGACCGCTGCGCCGGCTGACAGGGAGGCGTGCGAGTAGACCGCTGTCCAGGCTCACCGGGAGGCGAGCCTTTTGACCAGGCTCCGCCGCCCACCTTCTTCACAACTGCTCCCACTTTTAATGTCGCCGGCGCCATAGTTTAAAATCAACACCGCACTACCCGGTATCGCTGCAATCTTCTCTCTTCCTCTCCGATTCTCCTGTCGTCTACCTCCAGCCAGCCTGACCTAAACGTATGCCATGCCGCATCACGATGGTCTGCCCTTAGTCTTCCAGTTTCCTGAGGAAGACACCCAGCCGGAGTATCAAGAACAGAAGGCGCTTTGGGAAGAGCTTGAACTGGCCTTGCGGGAAGACGACGCGCCTGTCCCCTCCCCTGTTCCGGCTCCTGTCGCCCCGACTGTGCCAGCGCCCATCCCCGTGGAATTGATGGGATGGGAGCCGCACATTGTCGCCGAGCTTGACGCCACGGGGTTCCACGAGGTCCCCGCCAACTTTCACACGCCTGTGTACCTGCCAGCGCATGCTACTGCGCGTGCACTGACGCGCACGCCCGTGCCAGTGCCCGTGCACCTACCAGCGCATGCGCCTGTGCGTGCACTGACGTGCGTGCCCGTGCCGGTGCCCATGCACACGAATGTCTCCGCTGCGTCGTTGACAGCGCATGTCCCCGCACGGGTGCCAGTGTCCCCCTCAGCGGCATGGATGGCCACCGTCAACCGCTTCCTTGCACCAACGCCAATCGCCTCCTCCCGCCAGTTGACTCGCTCCTGGAGACCGAAGTCCGGAACATTGTGGCCTTCCTTGAAGCTAGGGCCAACGTCGAGGAGTACGCCAACAAAAGTGGAAGACGCCACCGTCACCGTCAGTCAGTGGCCCGACGACACACAGAGCACAGCAGAGGAGCCGCTTTCCACCGCAAGACGACGCCGCCGCCGTCGCGTAATCTAAATTTTCGATGAAAAATGTTCGGATTGCCATGCTTAAAATCCGAACATTTATCATTTTCCTTTATTTTAGATCGATCGTCGTATAATTTAAAGTTGGAGTCAGACTGAACGAAATATATGGTTTGATTGATTGAATGTTCTGCTAGAGCTGTATCAAATTAAATATAAAACATCATCAAGCCACATGTATTCCTTGTCATCCAATGACATAGACTGCTTCAACGTCGAGCACTCAACATGTTTAGCGTGCAGTTAAATTCATGCCAAAATAGTGCTAATCACATAATAACACGCAAATAATATCCAACTTAATATCCGCATGCACTTAATATACTTCCAAATTAATTTGCATTGCACGTACACGCTGACTAGTGCTGCTAGCACGTGAAACTGGTGCTGTAACTTATGAATGCGTCCAGATATGGTCAACGACAACATCACCCACGAGTTCTTCGTGTTTGCCCGTGCGTCTGAACGCAAAAGGGGAGGAGAGTGAGAGAGCACACATGGAACCCATCAGTAAGTGAAGGCGAATAGTACTAAAAATAATATTACGTGTTATCAATTAAATAGGCTGTTGTAATATAAAAATATTATGTGAACAAAGGGAGGTACAACAAACATTGCTGTTCTACATATGTTGCCTATTGACGTGCGGCTTGAAGGCCCTGGTCGCATGTTCGATCTTCGTCCTTTATTTTTAAATTTGTATATGGATCCAAGTTTGTTTCATGACATGTGGGCCCCTCGGTTTGTAGTTTGTAGCACTTTAATTTGTGGGTCCAAATTTATTCCATTCCAAGTGGACTATCAGTGTGTAGTTTTGTAGCTTATTTATAATAATTAAAGAGAATAACAGAGTTTTTTGCAATAATACCATGGTGCGACGTTGAAGGCGAGAAAGGACGTGCGAGAGAGTGATGCCGAGCTAGAGGGAAATCAACTAGGGGAGTTGCGGGGGTTGCAATGGTGTTTCGAGTAGTTGTGGGCCGAATGCTACGAAAATATAATCTAAACCGACCGGAATAAATTCCTACACAAATTAATCCAAGGTTGGAGTGCCCCTCACAATGTAAATAGCTCCGCCTTTGCGAGGGATGGAGAGGTAGCTTCAATGTGTGGAAGATACGGCGTGAGAAAGGGAGGTCAATCGAGAGACATATAGATAGAGAGACAAAGTGAGTGTGGTCCGACATTCATGGAACAAATATATATGCTCTGGAGATATATTGTCCGATTGAGCTTTTGCCAAGTGTGAGGGCTGTAAGATAGAGCTTGAGAGATGATCCAGTCATAGACGTGTAGATATATTTTGTGTGTCAGAGGAAGCAAGGTCGATCAATCACATAGGGTCGTCGTGCGATCGAAAGAGTGAGACGGGTTGGAGAGAGTGACCTAGATAGACAATGTACGTGAGAGAGTATACATTGTGAATAAGTCGAATTGGGCTCAAACATGGTGATATATCGTTTTTGTCCGAGAAAGAGCGAGGTCAATCGAGACATACAAAGAGAGAGAGAGAGAGAGAGAGAGAGAGAGAGAGAGAGGAGAGAGAGAGCGGGCGTGGCCCGCCATGAGGTCGAAAGAGTGGGGCGGCTTCGATGGACTGACCTAGATAGACAATGGTGTGAGAGAGTATAGAGTGTGTCGATCGAGGCCCGAACAGGGAGATATATCATTGGTGTGTGAAAGAAAACAAGGTTAAACGAGACTCATATAAAGATAGCGAGATTGAGCGAGTGTGGCCCGCCGTGCGGAAGAAAGAGTGAGACAGTCTCGAGGGAGTGACCTAGATAGACAACGTGCGTGCGTGCGCACGAGAGGTTGGGGTGCTAGATATGCAATGCATGTATTTAGCGTGAGAGGGTGAG
>LR880968.1:823291150-823326777 GCA_904067115.1 Aegilops sharonensis | reverse complement strand
CCTTTGGGTATCCTATGAAGACGCATTTCTCCGATTTAGGTTCGAGCTTATCAGGATGAAACTTTTTCACATAAGCATCACAACTCCAAACTTTAAGAAATGACAGCTTAGGTTTATTGCTAAACCATAGTTCATACGGTGTCGTCTCAACGGATTTAGATGGTGACCTATTTAACATGAATGCAGCTGTCTCTAATGCATAATCCCAAAATGATAGTGGTAAATCGGTAAGAGACATCATAGATCGCACCATATCTAATAAAGTGCAGTTATGATGTTCGGACACACCATTACACTGTGGTGTTCCAGGTGGCGTGAGTAGTGAAACTATTTCACATTATTTTAACTGAAGGCCAAACTCATAACTCAAATATTTTACCTCTGTGACCATATCGTAGGAACTTTTATTTTCTTGTTACAATGATTCTCCACTTCACTCTGAAATTCTTTGAACTTTTCAAATGTTTCGGAATTGTGTTTCATCAAGTAGATATACCCATATCTACTCAAATCATTTGTGAAGGTCAGAAAATAATGATACCTACCGCGAGCCTCAACACTGATCGGACTGCATACATCAGTATGTATTATTTCCAACAAATCTGTTGCTCGCTCCATTGTTCCGGAGAACGGAGTCTTAGTCATCTTGCCCATGAGGCATGGTTCGCAAGCATCAAGTGATTCCAAAAGCCCATCAGCATGGAGTTTCTTCATGCGCTTTACACCAATATGACCTAAACGGCAGTGTCACAAATAAGTTGCACTATCATTATTAACTTTATATCTTTTGGCTTCAATATTATGAATATGTGTATCACACGATCGAGATCCAACCAACCATTTTCATTGGGTGTATGACCATAGAAGGCTTTATTCATCAAAACAGAACAACAATTATTCTCTAACTTACATGAATAACCGTATTGCAATAAACATGATCAAATCACATTCATGCTCAACGCAAACACCAAATAACACTTATTTAGGTTCAACACTAATCCCAAAAGTATAGGGAGTGTGCGATGATGATCATATCAACTTTGGAACCACTTCCAATACACATCATCACTTCAGCCAAAACTAGTCTCTGTTCATTCTGCAACTCCCATTTCGAGTTACCACTTTTAGCAACTGAACGAATATCAAATACTGAGGGGTTGCTATAAACACTAGTGAGGGAGTCCTGGATTAGGGGGTGTCCGGATGGCCGGACAATGACCTTTGGCCGGACTCCTGGACTATGAAGATACAAGATTGAATACTTCGTCCCGTGTCCGGATGGGAGTTTCCTTGGCGTGGAAGGCAAGCTTGGCGATACGGATATGTAGATCTCCTCCCATAGTAACCGACTCTGTGTAACCCTAGCCCTCTCCGGTGTCTATATAAACCAGAGGGTTTTAGTCCGTAGGACGAACAACAATCATACCATAGGCTAGCTTCTAAGGTTTAGCCTCTGTGATCTCGTGGTAGATCTACTCTTGTACTACCCATATCATCAATATTAATCAAGCAGGAGTAGGGTTTTACCTCCACCGAGAGGGCCCGAACCTGGGTAAAAACATCGTGTCCCTTGTCTCCTTTTACCATCCGCCTAGACGCATAGTTCGGGACCCCCTAACCGAGATCCGCCGGTTTTGACACTGTCATTGGTGCTTTCATTGAGAGTTCCTCTGTGTCCTCACCTTTAGGCCCGATGGCTCCTTCGATCATCAACAATGATGCGGTCCAGGGTGAGAATTTTCTCCCCGGACAGATCTTCGTATTCGGCGGCTTTGCACTGCGGGCCAATTTGCTTGGCCATCTGGAGCAGATTGAAAGCTACGCCCCTGGCCGTCAGGTCAGATTTGGAAGTTTGAACTACATGGCCGACGTCCGCGGGGACTTGATCTTCGACGGGTTCGAGCCACAGCCAAGCGCGCCGCACTGTTACGATGGGCATGATCTAGCTCTGCCGCCGAACAGTGTCCTGGGTGACGCACCACTGTCCGCTCCGACCCTTAGCTCGGAGCTGACTGCGCCTATTGAGGACGGGTGGCTGGACACCGCCTCGGGGGCTGCAATCTCTACGGCGATCGAGCCGAACACCAGACCTGTCCTTTGCGAAGCTCGTGACTCCAAGGTGCCGGACTCCTCTCCGGACTCCGAACCTGCCGCGCCCCTGCCGATCGAATCTAATTGGGCGCCGATCATGGAGTTCACCGCCGCGGATATCTTTCAGCACTCACCTTTCGGCGACATTCTGAATTCACTAAAGTCTCTCTCTTTATCAGGAGAACCCTGGCCAGACTATGGTCGGCAAGGTTGGGATGCGGACGACGAAGAAATTCAAACCCCACCCACCACCCACTTCGTAGCCACTATCGATGATTTAACCGACATGCTCGACTTCGACTCCGAAGACACCGACGGTATGGACGACGATGCAGGAGACGAACAAGAACCAGCGCCTACAGGGCACTGGAAGGCCACCTCGTCATATGACATATACATGGTGGACACCCCAAAAGAAGGGAACGGCGATGGAACAACGGAGGATGACCCCTCCAAGAAACAGCCTAAGCGCCGGCGTCAGCGACTCCGCTCTAAATCCCGCCATAGCAAAAACGGCGATTCCGGCACCGGAGACAATAACACCCCGAACAGTGCCGAAGACAATCCCCTCTAGCAGGATTCATCACAGGAGGATGGAGAAGCCAGCCCTCACGAGAGAGCGGCAGACAGAGAGGTAGAGGACGATAATTACATGCCTCCCTCCGAAGACGAGGCAAGCCTCGACGACGATGAATTTGCCGTGCCTGAGCTGTTGGGGAACATAGTAATTTCAAAAAATTTCCTACGCACACGCAAGATCATGGTGATGGCATAGCAATGAGAGGGGAGAGTATTGTCCACGTACCCTCGTAGACCGTAAGCGGAAGCGTTATGAAAACGCGGTTGATGTAGTCATACGTCTTCACGATCCGACCGATCCAAGTACCGAACGTACGGCACCTCCGAGTTCAGCACACGTTCAGCTGGATGACGATCCCCGGACTCCGATCCAGCAAATTGTCGGGGATGAGTTCCGTCAGCACGACGGCGTGGTGACGATGATGATGCTCCACCGGCGCAGGGCTTCGCCTAAACTCCGGGACGATATGACCGAGGTGGAATATGGTGGAGGGGGGCACCGCACACGGCTAAGGAACGATCACGAAGATCAACTTGTGTCTTATGGGGTGCCCCCCTGCCCCCGTATATAAAGGAGGGAGGGGAAGGTGCAGCCGGCCCCCAAGGGGTGCGCCTGGAGGAGTCCTACTCCCACCGGGAGTAGGACCCCCCCCCCTCTTGCCTTGTTGGAGAAGGAAAGGGCGGAGGGGAAAGAGGAAGGGGGCGCCGCCCCCCTCTCCTTGTCCTATTCGGACTAGGGGGGGAGGGGGCGCGCGGCCTGCCATGGCCGGCCCTCCTCTTCTCCCTCATGGCCCACTAAGGCCCATTATCCCCCGGGAGGGTTCCGGTAACCCCCCGGTGTTCCGCTAAAATCCCGATTTCACCCGGAACCATTCCGATATCCAAATATAGGCTTCCAATATATCAATCTTTATGTCTCGACCATTTCGAGACTCCTCGTCACGTCCGTGATCACATCCGAGACTCCGAACAAACTTCGGTACATCAAAACTTATAAACTCATAATAAAACTGTCATTGTAACGTTAAGCGTGCGGACCCTACAGGTTCGAGAACTATGTAGACATGACCTAGAACTATTCTCGGTCAATAACCTATAGCGGAACCTGGATGCCCAGATTGGTTCCTACATATTCTACGAAGATCTTTATCAATCAAACCGCATAACAACATACGTTGGTCCCTTTGTCATCGGTATGTTACTTGCCCGAGATTTGATTGGTGGTATCCAATACGTAGTTCAATCTCGTTACTGGCAAGTCTCTTTACTCGTTACGTAATGCATCATTCCGTAACTAACTCATTAGCTACATTGCTTGCAAGGCTTATAGTGATGTGCATTACCAAGAGGGCCGAGAGATACCTCTCCGACAATCGGAGTGACAAAACCTAATCTCGAAATACGCCAACACAACATGTACCTTTGGAGACACCTGTAGTACTCCTTTATAATCACCCAGTTACGTTGTGACGTTTGGTAGCACCCAAAGTGTTCCTCCGGTAAACAGGAGTTGCATAATCTCATAGTTACAGGAACATGTATAAGTCATGAAGAAAGCAATAGCAATATACTAAACGATCAAGGCTAACTGAATGGGTCATGTCAATCACATCATTCTCCTAATGATGTGATCTCATTAATCAAATAACAACACATGTCTATGGTTAGGAAACATAACCATCTTTGATTAATGAGCTAGTCAAGTAGAGGCATACTAGTGACTATATGTTTGTCTATGTATTCACACATGTATCATGTTTTCGGTTAATATATTCCAAGATGAATAATAAACATTTATCATGAAATATGGAAATAAATGCCTCTACGGCATATTTCCTTCATGAGGATCCCGTCGAACAAGAGCGTTTCAAACGCAGGCTTATGGCCACGGCGAGCAGCCTCAAGAAAAAACAGCAACAACTTACAGCTGACCAAAACTTGCGAGTCGAAAGATGGACTGATGTCCTTGCGGCCAAAGACTATGAACTCGAACGCCCCTCCAAGAGCTACCCAAAACGCAGGCTGCTACCTCGATTAGAGGAGGAAGCACCTAAACCTACATCACTAGCGCATGATACGGCCGACCGGCCACATCGTGGCCGCGACAGAGAGGCCTCTCGGCCCTCCACTCAAGCCGCACCCCGGCGTCGCTCAAAGAATACCAAGGCACGGGGAAATGCGCCAGACCTGCGAGATATATTGGAGGACAGGGCAAGGCAAACAAGATCGATCTATGGATCGCGTGGGCGCCCCACGACACGTGACGATAACCGTCATGCCAGATATGGTAAATCCGGCCGGGCCGAACACAGAAGACAAAGCTCATTTGAGCTACGTCGTGATATAGCCCAATACAGAGGCGTCGCACACCCACTATGCTTCACAGATGAAGTAATGGATCATCAAATCCCCGAGGGTTTCAAACCCATAAACATCGAATCATACGATGGCACAACAGATCCAGCGGTATGGATCGAGGATTATCTCCTTCATATCCACATGGCCCGCGGCGATGATCTATACGCCATCAAATACCTCCCACACAAGCATTAAGGACCAACTCGGCATTGGCTTAACAGCTTGCCAGCAGAATCAATTGGTTGTTGGAAGGACCTGTAAGCCGCATTACTCGACAACTTCCAGGGCACCTATGTGCGACCACCAGACGCCGATGACCTAAGCCACATAATTCAGCAGCCAGAGGAATCGGCCAGGCAATTCTGGACACAGTCCCTAACAAAGAAAAATCAAATAGTCGACTGTCCGGACGCAGAGGCCCTTGCAGCCTTCAAGCATAACATCCGTGACGAGTGGCTTGCCAGGCACCTAGGACAGGAAAAGCCGAAATCCATGGCAGCCCTCACGACAGTCATGACCTGCTTTTGCGTGGGAGAAGACAGCTGGCTAGCTCGTAGTAATAACATGACCAAGATCCCTGGTAATTCGGATACCAAGGACAGCATGGGCAGGTCGCGTCGCAACAAGCAAAAGCGCCGCATTAACGGCGACAATGCTGAAGATACGACAGTTAATACCGGATTCAGAGGCTCTAAACCCGGTCAGCGGAAAAATCCATTCAAAAGAAATACTCCGGGCCCGTACAATTTGGACCGAATACTCGATCGGTCGTGCCAGATACACGGCACCCCCGAAAAACCAGCCAACCACACCAACAGGGATTGTTGGGTGTTCAAGCAGGCAGGCAAGTTAAACACCGAAAACAATGACAAGAGGTTGCATAGGGATGACGAGGAGGAGCCCTGGTCGCCGAACAATAGGGGACAGAAGGGTTTCCCCCCACAAGTGCAGACGGTGAACATGATATACGCAACCCACATACCCAAAAGGGAGCGGAAGCGTGCACTCAGGGACGTATATGCGTTGGAGCCAGTCGCCCCAAAGTTCAACCCATGGTCCTCCTGCCCGATCACTTTTGATCGAAGGGACCACCCCACTAGCATCCGCCATGGCGGATTCGCCGCATTGGTTTTAGACCCAATCATTGACAGATGTCGCCTCACTAGAGTCCTTATGGACGGCGGCAGCAGCCTGAACCTGCTTTATCAGGATACAGTGCGAAAAATTGGCATAGATCCCTCAAGGATTAAACCCACAAAGACGACCTTTAAAGGCGTCATACCAGGTGTAGAGGCCAACTGTACAGGCTCAGTTACACTTGAGGTGGTCTTCGGATGCCCGGATAATTTCCGAAGCGAGGAGTTAATCTTCTACATAGTACCGTTCTGCAGTGGCTATCACGCACTGCTCGGACGAACCGCATTTGCAAAGTTCAATGCGGTGCCGCACTACGCATACCTCAAGCTCAAGATGCCAGGCCCTCGAGGAGTCATTACGGTCAATGGAAACACCGAGCGCTCTCTCCGGACGGAGGATCATACGGCGGCGCTCGCGGCGGAAATACAAAGCAGCCTGTCAAGGCAATTCTCCAGTCCGTCCATTAAATGTTCGGACACCGTCAAGCGCGCCCAGAGTAACCTACAACAAGACCGCCTGGCATGTTCCGAGCATGCGTAGCAATGCGGCCATAACCCCAGCCCTCGCAAAATTGCGAAACCAGTACTGCGCATACATAACTACGCTCGGGAAATACCATGGGCATAGGGGGAGGGGCACGACCACGGCACACCCAAAATGCGGCTCAACCGCACAAGGGTCTCACGATTTTGTCATTCTTTTTTTCTTTCTTACTTTCAGGACTCCACTTTCTTGAAGGCCTGTCCGGCAGCATAATCTCCGAACACACGATGCAACAACCAGGGTGGCAGAAAGCTACGCCGAGTGTCCAGGTGGTCTCTATGACGAGCAGTATACTTGTTTCACATATCATCCCGCAGCTCGCCCCTTGAGGGGGGACATGTTAAATAGTCCCATCCCTTGCTTATCGCACTATTTGTGTCGTTCTCCTTTACCGCAGACTTTTTGAATAAACAATGCTTAGCTTTTGTCTATTATTGCGTTACCTTTTTTATATAACAATATGTTCAGTTAGGACATAATGCAACCGTACACTTTGGTACGGCCAATACACCAGGGGCTTGCGTACCCCATAATATGGTGTGAGAAGTCCGAACACTCTCATGAGTGCGGCACCTCGAACTTATAGCATTATATGCATCGGCTCCGAATCATGTCTTGGGTCAATAGTTGGGTTTGCCCGCATCCCATGTTTTGGTGCCCTACGTTCCGTTATATCGGCTAAGGTAGCACTGGGAGAACCCCTGCGATTGTGCCCCGGTTGAGCCGGGCTAAGCACCTCAGTGGATAAAGCTAAAACTGACCGTCATGATAGGGCGAGAGCTGGTCGCTATACGAGAGGTTTTCGAGTCCCTAAAGACTTATGCCGCTTAGAGCGAGGAGTCGGCTTTGTCCGGCCTAGGCGTGGATAGCGCCCCGAACTCGGTCTTCCGAATATTAGGGGCTTCACCGAAATTTAAAATTATAGAATTCTATGGCTAAGTGAGAGTGTTCAAGCATTATAGTCCGATTGCCTTGTTCGTTGTGTTGAGCGCCTCCCTCGAAGGACCCAATAATGGGAAAAAGAGCGCTACAGTTTATCCCGAACACCCCAGCACTCGCGGCATGGGGGCAGAAGCCGACGACTCCCCATCTCTCAATTTTGATAAACGACCGCACAGAAGGTAATATTTTAAATTCAAAAGCGTTTCTTAGCGCATATGAAACAAGTTTTCAGCGTACCGGATTACAAATGCGATTTTACTCAAAAATTACATCTTTGGAGCACTCATCCGCTATACGGCGGGCACCCTTCAGGACGCCCTCATAATACATATCGGGCTTGCGATGCTCCTTGCCCGGCGGTGGTCCGTCCGTCACAAGCTTCTTAGCGTCCATCTTGCCCCAGTGCACTTTAGCACGGGCAAGGGCCCTACGGGCACCTTCGATGCATACGGAGCGCTTGATGACTTCAAGCCTTGGACAGGCATCCACCAGCCGCCTTACCAGCCCGAAGTATCTTCCAGGCATGGCTTCCCCAGGCCACAGCCGGACTACGAGACCCTTCATGGCATGTCCGACCACCTTATGGAGCTCGACCAGCTGCTTCAGCTGGTCGCTCAAGGGCACCGGGTGTCCGGCCTCAACATATTGAGACCAGAACACCTTCTCCGTCGAGCTTCCCTCCTTGGCTCGGTAGAATGCGGCTGCGTCGGACACACTCCGGGGAAGATCTGCGAATGCTCCTGGAGAGCTCCGGACTCGGGTAAGTAACAAGTAATTCACCTTCACGTTCTTGCTTTGCATAAAGAATGCCTTACCCGCTGCTATCTTCTTCATCGCCTCAATTTCCCGGAGGGCTTTTTGGGCTTCGGTCTTGGCAGATTTGGCGCTCTCAAGCGCCGAGGCGAGCTCGGACTCTCGAGTCTTTGAGTCAAGGTCCAAACTCTCGTGTTTTTCCACGAGAGCCTGGAGCTCTTGTTGCACCACCGCCACCCGCGCCTCCTGCTTCTCTCACTCGGTGCGCTCCATGGACGCCTTGTTTTCGGCCTTGGACAGCGCTTCCTTCAGGGTCGCCACCACATTCGTGGCCCCTGCATACCCACGTTGATCCTGTCATTTTTTGCAACCACATCTTTTTTATATATACTTACATAAGGTATTACTTACCTTCCTTGTCCTCGAGCTGCTTCTTGGCAAGGCTGAGCTCGTCCTCGGACCGCTCGAGGTTCTGCTTCAATGCATTAACCTCCGCAGTCAGTGCGGTAGAGGTCAGCAGCACAACCTGCATTCCCATATTGACATACTTATGTTAGACTCCTGCGTATATCTTTTTGATCCTCAGTTCGGCATTTCTTTCCGAACACCAAACTGAGCATCAGGGGCTACTGTTTATGCGGTAATATTTTTACATATCTTACACCCATACCTCAATGCCTGTTAGAAGGCTGGCACACGCTTCGGTCAGCCCGCTCTTGGCGGACTGAACCTTCTGGATCACCGCACTCATAATAGTACGGTGCTCCTCGTCGATGGAGGCGCTGTTAAGCACCTCTAGCAGATTATCCGGTGCCTCCGGTTGGACGGAGGTGACCGGCGTCGTAGGCTTACCCTTCTTAGTAGGGGGCCGCCTGCCGGATGCCAGAACCGTTGAAGGTTCCTGTGCGCTGTACGGCCTAGGGCCGAACTTGGAGCCCTTTGCGGTTCTATCCCCTGGCGCCTGGGATCCGGGAGGTAGCCTTGCGGCGCCTCCAGGACCACCTCCTCCTGGCCTGGCCCCTTTTGGGACGCCACCTCGGCATCATCCGCAGCGTGAGGAGAGGAGGCGGTCGGAGGTGAAGTGATGTTCACATCCGACGAACCCAGGGAACTGCTCAATGAATCGTCGAGCCCGGCCTTGGGCGGACTGCATGATTATATTCGGCGTCACAAGGTACTGTGCAATAACAGAAACACCATGAGTTATTCTGGTACCCGGACACTTACGATTTCACCAGGGGCTTCGCCCTGGGTGGCCACTCCTCTTCGTCGTCTTCGGCGTTGGTGGAGTAGTCCGGAGGGAGGGTCCTTCCCTTCTTGGACCCTCCGGCCTCCCCAATTGGGGCGGCCTTACTTTTCTTCTCTCCCCCTGCTGGGGGAGAGGCCTTTCTTTCCTCCTCCTTGTCTTCACGAGAGGAGTCCGCCTCAGAGTCATCGGACGATGGGTCCGACACCACCTGGCGCCGGGAACTCTTTCGAGTTCCCGTGGCCAACTTCTTGGGCTTCTTCTCCGGCACCACGTAAGGTACCGGGACCAGCGGCCCCATCAAGTGGGCGTCTGCTGGATCCTCGGGCAAAGGAGCCGGACAATCGATCTGTCCGGTCTTCTTCTGCCATTCCTGTCAAAGGAACGGGAGCTTAGATCCCGCATAGAGTTAAACTATGAAAAACAAGTATCCCGTAAAGGGTAAAATAAGCTTACTACGCTGGCTTGTCGTTTCGCGTGGAATCCGCGATCCTCGGTTATGGGAGGGGGAACCTCGGCGCCCTTGAATAGCACCTTCCAGGCATCCTCGTGCGTTGTGTCAAAGAGCCTGGTGAGAATTTGGTGCTGGGCCAGGTTGAACTCCCATAAGTTAAAGGCCCGTCGTTGACACGGGAGGATCCGGCGGATGAGCATGACCTGGACTATGTTGACGAGTTTAACCTCTTTGTTCACCAGGTCTTGGACGCAGGATGGGAGTCCGGTCCGCTCTTCCGGATTACCCCACGATAGGCCCGTCTCTTTCCAGGAGGTGAGCCTTGTAGGGAAGCTAGATCGGAATTCGGGGGCCGCTGCCCATTTAGGGTCACGCGGCTCGGTGAAGTAGAAGCACCCCGATTTCCACCCCTTTATGGTCTCCATGAAGGATCCCTCGAGCCATGTAACGTTGGGCATATTGCCCACCATGGCGCCTCCGCACTCCGCTTGTTGGCCGCCCACTACCTTCGGCTTGACATTGAAGGTCTTCAGCCATAAGCCGAAGTGGGGCTTGATATGGAGGAAAGCCTCGCACACGGCGATAAACGCCGAGATGTTGAGGACGAAGTTCGGGGCCAGATCATGGAAATCCAGGCCGTAGTAGAACATGAGCCCCCAAACAAATGGGTGAAGTGGAAAACCTAGTCCGCGGAGGAAGTGTGTGAGGAACACCACCCTCTCATGGGGCCTGGGGGTGGGGATGAGCTGCCCCTTGTCTGGGAGCCGGTGCGCGATGTCGTTAGTCAAGTATCCGGCCTCCCTCAACTTCTTGATGTGTCCCTCCGTGACGGAGGAAACCATCCACTTGCCTCCCGCTCCGGACATGGCTGGAGAAGGTTGAGGTGGGATGTGCGGACTTGGGCGTTGGAGCTCCAGTGCGCAAAAATGGATAAGCAAAAGAGGAAGAAGGCGTAGATGGAAAAGGTGGATCCTTATCCCCTTATATGGGCGGATGAAACTATGTGCCCCCACCAGCCTGGTAAAACTAGCTTATCTCCCAAGCGCCGTAAATTAATGGCACGGTTGGGTTACCCACGTCCGTATTGATGAGAATCCCGGAATAAGGGGACACGATCTCTGCTTCAACTAGACGTGCCAAGGAAACCGCCTCGCTAAGTGCGCTGAGGTGGGACAGTAAAAATGATTCGAATAAAGGCTTGGCCGTGGTGTGATGACATGCTGCGAAATATGTCAGCAGATTAGATTTGTGTAAATATTATTCTCTCTATGGTGGTATGTGGAAATTATTTTGCAGAGCCGGGCACTATCCTTGTGTTCAAAATCTTCTATGAAGTATTCGGAGGAGGAACCCGCCTTGCAATGCCGAAGGCAAACTGCGCGTCGGACTTGTCGTCATTGAAGCCTACTTCAGGGGCTACTGAGGGAGTCCTGGATTAGGGGGTGTCCGGATGGCCGTACTATGACCTTTGGCCGGACTCCTGGACTATGAAGATACAAGATTGAAGACCTCGTCTCGTGTCCGGATGGGACTTTCCTTGGCGTGGAAGGTAAGCTTGGCGATACGGATATGTAGATCTCCTCCCATTGTAACCGACTCTGTGTAACCCTAGCCCTCTCCGGTGTCTATATAAACCGTAGGGTTTTAGTCCGTAGGACGAACAACAATCATACCATAGGCTAGCTTCTAGGGTTTAGCCTCTTTGATCTCGTGGTAGATCTACTCTTGTACAACCCATATCATCAATATTAATCAAGCAGGAGTAGGGTTTTACCTCCATCGCGAGGGCCCGAACCTGGGTAAAAACATCGTGTCCCTTGTCTCCTGTTACCATCCGCCTAGATGCACAGTTCTGGACCCCCTACCTGAGATCAACCGGTTTTGACACCGACAACTAGTAAGGTACACATTAATAACATGTATATCAAATATACCTTTGTTCACTTTGCCATCCTTCTTATCTGCCAAATACTTGGGGTAGTTCCGCTTCCAGTGACCAGTCCCTTTGCAGTAGAAGCACTTAGTTTCAGGTCTTGGTCCAGACTTGGGCTTCTTTACTTGAGCAGCAACTTGCTTACCATTCTTATTGAAGTTCCCCTTCTTCCCTTTGCCCTTTTTCTTGAAACTAGTGGTCTTGTCAATCATCAACACTTGATGTTTTTTCTTGATTTCTACCTTCGTTGATTTCAACATCACGAAGAGTTCGGGAATCATTTTCGTCATCCCTTGCATACTATAGTTCATCATGAAGTTCTAGTAACTTGGTGATGGTGACTAGAGAACTTTGTCAATCACTATCTTATCTGGAAGATTAACTCCCACTTGATTCAAGTGATTGTAGTACCCAGACAATCTGAGCACATGCTCACTGCTTGAGCTATTCTCCTCCATCTTTTAGCTATAGAACGTGTTGGAGACTTTATATCTCTCAACTCGGGTATTTTCTTGAAATATTAACTGCAACTCCTGGAACATCTCATATGGTCCATGGCATTCAAAACGTCTTTAAAGTCCCGATTCTATGCCGTTAAGCATGGTGCACTAAACTATCAAGTAGTCGTCATATTGAGCTAGCCAAACGTTCATAGCGTCTGCATCTGCTCCTGCAATAGGTCTGTCACCTAGCGGTTCATCAAGGACATAATTCTTCTGTGCAACACTGAGGATAATCCTCAGATCACGGATCCAATCCGCATCTTTGCTACTAACATCTTTCAACTTAGTTTTCTCTAGGAACATATATAAAACATAGGGAAGCAACAACGCGAGCTATTGATCTACAACATAGATATGCTAATACTACCAGGACTAAGTTCATGATAAATTAAAGTTCAATTAATCATATTACTTAAGAACTCCCACTTAGATAGACATCCCTCTAATCCTCTAAGTGATCACGTGATCCATATCAACTAAACCATGTCCGATCATCACGTGAGATGCGGTAGTTTCAATGGTGAACATCACTATGTTGATCATATCTACTATATGATTCACGCTCGACCTTTTGGTCTCAGTGTTCCAAGGCCATATCTGTTATATGCTAGGCTCGTCAAGTTTAACATGAGTATTCCGCGTGTGCAACTGTTTTGCACCCGTTGTATTTGAACATAGAGCCTATCACACCCGATCATCACGTGGTGTCTCAACACGAAGAACTTTCACAACGGTGCATACACAGGGAGAACACCTATACATTGATAATTTAGTGAGAGATCATCTTATAAAACTACCGTCGAACTAAGCAAAATAAGATGTATACAAGATAAACATCATATGCAATCAAAATATGTGACATGATATGGCCATTATCATATTGTGCCTTTGATCTCCATCTCCAAAGCATCGTCATGATTTCCATCGTCACCGGCATGACACCATGATCTCCATCATCTTGATCTATATCAATGTGTCGTCACATGGTCGTCTCGCCAATTATTGCTCTTGCAACTATTGCTATCACATAGCGATAAAGTAAAAGCAATTATTTGGCGGTTGCATCTTATGCAATAAAGAGATAACCATAAGGCTTCTGCCAGTTGCCGATAACTTTAATAAAACATGATCATCTCATACAACAACTTATATCTCATCACGTCTTGACCATATCACATCACAACATGCCCTGCAAAAACAAGTTAGACGACCTTGACTTTGTTGTTGCAAGTTTTACATGGCTGCTACGTGCTTAGAAAGAACCGTTCTTACCTACTCATCAAAACCACAACGATAGTTTGTCAAGTTAGTGTTGTTTTATCCTTCTCAAGGACCGGGCGTAGCCACACTCGGTTCAACTAAAGTTGGAGAAACTGACACCCGCTAGTCACTTGTGTGCAAAGCACGGCGGTAAAACCAGTCTCGCGTAAGCGTACGCGTAATGTCGGTTCGGGCCGCTTCATCCAACAATACCGCCGAACCAAAGTGTGACATGCCTGTAAGCAGTATGACTTGTATCGCCCACAACTCACTTGTGTTCTACTCGCGCAAATGACATCAATGCATAAAACCAGGCTCGGATGCCACTGTTGGGGAACGTAGTAACTTCAAAAAATTTCCTACGCACACGCAAGATCATGGTGATGCATAGCAACGAGAGGGGAGAGTGTTTTCCACGTACCCTCGTAGACCGATAGAGGAATCGTTAGCACAATGCGGTTGATGTAGTCGTATGTCTTCATGATCCGACCGATCAAGTACCGAACGCAAGACACCTCCAAGTTCAACACACGTTCAGCTCAATGACGTCCCTCAAACTCTGATCCAGCCGAGCTTTGAGGGAGAGTTCCGTCAGCACGACGCCATGGTGACGATGATGATGTTCTACCGACGCAGGGCTTCGACTAAGCACCGCTACGATATTATCGAGGTGGATTATGGTGGAGGGGGGCACCGTACACGGCTAAGAGATCAAGAGATCAAATTGTTGTGTCTATGGGTGCCCCTTGCCCCCGTATATAAAGGAGCAAGGGGGGAGGCGGCCGGCCAAGGAGGAGGGCGCGCCAAGGGGGGAGTCCTACTCCCACCGGGAGTAGGACTCCTCCTTTCCTTGTTGGAGTAGGAGAGAAGAAAAGAGGAGGAGAGGGAGAAGGAAAAGGGGGCTGCACACCTGTCCAATTCGGACCAGAGGGGGGGCGCAGGCCTCCTTCCTTTTGGCCTCTCTCCTCTATTCTCGTATGGCCCAATAAGGCCCATATACTCCCCGGCGAATTCCCATAACTCTCCGGTACTCCGAAAAATACCCGAATCACTCGGAACCTTTCCGAAGTCCGAATATAGTCGTCCATGTCACAGCCCTAGAGTTTGCTTGTAACTAGTGGCATTGCATCCATGCATTATGCTTAAATTTCATGAAAGTTGAAGTGGGGATTGATCCAAGCCCTAGCACCAAACGAATTCAAATAGGTTCAAATAAAATCATTTTCAATGATTCCAAAATGCCCTGTGAAAATGTTCATGATTTTTGATAAAGGTGAAAACCTCTGCCAAAAATGATGAGCATAATTGTTGGCCATTTTGTGGATTTCTGAATTAACCCATATTGTATTAGAATTGGGGCATTTGAATTCTATAAATATTTTAAATGCTCCAAAAATTCTGGTTTCAATTGTGGGCTTTTGGAATAATCCAAATAATGCACCCAATTTATCTCAGGAGTTTTAAAAATGAATTAGTATTTTTACTAATTCAAAACAGAATAAAAGAAATTGGAAAACTAAAACAGAAGAAAAATAGAAAAGGGACTTACCTGGCTTACCTATCGCGGCCCAGCTGGTCAGCCCACCTGGCGGCCCAGCCCACTGGCCTCCTCCTGTCGTCTTCCTCCTTGCCAGAAGGACGGGCGCGTGCCCGACGCGCGCGCACCGCCCGCCCGGCCACCTCCTGCTTGCCGCTTTCCCCCTCGACGCTCTGGAGATGCCATGTGACCCCCTGGAGCCGTATGGATCCCCCACACCTCCTCCCCCCTTCTCTGTCTCGCTCGCTCTCCCGCAGCCGTACGCCACCGTCGACGCCGACAAGCACCACCGCGGCCACCGCCTCCCCCTCGCCTCTCCGACATGCCTAGGAGCTCCGCCACCATCGCCTACGCCTCCCTGTTGACTCACGCGACTCCAAACACCGCCGAATGCCGTCTTCGCCTTCGTCTTCAACCTCGGGCATCCGAGCCCGTCTCCGGTTCATTCGGCGCCGCCAGGACTTCCCCGAGCACGCTGAGGCCACCTCTGCACTCGCCGTGAGCTCCTGATTCTTCCCTTGTGTTCACCCCCTCCATTTCCGTCTCCTAGCTCCGTCTTCCACCACGGCCGAAGCTCGCCGCCGCCACCGCACGTCGCCGTCATGGCCACAGCCACTTGGGCTTGATCCCGAGCACGTCACCATCTTCACCGCACTCGCAGGAGCCCAACGCACCACCCCATGCGCCTCGCCGTGCCCCGTAGCCTCGGGTTCGACCTCGCCCGAACTCCGGCAACCGCCAAGGTCGTCGCCGGCGACATTCCCGGTCACCTGGAGCTCCTCCACTACCAACAAACGACGCGGCTCGTTCCCAGCTTCGCGTAGAAGGTCTCCGCCGTCCATTTGGTCGCCGGAGCATGAAACCGCACTTCCACCGCCGCGTCTGGCCTCGCCGGCGGGTTTGACCCCGTTGACTTTGACTGGGTGGGCCCAGGTTGACTTCCCCTGAGTCTATGACACGTGGGGCCCGCTCTGCTAATTAACTCAGATTAGTACTAACTAAATTTAGTTAGTTTAATTAACTGCTGACACGCGGGACCCACTGGTCAGGTTGACCTGGACGTCCCCTTGACCACTGACGACACTATCATATACGTGAACCAAAAGGCGCAAACGGTCCCGGGCCATGGTAAGGCGACACCCGTGGGAATACCGTGCGTGAGGCCGCAAAGTGATATGAGGTGTTACCGGCTAGATCGATGTGACTTGGAACCGGGGTCCTGACAGTCCAATATATCGATCTTTACGTCTCGACCATTTCGAGACTCCTCGTCATGTCCCCGATCTCATCCGGGACTCCGAACTCCTTCGGTACATCAAAACTCATAAACTCATAATATAACCGTCATCGAACTTTAAGCGTGCCGACCCTACGGGTTCGAGAACTATGTAGACATGACCGAGACACATCTCCGGTCAATAATCAATAGCGGAACCTGGATGCTCATATTGGCTCCCACATACTCTACGAAGATCTTTATCGGTCAAACCGCATAACAACATACGTTGTTCCCTTTGTCATCGATATGTTACTTGCCCGATATTCGATCGTCGGTATCTCTATACCTAGTTCAATCTCGTTACCGGCAAGTCTCTTTACTCGTTCCGTAAAACATCATCCCGCAACTAACTCATTAGTTGTAGCGCTTGCAAGGCTTAAGTCATGTGCATTACCGAGTGGGCCCAGAGATACCTCTCCGACAATCGGAGTGACAAATCCTAATCTCGAAATACGCCAACCCAGCAAGTACCTTCAGGGACACCTATAGAGCACCTTTATAATCACCCAGTTACCTTGTGACGTTTGGTAGCACACAAAGTGTTCCTACGGTAAACGGGAGTTGCATAATCTCATAGTCATAGGAACATGTATAAGTCATGAAGAAAGCAATAGCAACATACTAAACGATCGAGTGCTAAGCTAACGAAATGGGTCAAGTCAATCACATCATTCTCCTAATGATGTGATCCCGTTAATCAAATGACAACTCATGTCAATGGTTAGGAAAAATAACCATGTTTGATCAACGAGCTAGTCAAGTAGAGGCATTATAGTGACACTCTGTTTGTCTATGTATTCACACAAGTATTGTGTTTCCGGTTAATACAATTCTAGCATGAATAGTAAACATTTATCATGATATAAGGAAACAAATAATAACTTTATTATTGCCTCTGGGGCATATTTCCATCAATTCCATCTGTCATCATGCCATATTTATCCATTCAAATGATGTTCTTGTGTATCAGACGTTCAAAAGGAAAAGAGTGATTGCTGATCGTGGAGGAACACAAGCAAAGTATTTGGAAAAGGTAGTGGCACCTGATAAATCAAATAGCCCATTAGGTGTAGTTGCAATATCACCTGACCCACAAAACACCCCAACTCTAGCAGACTCTAGCCCTACTCACTACAAGAAATATGTCAACTTGTGACCACCACTATTGGTCAATGAAAGGTCATGGTTTTTCATTTGTGACCTTTTTGTGACCAAAAACAGAAGGTCAAAAGCTGGCGGACTATAGCGACCTTTCTTCTGGAATGGTCAAAGACGTTTATGACCAAAATATGTCCACTGTGGCGTTTTGGTCACTAGCAACCTCCCCAGGCCATGTAGGCAGCCATCATGGCAAGCTGATGTGGCACAAGATTCAGCCTGGTCCAATTCAGTTTTCTACATGGGCCTAGCACATTAATTCAGCCTTTCTATATTTTTTTCTGTCAATTTTTGGTCGACTTCATGGGCCTGGCCCAACATTGCAGCCTTTTTTATTATTGGGCCTTGGCCTTTTCGTCTAAATAATTTTAATTTCCTTTTTTATTAAATGGGTCCACCAGTCAGATGGGTCCCAGTTGTCAGGTTTGGGTCTGGTAAGTGAGTCCCATCTATCAGGCTCATATTCTTCATATTTCAACTAGTATTTATCTTGGCAGACAAAAGCACACATGATACTTCAAATAAGAGCAACCAGATCACGTTGCCAATACATATGACCATGTGTAATACAGTTCTTTACAAGATCTACATGTGTAACGAGCTCTACAAGTGTGATACAATACTGCTTTACAAGAAAATGACGACATGCCAGGCTCGCTGGACAACCATAGTCCAGGGTGGGAACAAACAAAACGGCAACATGGCTTCCTCTGTCAGGGCTGCCGGTGCTGCTCCTTCCCCACCGCCGCCGCACAGGTGAATTTCCTGCACAAGTGAAATTGGACAGAATCTGTAAACTTGTTTATACTCCTGGACTGTGTTTGGAATGAATTTGGAGTAGAAGAGTTGCAGCAACCTCCGTATTAAGTACACAAAAATAAGAAGGATTCAATAATATATATACAGGCACAAAAAGAAGTGTTGCCATCAATGCTTCAGTTCTACACTTATCGATGCAGTGGTATATATACCAATTCATAGTACTGTCACAACTCCTTGACTTTATAATTTAGTTTTGACATTCACATTACCAATCTGTGTTACCCCAATGAAAGCGTATATCACTATAAACAGTATTCCATGAAAGAGAAACCCAAAGTAGACAACATATGCCCATGGAGTACAAATATTGACCTCATTTCGTGGTAATTAATGTGTACTCCTAAGCAGACGATGAAGGCTATGTTTCAGTTACCAAAAAGTGACAATAACATAAGTAAGAAGCACAGTTGCAGCGATTACAATTTGGCATGAACTTTCTCCAGAATGAACGGAGTCAGACCATCACGCGAACATTAACCTTGAGATACAGGGGGTATAAATGACTCATGTTACATAGACTAGTGTTCTGATGCAACCAACAATCACAAAACAAATCACAAATCAAATGCATCTAGGGAAAATTGTAATATTAATACCGGTGCTAAGCTGTAAGTTAAGGGGAGATGGACCTTGTCAGCAGCACCACGCCGAGCTACAAACCCCAGGATGCGGATGCCGCCCCAGGGTCCATGCTATCTTCACTTGGCGAATCAACCAATGCTCAGAGCCAAACAAGAAGCAGAAAAAGTGTTGTAATCTTGTGCATCTCTGCGGCTTTCAGACTACCTGAAACAGAATGCAAGAAGAGAATTTGTGAGAAGATGCCGCAAGAGAAATGCTTCTAATCAGGAAAGATTCTAACATCATAACCACTATATGTCTATCTGCAGGAAACTAGTAGAACTCTATTTTGCTTCGCCTTCATTTTCAGAGAAATGGACACTACGACAATCCAAGATAGGAATGAAAGCTATGCTAGTACCAAGAATCGAATTCAGGAGCAAACTGAGCAGCTCCAAATCAAGAATCTAGCACCGGAAAGAATCGCTGAAAAGCTACATGAAAATGATTCTCAAAGAACAGAACAGATCTCTTCATTGATAAAGGATAATTTCATTGGCAGGAGTATACTAAAAGTGGATTAAGATCCTTTCCTTTGGGAAAATCTCTATGCTTAATCTGTTTCAAAGATTTTTCTCAACATATAGATCCGCTTAGCAGAAGGAATCGGCTAATTGATCTACCGTAGAGCCCTTCCCGCATTTAGGTTTCTCCGTGTTAGATAGGTTCTGTGGCATAGCACAGGGTCAAGCACCAAACCATAAGCAACATGTCCATCTTTTAGTTTATGCAGATGCAGATACAGCTAGGAAAGAAGAATAACATGTTCTGTTTTTGCCATACGAGCAATTTTCACCACCTCATCAATATCTTTCTCCATTTTCTTCTTAATTGCTACAAATATGTATGGTTATGTGTGACTACAAATAATGTGATTTTTTCAACCCATTTAGATAAGGTTTGGAGTTGTAACCTTTCATGGCGCTTGCTTTTGTAACTGCTTTTGATTCCTCGTTTGCAGTCTGCAAGCAAAGGCACATGAGATTCCATTATTACTATGAAAATCAATATTTGAGCACAATAACATAAGAAGAAGCAGAAGCAGAAATAAGGAAATTAGAATGTGTTGGACCTGGAGCTTAGTCAAGAGACTCATCAAGTTAGCTATTAGGCTCTCAATTCTATCAACCTGTATGTGTATGAAAGCAGCATCACATGTCATTAATCTGAAGTGCAAAAAATTGACAAATAACATCAGAGAATAGACTAGTAGAGTGTTTCATAAACAACATGCACCTTCTTGAAGAATCCTTTTAAATTATCAGAGACGCCGGGCTGATGCATCCCTATTTCAACATCCCCCTCATCTCTTGAGGAATCCCGCCGGTGAAGCTCAAAGGAATCCTGCAAAGTTGGAGTGTTTAGAAGAACATGTACTGCACAGCAGCACCTGCATGAAGGCTTGCTTGATTGCTATGAATTCGATCTGACATTATAGCCAATTGTGCTGCTACATTTATCATTATTATAACTGGTCCCAAAAGGATATTACTAAAGCTTATACTTGCTAGCAGAAGAGATAAACTGCTCAAAAAGAGTATTTGAGATGTCACTTTCAAAATCAGAACATGACGGCGAGTCAGTGACCATGTATGTAATGCCAAAAGAACATTATGAAGTTAATTTTAGTACTTAAATAAGTAATATAATGTGGTCACATTACGTGTTGTTTTAAACATAACAAACAAACAGTGAATGACATTTTGAGACTACAATGCTTGCTAAGCATAAAGTTGGGACAAATAAAATCAGAATAACCTCCTAGATAGGTTCAGACAGGAGCAACCAGCCCATTGCTGATAGAACACACAAAGAGAGCAAGCAGATCCTAAAAAGAGGGGCGAATAAATCCTGCTACTTAGAGCTCAAGCAGAACTGAGCAACAAAGCCGATTCCTGGCGAAATCTGCTACTTATATCTCTAAGCAGAAGGAAATGCAAGTGCAGGTAAGAGCAGCGTATAGCAGGAGCAAGACGAAACCTCCATCTCCTAGATCCGCTTGTTGCAGCCCATGATTTGAAGGCGTTGAGGCCGTCATGGCTGCATCTAGGGTTCTCGAACTCCTCCAGGGGTTTTTATCTCGTGCAGTAGAAAGAACTTGGCGAACAGAGCAACACAGAGAGAGAGATGGTGTCCTGCAGCAGAAAGGGAGAAGTACGAGCGTCACGAACAGAGAAACAGGAGCCCCAAAAATAATCGGGTCGAACCAAAGAGAGAGAGAGAGAGAGAGAGAGAGAGAGAGAGAGAGAGAGAGAGATAGAGAGGAGACCTTGTTGACGAGCTCCATAGCGTCGGAGCATCCGAGCCGCAGCGAACTCTCTCCTCGCGTGGAAGAACCCGCACGGCCGCGTCGTCGCCCAAGAGAAAGGAACGAACAAGTGGTCGCCCTCTCTTCCTCTCCTGGCGCGCGAGCGATTGGGGGGCGAGAGAAGACGACCTCGAGCACCCTATCGCGTGTCGATGGTGCGAGATTGGATCTGGTAGCGTCGGGGCGGATCTGGAGGCCACCTGACGTGATGCTCGATCTAGGAGGCAAAGGAGGAGGGTGAAGGGTTTCACGGCGACGGTGGGGGATAGGGCGGAGTGGGGGAGCGAAGTCGTCGGTGGCGGTGGGTGGGGGCGGCGGCGAGGCGAGGGTCAGACGAGGAGGGAATCGAGCGAGGGAGTGCGGCTGTCGAGAGGTGGGAGGGAGAGGGGAGGGGGAGCTCGATCTGAGGGAGGGAGACGACGGTGGGAGGGATCGAGGGGAGCGCCGTCGATGGCGGCGGCGGGGGGAGGGGGGGAGGGGGGGGGGGGGGGAAGGCGGGGGGGGGGGGGGGAAGGCGGGGGGGGGGGGGGGAAGGCGGGGGGGGGGGGGGGAAGGCGGGGGGGGGGGGGGGAAGGCGGGGGGGGGGGGGGGAAGGCGGGGGGGGGGGGGGGAAGGCGGGGGGGGGGGGGGGAAGGCGGGGGGGGGGGGGGGAAGGCGGGGGGGGGGGGGGGAAGGCGGGGGGGGGGGGGGGAAGGCGGGGGGGGGGGGGGGCGGGGGCGCGGCGAGGGTCAGACGAGGAGCGAATCGAGCGAGGGAGTGCGGCTGTCGAGAGGTGGGAGGGAGAGGGGAGGGGGAGCTCGATCTGAGGGAGGGAGACGACGGTGGGAGGGATCGAGGGGAGCGCCGTCGATGGCGGCGGCGAGGAGATGGGGGGAGGAGGGGTGCGATGGGAGGAGGGGATCGATGGGATCTGTTTAGGGTTCGGGCTCCTCGCCGTCGACGGCCCTGGTGCGGGGGCGGCGGCGGCTAGGGTTTGGTGAGCGGGTGCGGGTGTGGGAGAGTGGGGGCGTTGGGGCTAGGATTGGAACGGTCGGGAGTGGGGGCTGCTTGGGTGACGGGGGTGAGAGGGCTACGTGGGTGAGAGGGTGAGGGGATGAGGTCCATCGTTGGATCCCGGAGTGCATGATCCGCGTGATATGCCTATAGACCAATCACAACGCAACAAACAATTTGAAGACTTTACGACCTTTTAAATAGGTCAAGAAAAAATCATTTTCCATTTTTTAGTGCTCAAAATGAGTTCTTTTTTGTAAAAGACCTACCAAATATTTGTTCAAATGATATTCTTTATATTTGTTCAAAATGAGTTCTTTATACTCTGCAACAGTTCAAAGGGATTTTTTATATTCTTTGCACAAAAAATCATTTTCCATTTTTCGAGTGCCCCAAATGAGGTTTTTTTTTGAAGGACCTACCAAATAATTGTTGCAAAATTGGACCAAATCATTTTTATAAAATACTAGGCCATATTTAATGCACAATTGACCAAATGGTTGGGTGAAAAAAGTTTTGATCCACCTCTCGTGAAAAAGACAAATTTCCGCCGATTCAGTTGGAAGCGGGTCAAATTTGAACTGTAGCTACCTCGTAGTTTGTTCTTTATTTTTTCCAAAAATCATTTCTAGGTACATAAGTATCTATTTAATCAGAGAAACACCAAAAATTTTCCAAGATTCAACCACTAGCTAGGAACGGTCAAGCCCGTTGTTTTGACCGCATTTTGAAACGGGCAAAATTCAAAAAAATCAAAAAAATTGGAAAACCTTCGCATTGTGTCATTATATGTTACCAAGTTTCCAAGAAAAATAATAAACTTGTAATACGGTAATTATTTTTAAAAAGTGTTCTCAGAAATGAGCTATCATGCGTGAAGACTCATGACTTTCAAGCCAAATGATCAATCTTATGGCCACATTCATGGCATAGTTTGTTCAAATGATCTCATATTGTGCACGAGGGTGCATCTTGGAATTCCAAACAATATTGCCTAAGGAAGTTTTCATTTTGTTTGCATGGAAAATTCATTTTTCATTTTCCGAGTGCCCAAAAGGAGGTTTTTTTGTGAAGGACCTACCAAATAATTGTTGCAAAATTGGACCAAATCAATTTTATAAAATACTAGGCCATATTTAATGCTCAATTGACCAAATGGTTGGGTGAAAAAAGTTTTGATCCACCTCTCGTGAAAAAGACAAATTGCCGTCGATTCAGTTGGAAATGGGTCAAATTTGAACTGCAGCTGCCTCATAGTTTGCTCTTTCTTTTTTCCAAAAATCATTTCTAGGTAAATAAGTATCTATTTAATCATAGAAACACCAACAAAATTCCAAGAATCAACCCCTAGCTAGGAACGGTCAAGCCCGCCGTTTTGACCGCATTTTGAAACGGGCACAAAAAATTCAAACAAAATCAAAAAATTGGGAAACCTTAGCATTGTGTCATTATATGTGACCAAGTTTTCAGGAAAAATAATAAACTTGTAATACAGTAATTATATTAAAAAAGTGTTCTCAGAAATGAGCTATCATGCGTGAAGATTCATGGCTTTCAAGCCAAATGATCAATCTTATGGCCACATTCATGGCATAGTTTGTTCAAATGATCTCATATTGTGCACGAGGGTGCATCTTGGAATTCCAAACAATGTTGCCTAAGGAAGTTTTCATTTTCTTTGCACGGAAAATTCATTTTTCATTTTCTGAGTGCCCAAAAGAAGGTTTTTTTGTGAAGGAACTTGCAAATAATTGTTGAAAAATTGGACCTAATCAATTTTATAAAATACTAGGCCATATTTAATGCACAATTGACCAAATGTTTGGGTGAATTTTTTTTGATCCACCTCTGGTGAAAAAGACAAATTGTCGTCGATTTAGCTGGAAACGGGTCAAATTTGAACTGTAGCTTCCTCATAGTTTGCTGTTTATTTTTTTGAAAAATCATTTCTAGGTACATAAGTATCTATTTAATCAGAGAACACCAAAAAAATTCCAAGATTCAACCACTAGCTAGGAACGGTTATTCCCTCCGTTTTGACCGCATTTTGAAACAGGCATAAAAAATTCAAAAAAAATAAAATAATTGGGAAACCTTCGCATTGTGTCATTATATGTGGCCAACTTCCCAGGAAAAATAGCAAACTTGTAATACGGCAATTATTTTAAAAAAGTGTACTCAGAAATGAGCCATCATCTATGAAGATTCATGGCTTTCAAGCCAAATGATCAATCTTATGGCCACATTCGTGGCATAGTTTGTTCAAATGATCTCATATTGTGCACAAAGGTGCATATTGGAATGGCAAACAATGTTGCCTAAGGAAGTTTTCATTTTCTTTGGACGAAAAAACCATTTTTCATTTTCCGAGTGCCCAAAAGGAGGTTTTTTTTGTGAAGGACCTCCCAAATAATTGTTGCAAAATTGGACCAAATAAATTTTCTAAAATAATAGGACATATTTAATGCACAATTGACAAAATGGTTGGGTGCAAAAAGTTTTGATCCACCTCTCGTGAAAAAGACAAATTTCCGCTGATTCAGCTGGAAGCGGGTCAAATTTGAACTGCAGCTGCCTCATAGTTTTCTACTTTTTTTTACAAAAATCATTTATAGTTACATAAGTACCTATTTAATCATAAATACATGGTTTGGTGGCGATACGTCAAGGTCTGGGCGGTGGCCGAGGGCCCCAACTCTAGAGCGCGTAAGCTCGCATGCCCGCCGCGTGGTCACCGCGTGACCGTGGCGTTGCCATGTGTTCTGGGCGGCCTAGGTATGTCTAGTAGGTTGGGCACTCCCCAGGTAGGTGCTAGGAAGAAAATTACAACATAAGATTCTCACGAGGAGACCGATCGATGCTCAAACATGAATAGCAGCCAAGTGTTTGATTTGCGGTACGGGAAATGCACATGGCTAATGGGCGTGAGTTTTGGCTGAGGATGATGAGTTACTAAGAAGTCCGTCTTCACAAATTTTCACCTCAAAAGGAGGAGCCTAGGTAGTACTTGCTTTACAAAGTACCACACTGGACATAAATACGAATGTTGAAGCTCGGCTCAAAATAATGAATGGATTGAGCTGGCATTTGGTGGAGGATGGTTATTTGGGCATATGAAAGCACTGTAGAAAATGGATACTATTTGGACATGCCAAAGTGGTACTTCCTTCACAAAGTTCTGCTCTGAACAGAATAGGAAAATGAATATTTTCGAATTATTTTTTAACTAGGCAAGGAATGTTTTTGACATATTTGATGAAGATATGATCCAAAACATTTATGAGATTTTTTTGGGAATTTTGGGAATAACACAAATATAGGTTGCTTCACAACCTAGGGCAAAAACTGCCACATGGACATGACACATAGGCAAAACTAATGAGATGGCGCCTAGTCATCACAACCCACCACAATCTACAAGGCTATGACCATATATATTGGTCATTAACAACTAGAAATAAGGCAGCGGACTAGCACTGTTTGCTTCATGGCCATTTCGTGTAAGGAAATTACGACCTTTCTGACCAAAATGGTCGCAATGGTTTAGGGTTTGGAGCCCCCCGCACAGATTTTGACCAATTGGTCTAAAATGGTCATAGATCTATGACCAATTCTTCCAGGGTAACTGACAGAAGGTCACTAGTTGACATATTTTTTATACTGAGTACACTGGTCATTTCTAATGCCCTAACTCAGCAAACCCCAACTACAGCAAACATTATGATTATGCCAGTTGACATAGCACCAGCTCTACGACGCAAAACCCCCATTCTAGCAAAGAGTACACCAAATCCAGTTGCCAAATCCCTTTTCGAACTAGAGAGATCCCCAATTGAAGCAAATAGGACCCCTATTCCATTTCTTCCCAGTTTAGAAGACAGAGCTTATATTGTTGTCACGAACTTTGTGCGCATCTTTCCTTCATGGAAAGATTATACCGCAGACACAGAAAAATTTCCAATCTTCCTCCGCAACTTACGCGTAAGTAATGTACTAGTTATTCATGGTCATTACTGCATATGTTTCTGCTGACAGAAGACACAAGATTTCATTCTTTTAATTAGGCGAGGACCAAACTGGATTGTGAAGACGAGCAAGGGTTGGTTGCGCTTTTCAAGCACTCGTTGATGAAGTATCGTTCCTACCTGAGGTAAGCGCACTTCGATGGCAAGCCTCTAAACGAAATTTATGTAAAGTCTCCGGTGCTACATTTATCCGACGATGACTGGAACAATCTTGTTACACATTGGTCTCGGCTGCAGCGTAAGGTACTATCTATGATATCACATCACAATTTAAACTACATTTCTGCATTTGCCTTAACGTCTATGATATCACATCACAATGTACGAAAACTGTTAGCAGAAGAACATTCATTCTCAAGGGACCACAGAATCTCGCAGCTATACTGCACACTTCATTGCTCTTGTGAGTACCTCTTTCCCTGTATGACCATACTTACTTTCATAGCTGTTTGATTATGTAGCATCACTGCACATGTTCGCCTCATTATCGTCCATTTGGTGCACATTATAAGATCCGTATGGACTCTTACATAAATTTAGAATCAACCCAATGCTTTTGAAGAGGTTTAGCTCTGCAGTCCTCTTGTAAGGACTGAACGTCGTCTATCACTGTACTTACATTAACAGCTACTCCCTCCGCCCCATAATATAAGAACGTTTTGTACAGTACACCAGTGTTCAAAACACTCTTGTATTATGGGAAGAGAGATTGGTTCATTCTGTAGCATTCTGCATCTTATCTCCCTCGCCCACCATTTACTAAAAAAGATCAGATCTATATTTAATCTTACCAAAAAGTAGAATACACACACAATGCCAGTGCAGAAGTGTAGCCCATTGCTCTTGTCAGTACATTTTGTCCTGTAATGCTTGTACTTCTAGGGATTGGTAGTGGATTATGTAGCATCAATCTGCATCTTATCTTCATTATCCTCTATCCCTTCTAGTATTATCATATCTATAATTACTCTCTACAAAATGTAGAGTACATGGAATCTTATGAAGAAGATTCTGTGTTGAAATTCTTGAGTTATCCTTCCCTTGACATGGAGAAGGGCATTATAAAGCCGGTGTTAACTGTTAATGTAAGTCATTCCTTCTAAAGCCTTTATCCTCAACTGCTGTTTAATTTTCTCATACTCCCTATCGTTTACTGATGTTTAGTTTGCTGTTTCTACCAAAATGCATGTTCGCAAGAACCGTAAGTTCTAAGTTTTACTTGTAAAACCAAATTCCTTATTCATACCATGCACATTACCCAATACTCCCTATATGTATGCTTGTTTTTGTGGATCTATAATCCATTGTGTGGTGAAGCAGCCCACGTTTGCACCTTGTCATCTCCTGTTTTATCTTACTGATGTGGCTGATGATATGAACAACATGCCATGCACATTAAAAAAAATAGATACAATGATTTTCTTTGCCCTTCATCTATGCTTGTTATGTTGACATGGTAATCCAGTAGTGTGGTGAAGCTCCCCGCATTATGAACAATGCCAAATTATGCTATTGATATTTTAAACTTACTCTTTATTTTCTAATTTGAAATTGGATGGAATTAACAGCACATCTATCATCTTTGTTTATACATGTGCAAAACCTGTCATCTCTCTGCTTTGTTTCAGGGTGATATGCCTGATGGCATGCACATGTCTGCTGAAGGCTGTGCGACAAACCCAACATATATTGCAGCAAAGAAGGCAAAACATCTTGAAGATAGCGAGACAACCCCAAAGTATTGTCTTGATGCAATGTTCAAGTTACTTGAGACTAGCAGTCAGACAAGCTCATAGAATTCGTTGTCTGAATCAGTTCGACTTCTTCAGTCCCAAGTTCTAGCAGAAAGGCATTCTGCAACTCAACTTCGACTTGAAGTCCTATCTCTAAGAAAGATTGCGGAGAACACCAATGAGAACCTCATCGCTAAACAGCTACACCTGGAAGCTATGACCGACATGTTGGCCGGTCTCACAGCCTTGCTCAGCAGCTTGCGAAGCAGTTCCCGCGCAAGGCTAACCTTTCTTGAACTGTCTTGGAAGTGGTCTCGGTTCAGTATTATTTTGTTACGCTGCAATGGTGCCCAATTTTTGTAATCTGCTTCTTCGTTGTGCTTTATGATCACGGGTGTCAAACTTCGATGCCCAGTGGATGTAATATACCATAAATCCTTTATTGTATAGTGTAGGTTTATTCTTAGTTACTATGTTGTAATTTCTTTATTGTATAGAGTAGGTTTGTCCTTAATTCCTACTAGTTACTGCCATCATTCGCTATCTGAAAAAAAACAGATGCAGTCGACCGGGCCGAAACATTCGCCTCTAACAGGCCTGGTGTTTAGCGGGCCACAATTGGGCCGGCCTGCATCTTTCTTGGGCCCGAATGATTAGGGCCTTCACACTTTGCGCGAGGCCCACAACTTACACCGGCCAATATTTTAGTTGGGCCTTTTGTGGACCCAGCGCTTAGTTTGGCCCAGGTAGAGTTGGGCCATTAACAGGCTGAATATTGTACTAGCCTGTTACGGACCAGATGAAACCATGGGAATTTAGCAGGCCGAAATGCATATTGGGCATAAATTTTCACTAGTCGTCGACGGGCCTTCAGCAGGCTGAAATGAAGACCGGGCCTTTTTTGGCCCAGTTATGTCACGGGCAGTTACCAGGCCGAAACATATCTCGGGCCTTAGTTGGCCCACTGATACCATGGGCCTTTAAGAGGCCGAAAGCTTAGTACAGACGTCAACGGGCCGAATTATGTGACATGCCTTTAATAGGCCCAAAGTCACGTTGGGCTTAACTGTTGCCACCTTTATCACGGGCCGTTAGTGGGCCCAATGTCCCGTCGTACCATATATGGCCCATGGGCAGCACAGGCCATTCCCAGGCCGAAAGTCACACCGGGCTGAAATGGGCCCATGTCTACATCGGGCCTCTAACACGCCGAAAGTCACTGGGCTGTAATTGGGTCCAAATATTCGGCGAACAATTAACAGGCCAGATCTGGCTTCGGGCCGTAAATGGGCCTTTATTAAGCAGGCCGTTATTGGGTAGGCCCACTAGTACCTGAGTAAGCACTACGGGCCTTTGACTGGGCCGACCTTTTTAAACTATATGGGCCTCTGTTGGGCGTGCCACGTGTCTACGTATCATAGGCGCTTTGGGTCCAATGAGTGGATGACATCTGTCCCGACGGTGAGCCGACACGTGTTTCCTCCAGCCAATGATGATTTTACATGTGGAAAATCCCCATTGGTCGGGGCTGTCAACAGGTTATCGGATCCAAAACCGGACCCGATAGCTTAACGGTGTTCCGTTACGGTGGATCCCACGTGTCGGTCACCCTTGACGAAAGCACTTCTGTGACGCACGATTTATCGTCATGCAAGTGGACACTTCCGTGATAATAATTTTGGTAATGTCATGGAACACTTCTACGACATCACATGTATGACTATCTTGATCCTATCATAAATTTTTCATGGATGTACATGCATGACAGAAAACGTGACCTACTGTGACAAACACGTATCATCACGGAAGTGTATTTATTTTGTAGCGTAGCCAAGATGGCTTGTAGCGACCCGACCCAAAATCGGTCAAGTCTCTGTGTCTGTACCATCCCAAGATCATGCTGGCACTCATAGTACATTGATGAAATAATCAAAGTTCAATCACACCTGAATTTATTACACGGTTCTCATATCGAGTCTTTATTACAATAGAATAAATTCGGCCGAAGGCCAACTCATGAGAAATAAACTAAGTAAAACTGCGGAAGCGTAGAAGAATAACGAGTCCATCCGACTCCAAAGGGCGATCGCCAAGCGCGGATCGTAGCCTCACTCCTGATCGGAATACTCCTCTGCAACATAAGACGTTGCAGCCGTGTAGGTCAGCATTTTGAATATGCTGGCAAGTCATGAAGAGAGAAATAACAATAAAAATTACTAACACTATATGCAATTTGGCTGTGGGGCTCTAAGTTTCATCATTTTGCGAAAAGCCAGTTTTTCCCTATACAATGGACTTGTTTGCAAATACTACAAAATTGTTTATAGTTATTGAGATGGTTCCACCAACCAATGTCTCATTCCCATTTATTACACAATAACCCCCTCAATTAATTTATTAATTTCAATGTTGAGATTTCCGAATACTTCCAAGTTCCAGAGGCTCAAATTGTCCGTAACCGGGGACACGGCTAATCGATTAGATCTTTAACTCTGCAGAGGTTTGCGCACTTTACCCGCAAGAATCGTTAACTCCTTTTTAAGTCTTCGCACTTCATGGTGTTTGAAGACGGGACGAACGAAATAGGGTCTTCCGAAGAGTTCTTCTGGCCACTGCCGGTACCCATCCAATCCTACCGTTCTTCTACATCTCGTAGCACCGTCAGAGTCACAACTAGCGTTGACCAAGCCAGAGCCCATAATGGCTTGCGGCTGCACAGGTAAGCTTCCGGTCAATGGGGTATACATCCGTCTCTTCGTGTCTGGGTGAAGCTTTCCGCAAGATGTCATGGCACTTCTCCATGCATCCCGGCCAACCACTGGGTTCTCCAGGGTGCCCGTCAACCGTCCTCCACCCAGTAGTGAATTTTGAAGTCCATCTTGAGCTTGAAGTTCATGGGGTTGTCATCATCTTGACTCTCACATCTCCCTTATGAATTCACTCAACCAACCCCGTCTACGAGCATAGCAAAAATAAACTACTTCGTCCCGGGTCATGGTAACAAGGGGAATTGGGTTCATCCTACCTCATGATACTACTCAAGAACATAACATCAAATTTTTCACCTACTGCATGCATGGTGGGGAGGTATAATTCTAGTGCAATAAAAATCATAGGTATTATAAAGAAACATGATCAGTGACTTGCCTTGCTGACGATCTTCGAAAGCTAGGGACTCGTGGTAGCAAGATTCGCACTCCGGAAATTCTACCGAGGCAAACAACAATCATAATAAGCATATAGCATATGATCACTTAACATAATAACATGCTAACATAACACACAAACGAATCAAAACCCAAAGAAAAACTCGAAGAAATCCAACTCAAAGTTTTCACCATATCCAACAACAATCGAGAAATAGTTTTGTACTACAAAATTTTTCTTAACAGAACCTAAGCATGGGTTTATGCTACCTAACAGAAAAGAATTCATCAAGCAACTAGTAGCAAAAAGAATCACCTTAAAAGCTATTATAAAACTCCTATTAGGCCTAAAACCATTCCTAGCAAGAAAAATAAAATAAAAGTTTTATTTATTGCAAATAAAAGTTCATGCTCTAAAGTTACAGAAACTAACCTAGGATAAACGATCTCTCATGAAAAATAACTTTATTTGCTAAGTAAAACAATAGGAAAACAGTAACTAGTTAAATAAATAGGAAATACATGATTCTGATTAAAACTATTTTTTTTATTAATTTCTAAAATGCCCAAATAAATTCCTACGATTAGGCAATGTCAAAACAAAGTTGTGACAAAAATAATCACTAAAAAATAATATTCCTAACTCATTTTATAGCAGAATTACTATTCTGTTTAAATCTAAAATAAAGCAATTTTAAATAATTTTAACATGACTAATTATATTTTCTACAGAAACTATAATAAATTTGCAAACCAACAAAAAAGAATCACTTAAAAATATTAAGCAGATTAAAAGATATGAATTTTTCAAATCTGATACTATTCTGTTAAAAACAGAAACGAAAAAAAATAAAATTAAAAGAAAAATCGTCGCTAAAGGGCCTATCTAGTGCCCTGGGCGTAATATAACTAAATCGGCCCTAGGGATTAAACCGAGTCGGCCGGTTCAACTAAACCCTAACCAAAACCGGAACTAACCGGTTTATTTGAAATAAACCTACCCCTTCGGGGGGATATAATCTACACCCTCCGCGCTAGATCGAACGGCGGAGGGGAGTCCGGCGACTCACCGTGGCGGCGACGGCGACGGCAGCTCGGGCGGCGACGGTGCGGGGTCTCCGGTGCTCGGGGACGACGGCGAAGGCCTCCGGCGGGTTCAGCGGAGCAAGGGCAGGCTCGGGGTGGAGTCGGGCGAGCTCGAGGGTGGCCGGGGCGGTCGGGGCGAAGCTAATGGCGGCGGCGGCGGCTCGGATGCTCCGGCGGGGTTTTGCGGCGAGGGGAGGGGTCGGGCGAGGGGGCGAGGGGGGAAACGGGGTCGAGGGGAGGGGTATTTATAGGGGGAAGGGCTCGGCTTGCGTGAGGGGGCGATCGGGAGGGGATCGGGATGAGATCCCGGGGATCTCGGGATCCCGGCGAGTGGCGGCGGTGGTGCGTGTCTTGCGCAAGGGGGAAGAAGGGGTGGGGGCCACCCGTCGGTGAGAGAGGGGAGCGGCGCGTCGGGCGGGCGACCGGTGCGGAGCCGTTTCGGCTCGGGCGCTCGGTCGGCTCGGCGTGGGCCGACTCGGCCGTTGGCTGGGCCTGGCTGGTGGGTGGGCCTCGGCGCTGGCTGGGCCAGGGTGGCCTGGCTGGCGCCTGGGTCCTTTTCTATTTTTTTTTGAATTTAGAGAGAGAGAGAAAAACATAATAAATATAAATATTTTATATAGGACATATATATCAAAATGATCAGGGGAATATTCCCTATGATTTGAACATTTTTCCAGGGGCAAAATCCAAACTTTATAAAAATCATTTTTTCTAAAATTCCAAATAAAACTCAAATTTGAATTCAAACTTTTTGGCAATGTTTTTCCTCTGATATTTTTGGAGTGTCATGTTTACTCCTCTCATACTTTTTCTCAAGTATTTATCAGGCAATATTTTGAAATAATTTCCACTGCCAAAATTTGAATTCAAATTCCAACAACTCCTAAACTTCTGAAACTTCAAATGCCACTCAAATTTCAACAAATATGCATAGATGCTTAGCTATAATTGTAAAACATTCCAAATAGGAAATTTGGGATGTTACATGGCTCTGTCCAGCTGCTTGTCTGCAAGGTTTGCTAGCTAGATTGGCACGGCGGCTTGCTCGCGTGCGCCACGCTAAGGCCAGCCATCTGGCTCGAGCGAAGGCCAGCGCGGCGGCTTGCTCGCTCGTGAGTCACGCTCGGGGCAGCCTGCCAACCCGTGCGGAGGCCAACACGGTGTTCGACCCGTCCGGCGGAGCGGCGGCCAAATCGCTCATCACCGGCGCCACCGACGAACACGCATCAGTACTGTTTGAAGTAAAGTTCAGGAAAAATAATGATTTGAGGGGCAATAACAGGATAGAAGGTCAGATGTGGGTCCCTCGTGTCAACGGTCAAACAAATTGTGTTAGTTTAAGCTGCCTCGTCAGCACGAACGTGTGGGCCAACCTTGTCATAAATGGGTTTAAACTAACCTAATCGATAGGTAGTAGTTTTTGGCGTGGATTAAGAAATTTTTGGTATGTTTTTGCTATTTTTTGTACAATAGATTCTTCCTAGGGCTGGTTGAAAGTGGTATTTTTTGTTCAATACTCTACATATTGTAAGTAGGAGTGAAATTTAAGCTTTGGAACCCAATAAGCAAGGCTAGTTACATAGTGCATATGTGTACATGATTGAAAGTAAATATCAACCATGAGTGACTAATATCTTGATGGAAAACTCGAAACTATGGAATACTAGGGAAAGCATTTGCATGGTTGGAAATACTAGCAATGTTCATGTGCATTGCAACGAATCATAATTAGAATAATACTTATTCACAAACTTGATACAAAACATTCTAATTTTGATATACATATATCACTAGAGATATATTATGTTTCGATTAGAATATATTCCTTGGGCAGTTTTGGTGAGGTCAGGGAGGGATGTGGTTGGTTTTAAGATACTAATTATGGGTTTTTCTGCAAATTGGTAGACATGTAGGATGTTTGTGAGAAAAGGCAACAACTTACCTCACAGTCGTTAGATGTAGATCTAATGGTCACAAACGACGGATGGCAAACACACCATCATCACCAACTTAGTCTTCTGTAGGATTACTAGCAAGATCCGTGCATTGCACGGAACATCAAGATGCGTCTTTTTTTATAAAAACACTCGTTGTGATTGACCCATGCGGGAGTAATCCCATGTGTAAAAACTAATGATATCTCGAGAAATAGGAGATAAGGTGAAGTGGAATGGGGCGTGGTGGTGATTGGTGGTCGGACTGAGCAGAGGCATGGGGATTGACGACGCCGTCAATGGCCACCGGGCCAGTTTGTACCAGAGGCTTCCTTTCGTAATTGATCAACAATGAGGTTGTTGGAGATAAGGATGAACGAGCGAAGGCCTTGTCTGCAAAAGTGGAGAGGGGTGCGGGTATCTTTTAGTTTAATTTCCATCAGTCAGATGTAGATCGGACGGTCTATATTGCAAGATTGCACGCGTACTATCATCACCAACTTGGTTTTTTATAAGAGAAGAAATATAAGTATGGAGATACAAATGTATTATCGATACTTGTTTCCTTAGACTAGCATCTACATTCTATTCAATGCCTCAGCTTGTGAGGCCTTAGCACAATGACTTCTCGATTGTGTAAAACAAAGGTTTTCCCGTCGCTGCTAAGGAGGGGGTGACGGCAGGGTGCTTTTTGGCTTGCTCTAGTCCTAGTAGTCATACTAGGTGGTCTAAGAACGTGTAGATTTATTCCTTTTCACGTCTCGTGTTCCCCATACTGCCACGACTGTTGATGAATAGACGGTAAGTTATTCACGGGGAAACCCTTGTTCAGCGTGTTTGCGAGAGAGAGAGAGACAGTGTGTGTGTGTGTGATATGTCTAGAGACTGGGCAATGATAACAGATTCTTTGTGTCTATGTGTGTGGAGGATAGAGAGAGACATGTACATGGGGCTTTGTGTTGTGTAACCTGGAGACACATATACATAATTAGAGAGTGAGTGTGCGAGATACACATGCGGACATGGGGAGAGATGAGGATCCAGATTAATGGGCATTTGTGCGTGTCTGTGTGTGTTTGTGCGTGTGTTTGTGTGTGAGAGGGAGTGTGTGTATGTGGAGTAGAGAGACCACTAATGATGCAAACCCAGTATAAGGGAAGGGGGAATGGTGTGACATGTGTAGTAG
>LR880968.1:823260753-823272224 GCA_904067115.1 Aegilops sharonensis | reverse complement strand
CTCAGCAATCCCATTACCATGGGTATCAAGACTAGCAAAGCTTAAAGGGAATGGAAGGGGTAAAGTGGTGAGGTTGCAGCAGCGACTAAGCATATATGGTGGCTAACATACGCAAATAAGAGCGAGAAGAGAGCAAAGGAACGGTCGTGAAGCTAGGAATGATCAAGAAGTGATCCTGAACTCCTACTTACATCAAACATAACCCAAAACCGTGTTCACTTCCAGGACTCTGCCGAAAAGAGACCATCACGGCTACACACACGGTTGATGCGTTTTAATTCAGATCTGGTGTCAAGTTATCTACAACCGGACATTAACAAATTCCCATCTGCCTATAACCGCAGGCACGGCTTTCGTAAGATTATACCCTGCAGGGGTGTCCCAACTTAGCCCATGATAAGCTCTCGCGATCAACGAAGGATATTCCTTCTCCCGGGAAGACCCGATCAGTCTCGGAATCCAGTTTACAAGACATTTCGACAATGGTAAAACAAGACCAGCAAGACCGCCCGATGCGCCGACAATATCGATAGGAGCTGCACATATCTCGTTCTCAGGGCAACACCGGATGAACACTACGTACGGCAACCGACGATACCCCAAGTTGCCTAGGGGCGGCACCGCAAGTGGCTCTGGTTTGGACCAACAGCATTGGCCCGGGGGTGCTAAATAAAGATGACCCTTGGGTTAATTACTCCCAAGGGAAAAGTAGGTGGTGGTGAGGCAAATGGTAAAACCAAGGTTGGGCCTTGCTGGAGGAGTTTAATTCAAAGCGAACTGTCAAGGGGGTCCCATAAATCACCCAACCGCGTTAGGGACGCAAAATCCGGGAACATAATACCGATATGACGGAAACTAGGGCGGCAAGAGTGGAATAAAACACCAGGCATAAGGCTGAGCCTTCCTCCCTTTACCAAGTATATAGATGCATTAATAATATAAGAGATATTGTGATATCCCAACATAAACATAATCCAACATGGAGCAATCTTCATCTTCACCTGGAACTAGCAACGCTATAAGAGGGGCTGAGCAAAGCGGTAACATAGCCAAACAACGGTTTGCTAGGAAGGGTGACAAAGGTTAGAGGCTGACATGGCAATTTGGGAGGCTTGAGAAGCAAGTGGTAGGGAACACAACATAGCGATAGAACGAAGCAACTAGCATAGCAATGATAGTAATGAGATCCAAGGTGACGGTCATCTTGCTTGAAATCCCACAAGGAATAAGAACGAGTCCATGAAGAAGATGAAGCCACGAAGACAAACCAAGCGTAGACGAACGAACCCTCACGATCGCAACGGAACGGGAACTATCGAGAAGAAACACACAACATGGTAAACACACCACACAAGAACAAGGCATGATGCTCAACCAAGTATGATGCATGACAAGGCTACATGAAGCTACTCATGGCAAGAGATGATGCATACAAGAGCAACACATCAAAGCAAGTTTAAATGAGGCCGGAAGCAACATATAACAATTCCGGTAAGTCCTGATATGCAAATTTCGAAATTGGTCCAGATCTGAATAAACCTTATGTTCAAGTTGTTAAACAGCAAGTTAAGATGCACCAAGATGATCTACACGAGATTCTAGTCAAGTTACATATAAAGTTCATTTAATTCGGAGCTACGGCCTAGAAGATATGAGCAAAACAAGTTAAACATGGCATTTATGCAAAATGCATTCAAACATCAAGCAAACACCTCAAAACAAGGATGCAACATGATAATATGAAAATACATGCAATTCTAAGCAAGTTTCATATAGAGCACACCCAAAACGGAGCAACGGTTCAACACATACACTCTACAAGTTTAAAGGACAAGCTGTTCAAAAGAGCAACTAGGCATCTTGCAAGCATCAAAACAATATGCTACAGCATCTCAACGTACAAACAAAAGGCATGGGCATGACGTACAGGTAAAGCATTACAAAACATGAACACTGAGCTATCTCCAGAAATCAACAGAACATGCTCAAAAGGACATGGCAAGATTACAAATAATAACAGTTTACAGTCTTGGCAGAAATAACATCAGGTTGGAATGTTTAGAGCTATCAAACAACATGTTACAAGAACTTTACATGGCAAAAAAAGGCATGACATGAATCTACTAATAGCATATAACAAAAGTCCCTTACTGACAATGAGCCAAAAGGGCACAGAAAATATGATGGCACCCATGTAAACATGGCAAATGATATGGCAGATTCATACATGGCAGGAACAACAATAAGTAGGCATGTTGGTGAGCTTGAACCACTCACCACAGAGCAACAAATGGCATGCCAAGGTAACCAACAGTAAGAATACATGTTTATGAAACTAAGCATGGCAAGAGCACGTTCATAGGGTGCATGGATCAATAACAACAATCTTGGCAACATTGAACTTAATGTTAACAGGCTGACAGGAACATTATTTAGCAGTTTTGAGGGCAAGATAAGAACAAGCTATAGCAGTCTATAAATGCAACCAGGGGCATAGACGGATAGAGCATGATATTGATAACAAATCATCATTAGTGAACATCTCCAGATTATGCATAGAATGACTTGTAGCAGCAGGTTAACATAGCATCATGATATAGAAGATTCAGACTAGAAAAATAGTAACAGCAAGTACCCTACTTAACAAGCTCGATGCACTCACTACAAGACCCACAAAAATCCATGGATGGCACCACTGTGAAGATGGCATGACATAGCACAAAACACCTGTAGAGCTCATGCTCATAAGATGCACACATCAAATGCAACAAAAATGACAAATCAACAAGTTATAACAGTTTCAGCAGGTTAACATCACATAGCACTCTTGCAACGATTATTCAGGCATTAAGATGAGCTCAAATTAACATGGCACAATGGAATGAAATGAAGAGCATCTCACAGCGAACATTTTGATATATATTGCACATACAAAACGGAGCAATATGCATGGAGATATGACATGTCAAACTATGCATCAGAATATGCAAATTTCAGGACTTGGAAGAATTTTACCCTCGCGAAATCGGGACGGAGTGGATCTGGACGACGCAGGGAGTGTTTGGATGGGGGCTTGGGGCTGGATCGGGACGGGGCCGTCCCGGCGGCGGAACCGAGGCCGAGGAGGTCGCCGACGGCGCTCCGGCGAGGGCGGGGCCGACGAGGCGCCGGGATGGCCGGATCCGGTGGACCCCTGACCAGATCCGGGCGCGGGTAGCGGGAGGAGGGCAGGGCCGGCGAGCGGCGTCGATGGGGAGGCGCGGGGCCGGCGCGGTGATGGTCGGCGGCGACTACGGGGCTGGGCGACGAGGGGCGCAGATGCGGAGGAGGTCGACGTGCGGCGGCGGGGCCGAGGCGGCGGAGGGACGCCGGCGATGGGGGTGCGAGCTCCGGCGAGGGAGGTGCTGGCGGCGGGGACGGCATGGGAGCCAGGCGGCGGCGGCGCTCGCTCGGGCGCGCGGGCTCGGGCACGGGCCCCGATGGGCTTCGCGGGCCTGGCCCGGGCCTGGGTGGGCCACGGCGGCGGGGAGTGGGCAGGGGGCGCGCTGGGGACGCGTGGTGCCTCCTGGGAGGCTGCAGACGGCAGCTCGGGTGACGGCTGGCCTATAGGGCAGCGCCAAGCGGCGGAGGGGGCTTGGGGCGCGCCAGATTCGAAGGAGAAGGTGGGAGGATGCTGTGGCTGATGATTGGGGAGGCAGGAACTCAAGGAGGGAGGTTAGGGGTGACAAAAATGGCAAGGGCGGCTGCTATTTATAGAAGGAGGTGTTAGGGTTGGGATTTTTAGGCCTCTATGGACCCTCGGATATCGATCTGACAGTCCGGAGCGGAGGGGGACTAGGAGAGGGGTTGGTGGGCTGCAAAGAGAAGGGGGCTTTCACGGTTACCCGGTTAACCGTTGGAGTACCAAACGACCTCCAAATGGCACGAAACTTGACAGGCGGTCTACCGGTGCTATACCAAGGCCGCTTGACAAACCTCGGTCCATTCCGAGAATGTTTAACACCCGCTCACAATAGGAGACAAAAGGGGAACGCCGGAGGACATAAGAGTGCCAGATTGCAAAACGGACAACGGGGAAAATGCTCGGATGCATGAGACGAACATGTATGCAAAATGAGATGCACATGATGACATGGAAAAATGCAACACGCAAGCAAAAGACATGGCAAGGACGGCAAATAACTGGAAGACACCTGGCGCATCGAATCCGGGGCGTTACACACAACAACATATGGTAAGCCAGTGTGTTTTAGTACATGTGAAATGTAATGCATGTGGACTGCTTTCTTGGCTTGTGCCCTCAACCTGTAATCCTACAGAATAACAAATAGTTCAGTTGTCTACTTTGCTGTGTTGCTTGATTCGAGTGCTTGTTTGTTACTTGTTACGTTAAACCTGAGTTGGCCAATATGTCAGCAGTGCCTGTTGTACTATCGTAAAGAAATGCATGCCTAGTTCATTTGAGTCCTTAACTTTTCCTCTGAACTTCATCACAAGACTGTCTTCGTAGTTTATATGAGGCCACACTGTTAAGTGCTTTCTCAGATTATTTCAACTGCTTAGATGCCTTGGCACTGTAAGTGCATCTAGTGCCCCTTAGTGATTCTGGTGTATTGAAGACTTATAGGTTAAGGGACTAATGTGTTTATGAGTGTACACAGGTCTATAAGTCTATGAGGAGTTTGATATTTACAGAGAAAGTTGACCCCTAAAAATGAAGTTCTTCATCTGAAGACTTTGGATTTCTGAAGACTTTCTGAAGACTTTGAAAGTGAAGAAATTGGTGTAACCCTGAAGACTAGGTATCCATTCGAAGAACATGAAGCGTGAAGACTTTTGTTTTCGTAGTTTGATTTTCTCTTTCTTGAGTCAAAGGAAATATCGTACTGTTAAAGGGGGTCGAGGAATACTAAGGAAAAAAATTCCAAGTGATGCTCAACTCAAAATCCTACACCTAACAATCCCTTCGAGTGAAGCCATTGGAAATCTCTTACAGTTCAGTCATATTCTTCAGTAACAGAGACAAAGTTCTTCTGGTCTCCAAGGAATTTGTTATGACTGAGGAGTTAGGAACTCGCCAGTGCGGATTGCCTACACTGTGAGGAACATGATAGCCCTGAGGAATTTGATACTCAAATTTCCGACCGTTGTTGTGCCTTGTGCCAGCTGTCCCAAAATATCTACCCACCTAACGGTCATATCATTGAAGGGCATTTATGCCTTATCATGTCGGTCTGCTCACTAGGCTATAAATAGCCGCCCCCTACAACCACCAGTTGGTTGGCTGCTCCGAGAGAAACTAACACTTGTCATTTGAGAGCATCCCATCCTCCGAAGACTTTGAGCGAAAATCATCAAGAGAGGAAAACCCAAACCCAAACACCTAAAAACCCAAAGTGATTGAGCATCACTGAAGAGATAGATCCTGCGTGGATCTGATGCTTGTTACCTGTGAAGACTGTGCTTCTTCCAGACGGTTAGTTGTCATGGTCTATAGCATCCAAGAGGAATTGTCGATCGCCAAGTGACCGACTCTGTGAAGGTTTGGAAGTCACCTGAAGACTTACCAAGATTGATTGGGCGAGGTCTGTGTGACCTTAGCTCAAGGAGAATACGGTGAGGACTGTGTGTCCGGGACTGTGCGTCCTCAGGTTTAAATACCTAGCCACTACAACCAGATGTACAACTGAGACAGCAGTTGGAACTGGTCTACCAAATCATTTTCTTCACCAATCTTACTGGTTCTATTTCCTCAACTCTTTCATTTCCTCATAACTGTGTTGTGCACTTGTTCATATCTGTGTTTGAAGACTTTGACTGAAGAGTTCTCTCAATTTCCTCAGTTCAATTTCTTCATCTGTTTGTCTTCATCTTGTGTTATCCTGTGTTTATGCTTTCTGTACTCTGTGCTCGTCTTCATTTCATCATGATGACCATGCTTGTGTTCTGTTATGTTTACTTTTGAGTACTTATTCCACCGCAAGTAGTTCTTCGCTAAGGAATTTCCTCACCTGCATATTCCTCGGTGAAGAATTCATAAAAATTGCCTATTCACCCCCCCTCTAGTCGATATAACGCACTTTCAATTGGTATTAGAGCAAGGTACTCCCTTGTTCTGTGTGATTTTGGTTTAACCGCCTGGAGTTTTAGTTATGTCGACCACAGGAATGAAGACCGTGTCATGCCCCATCTTTGACGGTCACGAGTATCCCAAGTGGAAGGCCATGATGAAGAAGCGTCTCATGGCAATGAACAGTGAGCTGTGGACCATCACTGAGATTGGTCTTACTGATCTGTGCAAGATGGCAAAAGCTGATGACATTCGCCAGTTCACCCTTCTCAACCTCAAGGCGAAGGACGTCATCTGCTCCTGTCTGTCTCAAAATCAGTTCAGAAACATCATGCATCTCGATCATGCGAAGCTTATCTGGGACCATCTCTCTGAGGTCTATGAAGGTCATCGAACCCGTCATGATCCTTGGTTCGAGGACTTCAAGGAATCTCTCAAAGCGACGACATTCGAACCAGAATCTTCATCTTCTACACCATGCCTTATGGAAAAAGATGAAAAGGTAACTGAATTATACCTATCTGAATCAAGTGATGACCCAGCAATGTCAAACTTGCTTCCCTTGCCACTAAACAACAAAGAGCTTTGGAAAAAGTTCAATACATGCTAAATAAGAGAGATGATATGTTGGGTGAAGAAATGGATCAGTCGGAAGCTTAGGTTGAGAGTCTTTGAGACTTCAGTCCAGGTTTGACAACCTTCAAGATCATCATAACACCCTCTTATCTAATCATGAGAAGCTTTCTTATGAATTTCTTCAAAGAAAGCAAGATCTTGAAAAGCTAAGAGTGAGTTATGAAGATCTTCAGAAGGAGCGTGATTCATTACGTGCTCAACAAATCAGCGCTGCTCAGGAAGAATTTTTTCCTCCATGTTTGAAGTGCATTGAATGAGAATCTGCTAATTATTCACCGGAGTGTTCAAATGCTTCTAATGCTACAAATTCTTCAACTATCTTTGCTATCACTAATTCCTCATATGAGGACATTGCTAGTATCACTGATTATGCAGGGCTGAAGGAATTGTACATGACAGGCATGTACAAAAGCCTCAAAAGGCATCAGACTCTTTGTGATGTGCTTAAAAAGCAGATCCTCAACAGGAACCCTAGGAAAGAGGGTATTGCCTTTGAGAGGAAACTCAATGTTGATGGTACATATTGGAAGCCTGAGCAGTACCCCAAAACCTCATGGGTTGCTGAGAAGGGACCTCCAGTTGATCTATCCAATTTATCTGACTTTACATGTGATTCTCCTCATTCTACTGATGAGTCATTTGACTCCAACTACAAACTGTTCAAAAATCAGAATGGTGAATGTCAGCATGACACTACCAGTGAAGAATAGGAACCCCAGATCAAAATCTTCATATGGACTAAATTCTTCATATGGATCCAAGTCCTCATACGGATCAAATTCCTCACGTGGATCAAATTTCTCAAAAGGGTCAAAGTCCTCATATGAACATCATCGTGCTAACACCTCTATTTCGCAGGGAAGAGCTAAGGGCTATGAATATGAGAATTATTTTTCTAATCAATATGTTCATAAGTCCTCGAAGAATTTCTCTACTTATTCATATGCCAATCCTAACTCCTCTTATGTGAAACGAAATGGACTGGCTTCTATGCCACCTTTCTCGTATGGAGCTCACAGAGTGATGAACTCTTTTCCACCCCTTCAGATGTGGGTGGTGAAGAAAAAGAACTAATTTCTTCTGTAGGGTCAGGTCTCCAGACGTGCGTAAACGTCTGGAGAATTTGCTGGAGACCTAAGAATGCCTGAAAGGACGCAGGCTAATCATGAAGAAATGAACCCTCATCTCTCACGTCCTCATACTATTTTATCTATTCTAATGCTTGATGAAATTGATCTGTCGAATTGCGATGTCATATTCTTCACTGATGAAGTATATGAGTTCGTAAGCTGCACTAATTCATCTGCAGGATGATCAATGCAAAGCCACTGGGTGAGTCCTCGATAGTGGATGTACAAATCACATGACCGGTGACAAGAATCTATTGATGGATGATCCCTTATCTCCATCGCATCTGAAGCATATCATCTTCGCAGACAAAGGAAAAAAGCAAGGTATTGGGTCTAGGTAAGGTTGCGATCAAAAGAGATCGACACATGGAAAAAGTCATGCTTGTCGAGTCCTTAGGATACAACCTCATGTCTGTCTCAATGCTTTGTGATCTTGATATGGTTGTTGTCTTTGGCAAGTATGGTTGTGTTGTGGTCTTGGAAGCTGACAATTCCAAAGTCTTCGAAGGCTTTAGGAGAGGAGACTTGTCTATTGTTGATTTCTCTACAGGACCTCAACCAGCCGTATGCCTACTTGCAAAAGCTTCAGAAGGCTGGCTATGGCATCGACGACTTGGTTATGCAGGCATGAGGAATTTGCACACGCTTGCGAAGAAGAAGCATGTCATTGGCATTGAGAATGTCAAATTCCTCAAGGATCACTTGTGCGGAGCCTGTGAAGCTGGAAAGATGACCAAGGCCAAGCATCCAGCGAAGACTATCATGACTACTACTCGACCATTTGAATTGCTTCACATGGATCTTTTTGGTCCTAATCATAATTCTGCAGTTTCAAATGATGCATCTCAATATGGCTTTGTTATTGTTGATGATTAATCTCGTTACAAATGGGTAAACATTGTCACTTACAAACATGAAGTGCATGTAGTCTTCAAACGATTTTCTTCGAGGGCTTCAACCAACTTTGGTGTGAAGATCAAGCACATAAGAAGTGACAATGGAACTGAGTTCAAGAACTCTGGTCTTGATGACTATCTTGATGAACTCGGTATTACTCATGAGTTATCTCCTCCTTATACTCCTCAGCAGAATGGCGCCGTGGAGCACAAGAACAGGACTCTTGCTGAGATGGCTCGCACTATGCTTGATGAATACAAGACGCCTCATCGTTTCTGGATTGAGGCAATTGATACTGCATGCCACATCATCAACAGAGTATATCTTCACAAATTCTTCAAGAAGACTGCCTATGGACTCCTCACTGACAAGAAACCCAATGTGAGTTATTTCAAAGTCTTCGGTGCTAAATGTTGGATTAGAGATCCTCATCACAACTCTAAATTTGCACCGAAAGCACATGAAGGTTTTATGCTTGGTTACGGAAAGGACTCGCACACCTACAGAGTCTTCAACAACATTCTTCACAAGGTTGTTGAAACTGTAGATGTGCGGTTCGATGAAACTAATGGCTCGCAAAGAGAGTACCTACCTTCTTTGATAGATGAACCAACACCTGAGGAAATTATCAAGTTCAAGGCTACTGAGGATGTCATTCCAACCAAAGAATCTGCTGAAGAATTCATTCCAGAACATGAAGAACGTCGAGCTGAGGCACCTGAAGAAAACGGTGCTGAAGAAAATGCTCATCCTCGTGTTGCAAACGAAGTGCAAATTGAGAAAATCATCGACGACATTCAAGCACCAGGTCCTCTCACATGCTCAAGAGCTTCACATTTATCTAACTTTTGTGGGCACTTTGCTTTTATCTCTATCATAGAGCCCACTAAGGTAGATGAAGCATTTCTGGAGCCTGAGTGGATTCAAGCTATGTAAGAAGAATTACATCAGTTCGATCTCAACAATGTCTGGGAACTGATCAAACATCCAGATCCTCGCAAGCACAATATCATTGGCACAAAGTGGATCTACCGCAACAAGCAAGATGAAAATGGCCTTGTGGTGAGGAATAAGGCACGACTTGTAGCTCAAGGCTACACACAGGTTGAAGGAATTGATTTCGATGAAACTTTTGCACCTGTTGCTAGACTTGAGGCTCTTCGCTTATTACTTGCTTATGCTAACCATCATGATATCACTCTATATCAAATGGATGTGAAAAGTGCATTCCTTAATGGTAATCTTGAGGAAGAAGTATATGTTGCTCTACCCGCAGGTTTTGAAGATCCAAAGCATCCTGACAAAGTCTTCAGACTCAATAAGGCCCTCTATGGCCTCCAGCAGGCCCCTCGGGCGTGGTATGATACTTTGAAGGAATTCCTCATGAACAAAGGCTTCAAACCCGGTTCACTTGACCCTACTCTTTTCACTAAATCTTATGATGGTTAATTATTTGTGTGCCAAATTTATGTTGATGATATTATCTTTGGTTGTACTGACCAACGTTACAGTGATGAATTTGCCTATATGATGAGTGAAGAATATCAAATGTCTATGATGGGATAATTGAAATTCTTCTTAGATCTTCAAATTCGACAACAGTGCAATGGCATATTCATATCTCAGGAGAAGTACCTCAAGGATGTACTGAGGAAATTCGGCATGCAAGATTGCAAATGGGTAAAAATTCCATTGCCCACAAATGGCCATCTATGCACTGATGAAAATGGTATTGACTCCGATCAAAAGATATACTGCTCCATGATTGGTTCTCTATTGTATTTATGTGCATCTAGGCCAGATATTATGCTTAGTGTTTGCATGTGTGCCCGATTTCAAGCTACACCGAAGGAGTCACACCATAAGGCTGTGAAGCATATTCTTCGATATCTAGCTCACACACCAACACTTGGATTATGGTACCCCAAGGGCTCGGCTTTTGATCTCATTGGATATTCAGACTCTGGTTATGCTAGTCATCGTGTCGACGGCAAGTCAACATTAGGCACATGCCATTTCCCCGGACGGTCTTTGGTCTGTTGGTCCTCGAAGAAACAGAACTCAGTATCACTGTCTACTGCTGAAGCTGAGTATATTGCTGCTGGTTCTTGCTGTGCTCAATTGCCGTGGATGAAGCAAACTCTCAAGGACTATGCATCAACATGAAGAATGTGCCTCTCTACTGTGACAATGAAAGTGCAATCCAGATTGCTCACAACCCAGTTCTGCACTCGAAGAAAAAGCACATTCGGATTCGTCATCGTTTTCTTCATGATCATGTGTTGAAGGGCGACATTTCTATTGAGCATGTGAAGACTGAAGAACAGCTAGCCGATAACTTCACAAAGCCCTTGGATGAGAAGAGATTTAGAAAGTTGCGGTGTGAGCTAAATATCTTAGAATCTTCGAATGTTCTTCGAAAAGGACACTCATCCTAACACTTATGAAAAATTGATGACTTAGATGTGCAACACATGAACAAACGTTTTTCTTCAATCAGTGAAGAATAACACTCTAAGTGTGAAGAAATTAACGAAGATTTGATTCTCAGAGCCCTATGAAAATTGTACGCGGTGTCTGAGATCATCATTCTTATACGGTGGGTCACGCCACCACCAAAAGTTGAGAATCTTCAATTTGAGTTTTCCTCAGTTTTTGAAATTCTTCAGTTTTTCAAATTCTTCAACTTTTCAAAATCTTCACTGTTTCCGTCGTTTTTCTTCATTGGCTATATATAT
>LR880968.1:823180537-823232948 GCA_904067115.1 Aegilops sharonensis | reverse complement strand
TGTAAGTGCATCTAGTGCCCCTTAGTGATTTTGGTGTATTAAAGACTTACAGGTTAAGGGACTAATGTGTTTATGAGTGTACACATGTCTATAAGTCTATGAGGAGTTTGATATTTATAGAGAAAGTCGACCCCTAAAAATGATGTTCTTCGTCCAAAGACTTTGGATTTCTGAAGACTTTGAAAGTGAAGAAATTGGTGTAACCCTGAAGACTAGGTATCCATTCGAGGAACATGAAGCGTGAAGACTTTTGTTTTCGTAGTTTCATTTTCTCTTTCTTGAGTCATAGGAAACACCATACTGTTAAAGGGGGTCGAGGAAATACTAAGGAAAAATTTCCAAGTGATGCTCAACTCAAAATCCTACACCTACCAATCCCTTCGAGTGAAGCCATTGGAAATCTCTTACAGTTCAGTCATATTCTTCAGTGACATAGACGATGTTCTTCTGGTCTCTGAGGAATTTGTTCTGACTAAGGAGTTAGGAATTGGCCAGTGCGGATTGCCTACATTGTGAGGAACATGATAGCCCTGAGGAATTTGATACTCAAATTTCCGACCGTTGTTGTGCATTGTGCCAGCTGTCCCAAAAGATCTACCCACCTAATGGTCATACCATTGAAGGACATTTATGTCTTATCATGTCGGGCTGCTCCCTAGGCTATAAATAGCCGCTCCCTACAACCACTAGCTTGTTTGCTGCTCCGAGAGAAACTGACACTTGTCATTTGAGAGCATCCCATCCTCCGAAGACTTTGAGTGAAAATCATCAAGAGAGGAAAACCCAAACCCAAACACCTACAAACCCAAAGTGATTGAGCATCATTGAAGAGACTCATCCTGCATGGATCCGATGCTTGTTACCTTTGAAGACTGTGCTTCTTCCAGACAGCTAGGCGTCATGGTCTAGAGCATCCAAGAGGAATTGTGGATCGCCAAGTGACCGAGGTCTGTGAAGGTTTGGAAGTCACCTGAAGACTTACCAAGAGTGATTGGGCGAGGTCTGTGTGACCTTAGCTCAAGGAGAATACGGTGAGGACTGTGTGTCCGGGACTGTATGTCCTCAGGTTCAAATACCTAGCAGCTCCAACCAGGCGTACAACTGAGACAGCAGTTGGAACTGGTCTACCAAATCATTGTCCTCACCAAGCTTACCAGTTCTATTTCCCCAACTATTTCATTTCCTCGTAACTGTGTTGTGCACTTGTTCATATCTATGTTTGAAGACTTTGACTGAAGACTTTCTCAATTGCCTCAGTTCAATTTCTTCAGTCTGTTTGTCTTCATCCTCTGTTATCATGTGATTACGCTTTCTGTACTCTGTGCTCGTCTTCATTTCATCATGAAGACCATGCTTGTGTTCTGTTATGTTTACTTTTGAGTACTTATTCCTCTGCAAGTAGTTCTTCGCTAAGGAATTTCCTCACCCGCAAATTCCTCAGTGAAGAATTCATAAAATTCGCCTATTCACCCCCTCTAGTCGATATAACACACTTTCAGGTACACTCCCTTTCAACTAGGGATGTCAACTGGGTCTCGTTTAATCCCGATTAAAGTCCAGTAGTGGTGTGATAGTTCAAAAGAGTTTTTTGTTTTTTGAGGAAAATGAACCAGGGAGCTAGCAAAAACTAACTAGATGGGACTGGCGGATGTCGTTTATTTGCCACTTACATCCCTAGTTTCATCTTACCATTTTAATTTCTTTTCGGCTGATGCTGCTTTGAACCATTTAAATATAGCTTGCCATGCTCGTCAATAATTCGTATGTCGTTTACCATGTAAGCTTACTGCCTGGATCATGCGATAACTATCTCTTACTTATGTCCAGCGGAAACCTTTTAGGATGCCGTTCACACGAGGACACAATGTACAACCCCAGAATCTATTTGTGGAAGCAGTGCGCCATCCATGTTACCAGATGGTAGCAGTTAAGAGGCAACACTGCCGGAGAGTAGTCTGAGCACATATATTATAGTTCTTGAGGCTCTACTAGAGGTAGAAAGAGATGGTGTGGCTGCCATGAATGAGGTAATCTTGATCTTGAAGCTGGAAATTATGCAATTAGCTGCACGCATTATGCAAGCAACCCAAGAATTGGAGGAAGTAAGAATGTTGCATTTGAAGACGGAGGAGGTCCTGCTGCTTCTGCTATCTGAATCCCAGGGTAATCCCAGTTCTTCTTTAGATAGCAGTTGAAATTTTCATTAAATTAATGTACTTGCATGTTGTGTAATGTCTCTGAATGGATTATGTTGTAAGACCCCCTATGTTGTCCATGTATTGTAATGATCCGAAATTTTTAGGCGAGGTAATCCTCAGTACTTGTATGATTGACATAAGGTGAACTGTTTTTCGTGTGAGCATATTGTATTGGATGAAATAACTGTTTGACTCAAAGTGTATCCAACCTACGGAATTCGAAGACAATGGCATTTCTAAATCATAATCATATATAAAGGTGGAATAAAACTTTGTTGTGGTTTTGAAGAAATAAATAACAAAATGTAGAATTATCTGTGGATATTCGTTATCAAATAAAAATTGGATTTGGATTTAGTTGCCAGGGCCCAGGGCAAACGTGAATGATAATTCTCCCATGTTTTGAATGAAGCGGCTAAACACCCACTATCATTTGTGGGCTGCCTGAAGCAAGTGTTTGCGAGATGTAACTTAGAGTCTACCCCTGACACTTGACATCCTTATCGACTGGATTTACACTGCTGTCGATAGGGGTAGACTAGTAACTTCAATCAGCCGTGACACGACGTCCTCTGAGCCCAATCAGACACGCTGGGCGCCAAACGTGTGCGGAAAAACACATTTGATTCAATCTCGTCCGAAAGACATGTGTCTCTCCCTCCATTTCCCCATTCATCCACGGTGGGCGGCAAAACAAACTCTCCTTGTCCGAAATCGATGTAGGCTAATATTTTAAATAGGGGTAGATGTGTAACTTCCCTCAGACGTGACACAACCGCCCTACCTGTCAGCCCTGTTCATACACCGTGGGCGCCAACCACGTGGGCGGCAAAACAGCCTCTCCTCGCCCGAGATCGTCACCGGCAAATATTTGGGAGATGAGAGATTACCGTCCTATCCCCAACCGACGTGATGTCCGAAATTTTAAACGGGGGATAAGTTCGTAACTTTGCCACATTTCAGACAAGCGCGTCCCAAAGTTTAAGATCCCCCCCTCCCGCCCCTCCATTTCCCCATTCATAAACCGTTGGCGCCACAATAACCTCCCCACTGCGCCCAGCCTCCTTCGTCTGCCACCCATCCTCCACCTTGCCGGAGCCGCTACCCCTACCCCGTCGTCCACTGCAAGAGATGGATGTCTCTCATCCATGGTGCCGGACCAGGATCCTTTCATCGCGTCGTCTCGCTTCATCGGCGTCGTCGTGCACTTTGTCGTTGCCGCTCCTATGACCACCTCGTCCACAGCAACAGGATTTATCCCCCAACCCGGCCGTCTGCCATCTAAAGTCTTCTTCCCCGCCGCCGACAACCATCGCAACCGTAGCACCGTCAACGTATCAGCAGGGGCCTACATGGCGTCGCAGGAGAGGTGGTACTCTTCCGTATGTGCTTAAGTTATTGATCTCACCTGGAAAATAGATCTTAAATTGTTTACTGTACTTTTCTTGTCCGTACCAAATCGTAGTGGCTAGTTGAATGCAAACATTGGTTGCGAAGTAGCTTTGTCCGGTTTGCACCTTCAGATCCGCCATGTCACGGTCACTATACTCGTAAAGCTTATAGTTTCCCCCCTTTATATTCACTACCATCATCGTAGGTTCTTCACTGCTTCGTGTCGTGCTAGCACTGCTCCTCAAGACCTCAACCCATCAAGCGAAACAACATGCCACTCATAATTCCAAAGCTTACGTGTTGAAATACGAATCTGATATGATGCTCATATTACTAAAACACAGAACGTTTAATTGGTCACCTAATGTTCCTATATTCGTTTTAAAAAGCATGTGCGCCACCCACTGGTCCAGCTAGTTCGACTTTCCTGATTTTACTCTTGATGCTTAGGGTTTTCCCCTTTTATCTACTCTACTATGATCTGCGTAGGTGATTTCTGTCATACTAGCATTACTCCACCCTTCAAGCTAAACAACACAACACTCAAAATTCCAAAGCTTAGTTGTTCAAATATGATTGTGATATGATACTGATATTAGTTAAGAGACACATTTAATTGGTTAGCTAAAGGTCCCACTTGAGTTTCCAAATGCATGTCGCGACATATAGAGACAACAGAATTGCATTTCTTTGTCACTTGTTGACTGTACTTTCTTGTCCATACCAAATCTTAGTTGTTATTTGTCACGCCCAAGATGCGACCCTATCCTAAAAGAACTCGAAGGTCCTACCAAGGATAGAAGCGCATCTTGAAGACGCTTTTGCAAGGTGGATATCATTACATCAACATTACATAATAGATGGGGATACATCCAATACATACAATGACACATGAATACAACATCACAATACATAAGAGCATCATCCGACTACGGATGAAACACAAACAGAAACTCAAATGACATCCACCCTGCTAGCCTAGGCTGCCGACCTGGAACCTATCCCCTGATCAAAGAAGAAGCAGAAGAAGAACTCGAAAACAAGTAAACATCGCTGTCGCGTCATGATCATCGTATAAACCTGTACCTGCAACTGTTGGTGTAGTAATCTGTGAGCCACGAGGACTCAGCAATCCCATTACCATGGGTATCAAGACTAGCAAAGCTTAATGGGAAAGGAAGGGGTAAAGTGGTGAGGTTGCAGCAGCGACTAAGCATATATAGTGGCTAACATACACAAATGAGAGCGAGAAGAGAAACAAAGGAACGGTCGACAACTAGTACTGATCAAGAAGTGATCCTGAACTCCTACTTACGTCAGACATAACCCAGAAAGCGTGTTCTCCTCTCGATCCACCCCGAAAAGAGACCATCACGGTTACACACACGGTTGGTGTATTTTAGAAGAGTTTACTTCAAGTTTACTACAACCGGATATTAACAAATTCCCATCTGCCACATAACCGCGGGCACGGCTTTCGAAAGTTCAAACCCTGCAGGGGTGTCCCAACTTAGCCCATGATAAGCTCTCGCGATCAACGAAGGATATTCCTTCTCCCCGGGAAGACCCGATCAGTCTCGGAATCCCGGCTAGAAGACAATTCGGCAGTAATAAAACAAGACCAGCTAGACCACTCGATGCGCTGACAATCCCGATAGGAGCTGCACATATCTCGTTCTCAGGGCAACACCGGATGAGCACACCGTACAACTAAAACCAGCCCTTGAGTTTCCCCAAGGTGGCGCTGCAAAGGACTCTAGTTCGGACCAACACTTAGACAAGCATTAGCCCGGGGGGGCTGAATAAAGATGACCCTCGGGTTAGCTACTCCCAAGGGAAAGGTATAGGTGGTAGGCAAATGGTAAAAACAATGTTGGGCCTTGCTGGAGGAGTTTTATTCAAAGCAAACTGTCAAGGGGGTCCCATAAATCACCCAACCGCGTTAGGGACGCAAAATCCGAGAAAATAATACCGATATGACGGAAACTAGGGCGGCAAGAGTGGAACAAAACACCAGGCATAAGGCCGAGCCTTCCACCCTTTACCAAGTGTATAGATGCATTAAAAATATAAGAGATATTGTGATATCCCAACATAAACATAATCCAACATGGAGCAATCTTCATCTTCACCTGCAACTCGCAACGCTATAAGAGAGGCTGAGCAAAAGCGGTAACATAGCCAGACAACGGTTTGCTAGGAAGGGTGACAACGGTTAGAGGCTGACATGGCAATTTGGGAGGCTTGATCAACAAGAGATAGGTAGCGCGGCATAGCGATAGAACGAAGCAACTAGCATAGCAATGATAGTAGTGAGATCCAGGGTAGCGGTCATCTTGCCTGAAATCCCACTAGGAAGAAGAACGAGTCCATGAAGAAGATGAAGCCACGAAGTCGAACCAAGCGTAGACGAACGAATCCTCACAATCGCAACGAAACGGGAACTATCGAGGAGAAGCACACAACATGGTAAACACACCACACATGAACAAGACATGATGCTCAACCAAATATGATGCATGACAAGGCTACATGAAGCTACTCATGGCAAAAGATGATGCATACAAGACCAACACATCAAAGCAAGTTTTTAAATGAGGCTGGAAACAACATAGAACAATTCCGGTAAGTCCTCATATGCAAATTTCGAAATTGTTCCAGATCTGAATAAACCTTAAGTTCAAGTTGTTAAACAGCAAGTTAAGATGCACCAAGATGATCTATAAGAAATTCTAGTCAAGCTACAAAATAATTTCATTTAATTCGGAGCTACGGCCTAGAAGATATGAGGAAAACAAGTTGAACATGGCATTGATGCTAAATGCATCCAAACATCAAGAAAACACCTCAAAACATGGATGCAACATGATAATATGAAACTACGTGCAAAATCAAGCAAGTTTCATATAGCGCACACACAAAATGGAGCAACGGTTCAACACATACACATGAAACAAGTTATAGCAACAATCTGTCCAAAACAGCAAGTAGGCATCTAGCAAGCATCAAAACAACATGCTACAGCATCTCAACGTAATAACATAAGGCATGGGCGTGAAGTAAAGGTAAAGCATGACAAAACATGAACACTGAGCTATCTCCAGAAATCACTAGAACATGATCAAAAGGACATGGCAAGATTACAAATAATAACAGTTTCAGGCTTAGCAGAAATAACATCAGGTTGCAAAGTTTAGAGCTATCAAACAACATGCTACAGGAACATATCATGGCAAACAAAGACATGAAATGACTTTACTAAATGCATAGAACAAAATTCCTTTACTGACCATGAGCCAAAAAGGATCAGAAAATATGATGGCACCCATATAAACATAGCAAGTTGGTGAGCTTGAATCGCTCACCACAGAGAAATACATGGCATGTCAAGGCAACCAATAGTAATAATACATGTTTATGAAGCTAAGCATGGCAAGAGCAAGTTCATAGAGTGCATGGATCACTAACAACAATCATGGCAACATTGAACTTAATGTTAACAGGCTGACATCAACATTATTTAGCAAATTTGGAGCAAGATAACAACAAGCTACAGAAGGCTACAAATGCAACCAGGGGCATGTTTGGATAGAGCATGACATGTAGAACAAAACATCCTTAGAGAACATCTCCAGAATATGCACAGAATGACTTGTAGCAGCAGGTTAACATAGCAACAAAATATAGCAGAATTTGTCTAGCAAAACAGCAACAGCAGGTACCCTACTTAACAAGCTTGATGCACTCACTACAGGAATCACACAAATACATGGATAGCACCCCTGTAAAGATGGCATGACATAGATAAAAACACATGTAGACATCAAGCTCTTAGGATGCACACATCAAATGCAAAAAAAATGACAAATCATCAAGTTATAACAGTTTCAGCAGGTTAACATCATATAGCACTCTGACAACGATGATTCGGGCATCAAGATGAGCTCAAATGAACATGACGAAATGGAACGAAATGAAGTACTCGTTGAGGCGAACAATTTGACATATTACACCTCGTTCCCCGTGCCGAAACGGAGCAGTATTCAGCAAGTTATGATGCGATGAAACAGGCATGATAATGTCAAATCTCAGGGACTTAGGGATTTTCAGAGGGGGGAAAGTCAACCTTAGGGTTTCGGCACGGGGAACGAGGTGGCCAGATCGGATCTTGCCGGAGATGCGGGACGCGGCGGCCGGAGCTGGAGGAGGGGCGATGGCGGGGCGGCGCCGGCAGAGGAGGACGACGGCACCGGCGACGGGAGGTTGGGCGGCGCAGGCGAGGCGCGGCGGCGGCGGTCGCGGCCGACGCGGGAGATGGGCAGCGCGGACTCCGGCATGGCCGGCGGCGGGGCAGAGCCAGCAAGCTTCGGCGGCTCGCCGGCCGGAGGCGGGGCCGGACGGCGACAGGGAGGCGGCGGAGCGAGGCGGAGCTCGGGGCGAGCGAACGGGCCGCGGCGGGCGAGCGGCGGCGGCGTCCGGGCCCGGGCGGGCCTGCCTCGGGCCCCGGCGGGCTGCGGCGGCGGGGGAGAGAGAGAGGGTGATGTGGCGTGCGGGGATTGGCCGGAGGGCGGCGGCGGACATGTCCGGTTGCGGCCGGACGTGTCCGGTGGCGGCGGGGAGGATGAAAGGCTAGGGTTAGGGTGGAATTGATCCGCGAATTTCGGGGGAGGGGGAGGCACATATTTATAGGTAGAAGGAGGTAGGAGTGTCCAAATGAGGTTGCGGTTTTCGCCCACACGATCGTGATTGAACGACCGAGAGCATGGAGATGACTTAGATGGGTTTTGGGCCACTTTGGAGGGGGTTTTGGGCTGCAAGAAAAAAGGGGCTTTTGCGGTTACCCGGTTAACCGTTGGAGTATCAAACGACCTCTGAATGACACGAAACTTGACAGGCGGTCTACCGGTGGTATACCAAGGCCGCTTGGCAACCATCGGGCCATTCCGAGAAAGTTTAACACACACTCACAACAAGAGACAAAAGGGGGACGCCGGGGAACATAGGAGTGCCGGATTGCAAAACGGACAACGGGGAAAATGCTCGGATGCATGAGACAAACACGTATGCAAATGCGATGCACATGACGACATGATATGAAATGCAGATGATGACATGGCAAAGTGCAACCCGCAAGCACATGACATGGCAACAACGAAGAGTAACTGGCGGACACCTGGCGCAACAAATCCGGGGCGTTATATTATTTCAAAGAAAATATCGGTTGCTAACCACCCTTTGCGCGGTTTGCAGCTTCAGATCTGCCATCCCTCTGCCACGTCCAACACTATACTCATCATGCTTACGGTTTCCCTATTTTATGATGACCACGATCAGCCTACGTGGTTCGTGTCATAATAGCACTGCTCCACCCATAGAGCTAAACAAGCTTAGTTGTACAAATTCAAATTTGATATTATGCTGATATTAGTAAAACTGAGAGATGTTTAATTGGTCAGCTAAATGTTCCTACTTTATTCGAAATGCAAGTGAGCCACATATGGAGAGACCAGAAGGAATAGTATTTCTCTGTGCTCTCTAGTTCATCATTGGTGGCCAACCGACATTGTATAGAAAGACTTGTAATATCTTCAATCTTCTTGCTCTTCTGCTCTTCTTTAAGATGATCCTCTTCTCTTGCGGTCGACTGGTCAGGTCGAGTTATTCTCCCTTAGTATATTTTGAATCTGTCAGGTCAGGTCGACTTGTTCTTCTTTACTATATGTTGAAGTTGTCATCTGCGAAGTATCATCACTTCTGGAGCTCTCATATTTTGAGTAGTAGGCTACATTATATTAATGCACACACCAAATTACAGCATGCATGGCACCTCTTAGAAGAATGCAGAGATAGCACAAAGGGGTTTACAGGGAGGAAGTATTGGATTAGAATCACTTATGCATTACAAAGATAATCTCACTTGTTTTTACGTTTTCATGCATGTCAGGTATTGAACATTATCAAAATGAATATGAGAATGGGCGCACGAGAGGAATATTGCGGAACAATCCACTGGCTAACAAACTTGGCATGGTGGAGGATGGCCTATCTTATTTACCCATCTAGGTGCATGCTCTAACTTGGCAAGGTTGTATTGGTCGCACATATTTTGCATCTGACCTCTTGCATTACTTCTACTTTGTTACACCATCTGCTTAGTTTAAGCATCATATATGAGTATATGCCATACCTATCCATTTTCTGTACCTATTCCATGTTTCGTCATACTATGTTTTTTCAGTCAAATGTTGTTCTTTCGTAATAGATGTCCAAAAGGAAGAGGGTGATTGCAGATCCTCAAGGAGTAAAAACTAGGTATTTGTACAAGGTAGTGATACTTGTTAAATCAGATAGATCAGCAGCCGCAGAAAACACAGGCCCAACTGTAACAAACTTTACCCCTACTCCAGTGGCCAAACCCCTACTAGAACTGCTGACAGCCCAGCGTCAGGTACTGTCTATGATATCAATTCAAAATTTGAACTCCTAAATTTCTGAATGTGCCTTACCTTCTCTCTTGTATGAAAACTAATTTCAGATGAATCTCCTTGCTCAAAGGATCATAGGATCTCACGACAATACTGGGCTCTTCATTGCTCTTGTCAGTACCTCTGTCGTGGTGTTCTCACGGGGGGTTTGCGAGTCGACAGATGCCACAAGGGCTTAGTGTGAGGGTAAGACAACTGCTGATAGGACCGAGAGCGGGTATGCGAGTAGCACGTGGTGGTTTACCCAGCTTCGGAGCTCTCCGAAGAGATAATACCCCTACTGTTGTATGTATGAGTGTATCTGACATATCTAGTACAGAGTGCTCCTGGAGCTGTATCTGAGGTCAGTGCCGCAGGCATCTGGCCTCGTATATATGTGTATGAATGCTCGGGCATGCATGCCCGTGGCCGAGTGGCCGAGTGAGCTAGTGGCCAAGACGGCCATGCAAGTGTGGCGTGGCGTGTGCTCATGTGGATGGATGGATGGATAGCTAGCTAGCTTGCTAGCTATTTGCTTGTGTGTGTGCGTGAGAGCCCATCCTCCTGGATGGATGGATGAGGCCTCCTTTTTATAGTGTGAGGTAGCTTAGGATGTCAGCTAGGTAGTGGCATGGGCTAGGCATGGTGGGGTGTCACACTTGTCCCCTGGGTCACTTCATAAATAGTGCCTAGGGACAAGTGTCACTGTACATGATGGCGTCGCGGCATGGTTGTCTTGTCCGTGGTATGGCCGCCACGTCGGGGTCTTGTCGGCGTCGGGTCGGGCTGCAGTCGGTAGCCGGCTGGTTGGCGCAGTCGGCCAGCTTGCAGCCGGCCGGGTGGAGTAGTCCCACGAGGAGCCGGCAGGAGCGGCCAGGCAGTCGGACTGAGGGGCTTTGCTAGCCCTGATGTCTTGAATAATTGTCTTGCCGTCTTCAGGGTATCCGTGTCCAATTACTCCGACAACCTCTTGCCCTTTGTCAGCATAGTTACACTCATTGCTGTTTGATTATGTAGCATCACTGTAAATGTTCGCTTCTTCATCCTCTCTTTGCTTGAAATTATAAGATCCATATTTACTCTTAAATAAATGTAGAATTAACACAATGGTTATGAAGTTTTGGATTGCTCATGTAAGTACTTGTTGCCATGTACTCCCTCTGTATCGAATTAATTGTTGATCAGTTGGATGTATTTAGAACTTAATAGTGCTAGATACATCCATTTGAGCGACAACTAATAACAGACGGTGGTGGTATTACTGTACATGCATCGCGAGATAGTTCATTTTCTAGCATTACTCTGGATCTTATCTGCCATGCCATCCACTTTCTCCAAATTATCATATCTACATTTACTCTTACCAAAATGTTGAATAAAGCCAATGCCACTTCACACGTTGGTGTCTGCGTTCCTCTTGTTAGTACCTTTTGCCTTGTAACGCAGTAATTAATTAATTGCTATTTGATTATGTATCATCAGTCTGCACCTGAGCTTCATTATCCTCTATTTCTTCCAATATTATTTGATCTATATTTACTCTTTGCAAAATGTAGAATAATGGCAACGCTTATAAAGAATTTTATTTGGGGAATTTATTGAATTATATTTCCATCAACATGGAGAAGGGCTTTGTCCAGCCCGTGTTAACATGTAATGTAGGTTCATCCTTTGCAAGCCTTCAAACTTTGTTCTAGTATAGATTTGGATAGGCATCATTTCCTCCACTGCTGTTTACATCTGATTGGATGTTTGCAACAACTACCCGTTTTAAATTGTAGTTGTAAAAACATGTTCCTTATGCAGAACATATCCATTTATTTGCTTATATAATTGTGAAACCTGATACATGTCTCCTTGTTTCTCTTTCAGAGTCGTATCTCTTATGCCAGGAAGAACTTTAGGAAAATAGTGAGCCAAACCATCTTGAGGACAGCGAGATGACCCCAAGGTCCTGTCTTGATGAAGAAAGTGAGTTGAAGCTACTCACCAGCAGGTGTGAGACAACCTCTGTACAGTCGCTGCCTCAATCAGTTCGTCTTCTTCAGTCTCAACTTAAAGCGGAAAGGCTTGCTTCAGCTCAGCTCTGACTACAAGTCAAAGATATAATGAAGATGTCAGGGGACTGCCTTGCTCACTATGGTGCCATACAGCTAGGGATGAAGCATCTATCGTTGACACAACTGAGGTCTCATCAGCTTGTTCGGCTGCTTGCGGGGCCCGAGCTTGCCAGGTCTAGTGCCTTCTGAAGTGCTCTCAGTTTTGTATATTCTTTTGTCGGCGCGTTTATATGCACTAGTGGCAACCTTTGATGCCCAGTGTATGTAATCCGCGTTCATGTTGCGCTTTATTATCATGGGTAGCGAACTTTGATTCCCAGTTGATGTAATATGCCGTAATTTCTTTGTTTTATAGTCTAGGTTTATTCTTTGGTCGGTATGCTGTAATTTAGGCCGGAAGGTTCAGTGGATCTCAGTGTTTTCGCTCTTCAGGCCGGCCCGTTATTCATATGGGCCGAAACGTGGGCCTATAATCATCTGGGGCCATTAGCAGGTCTAAACCTATAGTAGTTTCCCGCCTTTAATAGGCCATGGGCTACATATTTACTGTAGTGACACTGGGCTTCCTACGGGCCATAGAAACAATGGGCCTTCTACGGTCAGTAGAAACAACGGGCCTTCTACGGGCCATAGAAACAATGGGCCTTCTACGGGCCGTATCATCAATGGGCCTTAGACGGGCCGTATGATCGATTGGCCAAACATGGGCCAAAAACAGACCGTATTATGGCTGTAAACGGGCTAGAGTTGGACTCGTCCGTTCATGGGCGGACCATAATGGGCAGTCGTTAATCGGCCGTATTTGATGACGCTATGAAAACGGCCAACGTATTAACGGCCACAAACGGGCCGACTGTAACCACGGGCTGAATTTGGCCCACAAGCTGAAAATGACAGTAACGGACCGAAAGTAAACGAATGCTGGAAATGAGCCCAAGAATAAACGGGCCCTGAGAAGGCCGAAAGATAACATGGGTTGGAAAAGAATGTCGGTGTCAAAACCGGCGGATCTCGGGTAGGGGGCCCCGAACTGTGCGTCTAGGCGGATGGTAACAGGAGACAAGGGACACTATGTTTTTACCCAGGTTCGGGCCCTCCCAATGGAGGTAAAACCCTACTCCTGCTTGATTAATATTGATGATATGGGTAGTACAAGAGTGGATCTACCATGAGATCAAAGAGGCTAAACACTAGAAGCTATCCTATGGTATGATTGTTGTTCGTCCTACGGACTAAAACACTCTGGTTTATATAGACACCGGATAGGGTTAGGGTTACAAAGAGTCGGTTACAATGGTAGGAGATCTACATATCCGTATCGCCAAGCTTGCCTTCCACGCCAAGGAAAGTCCCATCCGGACACGGGACGAAGTCTGCAATGTTGTATCTTCATAGTCCAGGAGTCCGGCCAACGGTGATAGTTCGGCTATCCGGACACCCCCTAATAGAGGACTCCCTCAGTAGCCCCTGAACCAGGCTTCAATGACGACGATTCCGGCGCGCATATTCTCTTCGGCATTGCAAGGCGGGTTCCTCCTCCGAATACTTCATAGAAGATTTTGAACACAAGGATAGTGTCCGGCTCTACAAAACAAGTTCCACATACTACCGTAGAGAGAATAACCTTTGCACAGATCTACTGACGTATTCCGCGGCGTGACATCACACCATGGCCAGGCCTTTATACGAATCGTTTTTACTGTTCCACCTCAGCGCGTTTAGCGAGGCGGTTTCCTTGGCACGTCTTATCAGAGCGGAGATCGTGCCCCCTTATTCCGGGATTCCCATCAATACGGACGTGGGTAACCCAATCCGCGCCATAGATTACGGCGCTTGGGAGATAAGCGAGTTTTTACCAGGCTGGCGGGGGACGGATAGCTTCGTCTGTCCATATAAGGGGATAAGGATCCACCTTTTCACCTACGCCTTCTTCCTCCTTTGCTCATCCATTTCCGCGCACTCGAGCTCCAGCGCCCAAGTCCGCACATCCCACCTCAACCTTCTCCAACTATGTCCGGAGCGGGAGGCAAGTGGATGGCCTCCTCCGTCACGGAGGGGCACATCAAAAAGCTGCGGAAGGCCAGATACTTGTCCAGCGACATCGCGCACCGGCTCCCCGACGAGGGGCAGCTCATTCCCACCCCCAGGCCCCATGAGAGGGTGGTGTTCCTCACCCACTTCCTCCGTGAACTGGGTTTTCCACTTCACCCATTTATCCGGGGGCTCATGTTCTATTACGGCCTAGACTTCCACGATCTGGCCCCGAATTTCATCCTCAACATCTCGGCGTTCATCGTCGTGTGCGAGGCCTTCCTCTACATCCAGCCCCACTTCGGCTTATGGCTGAAGACATTCAATGTCAAGCCGAAGGTAGTGGGCGGCCGCCAAGTGGAGTGCGGAGGCGCCACGGTTGGCAAGATGGCCAAAGTCCTATGGCTCGAGGGCTCCTTTGTGGAGACCATAAAGGGGTGGCAATCGGGGTGGTTCTACATCACCGAGATGCACGACTCTCAATGGGCGACGGCCCTCGAATTCCGATCTGGCTCCCCCACACGACTCACGTCATGGAAAGAGACGGGCCTGACGTGGGGTGATTCGAATGAGCCGTCCGGACTCCAAACCTGCGTCTGGAACCTGGTGGACAAGAATCTCAAGCTTGTCAATGTAATCTAGGTGATGCTCATCCGCCGGATTCTCCCATGCCAGCAACGGGCCTTCAAATTGTAGGAGTTCGATCCGGCACAACACCAAACTCTAAAAAGGCTCTTCGACACCACGTACGAAGATGCCTGGAAGGTGCTGTTCAAGGGCGCCGAGGCTCCCACATCCGCTACCGAAGATCGCGGATTCAGCTCGCAGCGTCAAGCCAGCGAGGTAAGTTATTTTACCCTTTATGGGACTCTTTTTTCATAGTTTGACTCTATGCGGGATCTAAAACTCCCAAACCTTTGACAGGACTGGCTGAAGACGTCCGGACAGATTAACTTTCCGGCCCCCTTGCCAGAAAACCCAGCGGACGCCTGATTGACGGGGCTGCTGGCTCCGGCACCCCACGTGGTGCCGGAGATGAAGGCCAAGAAGGAGGCCACGGGAACTCGAAGGAGCTCCCGGCGCCAGGTGCTGTCGGACTCATTGTCCGACGACTCTGAGGAGGAATCCTCCTCTGAGGACGAGGAGGAGGAAATAGAAGCCTCTCCCCCAGCGGGGGGAGAGAAGAAAAGGAAGGCGGCCCCGACTGGGGAGGCCGAAGGGTCCAAGAAAGGAAGGACCCTTCCTCCGGACTTCTCCACCAACACCGACAACGACGAGGAGGAGTGGCCAACAAGGGCCAAGCCCCTGGCGAGATCGTAAGTGACCGGACTCCGGAATAGTTCATGACTTTTTATTTGTCGCATAGTGTCTTCTAACGCCGAATATGACCATGTAGCCCGCCCAAGGACGAGCTCGCCGCTTCGTCGAGCGGCTCCCTGGGTTCGTCGGAAGTGAATAACACTTCACTTCCGACTGCCTCCTCTCCTCGTGTCGCCGACGACACCGCGGTGGAGTCCCAAAAGAGGCCCAGCCAGGAAGAGGTGGTCCCGGAGGCGCCGCAAGGTGACATCCCGGACTCTGGGCGCAAAGGGGGCGATACCCCAGAGGGCTCTAAGTCCGGCCCTATGCCGGACTCTGTACCGGAACCTTCAGTGGTTCCGAAGTCCAGCAAGCGGCCCCTTCGTAAGAAGGGCGAGACTGCGACGCCGGTGACCTCCGTCCATCCGGAGGCACCGGATAGCTTGCTGCAGGTGCTTAACGGCGACTCCATCGACGAGGAGCACCACACTGTTATGAGTGTGGTGATCCAGAAAGTTCAGTTCGCTAAGAGCGGCCTGACTGAAGCCTGTACCAGCCTTCTAACAGGCTTTGAGGTAAGTTTAGAATATGTAAAGAATATTACCGCATAGACAGTGGCCCCTGATGCTTAGTTCGGTGTTCGGAAAGAAAAGCCGGACTGAGGATCTAAAAAGATATACGCAGGAGTCTAACATAAATATGTCAATATGGGAATGCAGGCTGCGTTGCTGACCTCTGCCGCACTGTCTGCGGAGGTCAATGCATTGAAGCATAGCCTCGAGTGGCCCGAGAACGAGCTCGGCCTTGCCAAGAAGCAGCTCGAGGACAAGGAAGGTAAGTAATACCTTATTAAATAAATACCTTATAGAAAGGATTTGGTTGCAAAAATGACAGGAATAACATGGGTATTGTAGGGGGCCACGAACGAGATGGCGACCCTGAAGGAAGCGGTGTCCGCGGCCGAAAGCAAAGCGACCGCGGAGTGCACCGAGCGAGAGAAGCAGGAGGCGCGGGTGGCGGAGGTGCGGTAGGAGCTCCAGGATCTCATGGAAAAACACGAGAGTATGGAGCGTGACTCGAAGACTCGAGAGTCCGAGCTCGCCTCGGCTCTTGAGAGTGCCAAAGCCGCTAAGGCCGAAGCCCAAAAAGCCCTCCAAGAAATTGAAGCATCAAAGAAGATAGCGGCAGGTAAGGCATCCTTTATGCAAAGCAAGCATGTGAAAGTGAATTACCTATTACTTACCCGAATCCGGAGCTCTCCAGGAGCATTCGCAGAACTGCCCCGTAGTTTGTTTGATGCTGCCGCGTTCTACCGCGCCAAGGTGGGGAGCTCGATGGAAAAGGTGTTCTAGTCTCAGTATGCTGAGGCCAGACATCGGGTTCCCCTGAGCGACCAGCTGAAGTAGCTGGTCGAGCTCCACAAGGTCGCCGAACAGGCCATGAAGGGCCTCATAATTCGGTTGTGGCCATTGGAAGCCATGTCCGGGAGCTACTTCGGGTTAGTGCGGCGGCTGGTGTGCGCCTGTCCATGGATTGAAGTCATCAAGCGCTCCGTCTGCATTGAAGGTGCCCGTCGGGCCCTTACCCGTGCTAAAGTGCACTGGGGCAAGCTGGATGCGAAGAAGCTTGTGACGGACGGGCCACCGAAGGGCAAGGAGAAGCGCAAGCCCGAAATGTACTATGAGGGCGTCATGAAGGGTGCCCGCCTTATAGCGGGTGAATGCTCCAAAGATGTAATTTTTGAATAGACTCGCATTTGTTATCCTGTACGCTGAAAACTTGTTCATATGCGCTAAGCAACGCTTGTGAATTTAAAATATTACCTTTTTTGCGGCCGTTTATCAAATTTGAGAGATGGAAAGTCGTTGGCTTCAGCCCCCATGCCACGAGTGCTGGGGTGTTCGGGATAAACTTGAGCGCTCTTGTTCCCATTCTTGGGTCCTTCGAGGGAGGCGCTCAACGCAACGAACAAGGCAACCGGACTATAGTGCTTTAGCACTCTCACTTAGCCATAGAATTCTATAATTTTAAATTTCAGCGAAGCCCCTAGTATTCGGAAGACCGAGTTCGGGGCGCTATCCACGCCTTTGGCCGGAAAATGCCGACTCCTCGCTCTAAGCGGCATAAGTCTTTAGGGACCCGAAAAAACCTCTCGAACAGAGACCGGCTCTCGCCCTATCATGACGGTCAGTTTTAGCTTTCTCCACTGAGGTGCTCAACCCAGCTCAACCGGGGCACAATCGCAATGGTTCTCCCAGCGCTACCTTAGCCGATATAACGGAACGTAAGGTACCAAAACATGGGAGCCGGGCAAACCCAACTATTAACCCAAGACATGATTCGGAGCCGATGCATATAATGCTATAAGTTCGGGGTGCCACACTTGTGAAAGTGTTCGGACTTATCACACCATATATTTGGGGTACTTAAGCCCCTGGTGTATTGGCCGTACCAAAGTGTACGGGTGCAACATGTCATGAATGAACATATATATAGATAAAGAAAGTAGTGCAACAATAGGCAATAGCTATGTATTGTTTATTCAAAAAGGTACTGCAATTAAAGAAGAACGATACAAATAGTGAGAATAGCAAGGGATGGGACTATTTGACATGTCCCTCTCTAGGGGTAAGCCGCGGGATGGTATGTGTCGGTGTCAAAACCGGCGGATCTCGGGTAGGGGTCCCGAACTGTGCGTCTAGGCGGATGGTAACAGGAGACAAGGGACACGATGTTTTTACCCAGGTTCGGGCCCTCTCGATGGAGGTAATACCCTACTCCTGCTTGATTAATATTGATGATATGGGTAGTACAAGAGTAGATCTACCACGAGATCAAGGAGGCTAAACCCTAGAAGCTAGCCTATGGTATGATTGTTGTTCGTCCTACGGACTAAAACCCTCCGGTTTATATAGACACCGGATAGGTTAGGGTTACACAGAGTCGGTTACAATGGTAGGAGATCTACATATCCGTATCGCCAAGCTTGCCTTCCACGCCAAGGAAAGTCCCATCCGGACACTGGACGAAGTCTTCAATCTTGTATCTTCATAGTCTTGGAGTCCGGCCGTGACGATAGTCCGGCTATCCGGACACCCCCTAGTCCGGGACTCCCTCAGTAGCCCCTGAACCTGGCTTCAATGATGATGAGTCCGGCGCGTTGATTGTCTTCGGCATTGCGAGGCGGGTTCCTCCTCCGAATACTTCATAGAAGGTTATGAACACAAGGATAGTGTCCGGCTCTGCAAAACAAGTTCCACATAACACCGTAGAGAGAATAACTTTTGCACAGATCTGCTGACGTATTCCGCGGCGTGACATCGCACAATGGTCAGGCCTTTATATGAATCGTTTTTTACCGTTTCACCTTAGCGCGTTTAGCGAGGCGGTTTCCCTGGCACGCCTTATCAAAGCATGGATCGTGCCCCCCTTATTCCGGGATTCTCATCAATACGGACGTGGGTAACCCAACCGTGCCCGTTGGCACGCCTCCTCTATCAAAGGCGAGTCCTAATCGACCACGGGGTGGGCTCTTGGTATTCAACCTCTTTATAATGAGACCAAGGCCCTCTTCTTTTTACACCCTCCATCGAGTTCGCCTCACGCTTCGAGTTCCAACACCCAAAGCTTCAGATTCAGGCGCTTCGGACTTTCGACGATGTCCGGCTCCGACCAGCACGGCCGATGGATGTCTTCCTCCGTCACAGAAGAAGATGTGATAAAGCTGCGAGACGCCAGGTATCTGATCGGCGAGATCTCGCATAGGCTACCTGCTCCAGGGTAGGTCATTCCCACTCCTGAGCCCGGCGAGAACGTGGTGTTCGTGTCCTACTTCCTTCGGGGTTTAGGCTTCCCAACAGATCCCTTTGTGCGGGGGCTCATGTTTTATTATGGGCTTTATTTCCATGACTTGAATCCGGAGTCCATCCTCCATATCTCGTCATTCATTGTCGTATGTGAGGCCTTCCTCCATATCACCCCCCACTTTGGATTGTGGCTCAAGACCTTCAAGGTGGAGCCAAAGATGACCGGGGGGCAACAAGCAGAGTGCGGAGGGGCGGCCATAAGAAAATGTGCTGATGCTCCATGGCCCCAGGGCTCTTTTCAAGAGGAGCTTGGTTCGTGGCAACGGGAGTGGTTTTATGTCACCGCTCCCCGGGGCACCAAATGGGCGGCGATCCCCGCTTTCCGCTCAGGTCCACCACAGCGGCTGGCGTCATGGGTTAACAAGGGGCTCGACTGGGGGCCATCCAAGGACGTTCCCTTGCTGCAGGGCAGTATTCGAGACCTCCAGGAAAGAGAGATCAATCTGGTTGCAGTGGCGCAGGTTATGGTGATCCGGCGTCTTCTGCCCTGCAAGCGTCGCCCCCTCCGCCTGTGGGAACTTAATCCGGAGGGACCACGAGCTCTCCAAAATTTTATGGGCACGGCGCCCGTGGAGATGTATAAACTGTTCTTCGGATCACAAGAGAAGTGTCCGGACATGACTGAGGATGCAGGACTAAGCTGCAGTCGCCCAGATACTCAAGTAAGTAGTCCTGTAACCGGACAAGATGTTCATTTATTTATCATATATATATATATATATATATATATATATATATATATATATATATATATATATATATATGTCCTTTAAAGGAACCGTTTCTTTAACAGGAGTGGATAGCCAAGGCAAAGTTAATAAGGTGTCCGGCTCCCCTCCCAGAGACCACGCCGGATCCCATGCTGACCAAGATGTTGAAGGTCGTGCCTTTTGAAGAAGACGAAGGAGGGAGCGCGGAAGCAACCTCCTCTACGAAGGAGGCTATCCAGGAAGGAGGGATTAAAAGTCCCGTCTTTCGAGGAGAGAAGAGGACCGCTTCGGAAGATCCGGAGGTCAAGGCCTCAAAGAGGGGAAGGGAATCTTCGTCGGAGAGTCCGGTGCTGGGAAGTAACCCAGCCACACTATTTCCCCAAGGGGGTCAGCCCTCCAGCGAGCCGTAAGTAAAAACAAGGGATCTTGTAAATAAGGAACATCCCTGTATTTATTTATGAAGATAACCGAAATTGTACCTTGTAGTTCAGACCTCAGCCCTGCTCAGCAGAGCTCGTCTTCGGGGGATCTTCTTCCAGAGATGATGGAGAGCGAAACGCCCCCACCTGTCGCACCCTCATGTGAAGCGGACGACCCGGAGGTGTCGTCGCGGAGGGTTCCCCCAAATCCGGCGGGGCCAGAAGGTCCGGCGCCAAGTGGTGTGCGGTCAGAGGAGCTGAAGGATCTGCTCGGGCGAGCGGCTATCTCAGAAGATCACCGTGCTCTAATGGGTACGGTGATTGAAAGAATTGCATCTGCGGAAAGCGGATTGCATGAAGCCGTCAGGAGCTTACTGACGGGGTTCTAGGTACGCAAAAATGATGTACCTTCTGACATTTATGCATATAAAATGCGCCCTGTATAGATAGTAGCCCCTGAGACTCGGTATGTTGTCAAAATTGACAACGTGCCAAGGATCAAATTCTCAGTTATAACATATCGCTGCCCCTAAACAGGTAGTGGGGCCTCCGGTGGCCAGCCGGACTGATGAATATGCCTAACTAAAGCGGCAACTCGACGAGGAAGATGCGGACATCGCTCTGGTTAATAAACGGTTTGACGAGTCACAAGGTATGCGACTTCTATGCGGACACCTAGTAAGGGAGCTTGACGCCCATCTCTTACTATTTGTATGCTTAATGCAGATGGTGCCACTGCTGTGGAAGAGCTGCGGGCGGAACTCGCCCGAGTGAAAGAGCAAGCCAGAAAGAGTAATGTGGCCACTCTAAAGGCGGCCGAAGAGCTAGAAGCCGAGTGGGCTGCTCACTGCCGAAGCAGAGAGGAAATGGCCGATATGGCCAGCAAGTTGAAGAATGTTGCCGATCGCTGCGAGGTTCTTGAAAAAGAACGTCAAGCAGAGCAAGAGGGCCTGAAAAAGGCCGCCGCCGAATCCAAGAATGCCCATTCGGCTTTGAGAGCTGCCAAGGAGGAGCTGAGTCAGGCCGGGGCAATTGCGGCTGGAAAACCGTTTCTGCTGCGGAGGAAATATACGGATCCAAATTATGCTCAATTGGACAAGTTGTGGAGTTCGGAGGATGCTTATCTGGACTTGGCAGTGAGCGCTGCGGACGCGGTTGAGCACTTCCGAGGTCAGAAGGGGCACAGAAGGGAAGAGCTAGATTGGTCGCAATTCCATAGTCTGGAGCGTCTTCTTCCGTTGACCGATCGGTTGGCCGAATGGGCCGAGCTGAATCGACTCTCCGGACTTGTCATGCAGCATGTCATGACTCACTTGTGGCCGGGCAGACCCCAGCCGAAGAGTTATTTTGGTTTAGTGCAGCAGTTCCTTGGTGCGGTACCGCGTATCGACGCAATGAAGCGATCGGCGTGTATTGAGGGAGCGCAGATGGCTCTGGCCCGTGTCAAGACATACTAGGAAGAGATGAAGGCCACCGACGTTGCATCCCAAGATTCGGAAAGAAGCCGAGTACCTGCCGAGTACTACTTTGAAGAAGTCCTGTCGGGCGCTCGTTTAATAGAGGCGCAGTGCTCGAAGGATATTATGTTTAAATGACATGTATGATTTGTGAAAACAATGTTTTCCGTATAATATAAGAGCTTTTTATACTTGTGCGTTCAAGTAGTAAACTACTCCCTGTGCGGCCGTTTATGTGTATGTATATATAACCTGAAAGATGGCAGTCCTTGGCTTCAGCCCCCACGCACATAGTGCGGGGGTGTTTGCAAAGAAAGCGCATTTTCACACTTAAACCAACGTCTTGGTCCTGTTAAGGAGGTGATAGCATAGCAAACCAGGCAACCGAACTATAATGCTTTATCACTTTCACTTAGCCATAGGAGTTCGAGTGTGGGGCTACTATATAGCCCCTGGGGGCTCCGCACTCTCCCGAATCCGGGGTGCGTATGTGCCTGACCGAAAACCGGTCCTTCGTTAATGCGGAGGAATCCTAAACATTCCAGTGAGTCATCGAGTGGTTGACCAGTCTCTCGGTATATCATGATAGTCAGTTTTCGGCTTTCTCTACTGAGGTGCTCGCCCGGCCAAACCGGGGCACAATCGCAGTAGTTCTCCTGGTGGCGCGTTAGCCGTGAAAACGGAACGTAAGGCAGCAAAACACAGGAGCCGGGCAACCCAACATTTGACCAAAGACATGATTCGGAGCTGATGCATATAAGGCCTAACTCGAGACGCCGAATACTCCCTAAGGTATTCGGTCTTTATGAAAATGGGCAGAATAATGCCCTAAGCCCCTGGTGTCCAGGTACGCACAAAAATTCTGGTGCGGCCAATGCCAAAACGCCAGCCTCCTCCTCGGTTATAGTAAGGAACCGGGGGATGTATATCAACAAGAGACAGTAAAAAAGGTTTACGCAGGGTCTTAATCTGAAAAGAATCCTTGCAACGGGTCCCTACTGCACGTCTGTGCCTGTGTCTCCGTTGTGCCGTATCCTGGACGGGTGTAGCACGTCGTTCGTCTGTAAAAGAGAGGAACTTAGTTTTAGAAGAAAAAGGATCGTGCAAAAGATGTACTGTACATTAAATAAAGAGAGTACGAATCGAAGGAGTGAATAAAATTGAGCTTTAGTGTCTCTTATGATATATGCGTGCAGCCCCTTGTATGGGGTATGCCACTAGTAGGCGCTGGACTCGTCTAACCGTGTCCGGGGTTTGAATGACCAATTCAAGCTCTTTGCCTAGCAGAGCCGGATAGGTGTGGGGCTGTCAAGGCAGTCTCCCGTTCTTCCGTGCTCGAGTAACACTTAATACGTCCTTTTAACGAGATGATGTCGCGTGGACCGGGCATTTTAAGTGTTAGAGATGCGTAATGCGGTATTGCGTTAAAGCGGGCGAAAGCTTCGCGTCCCAATAGTGCTTGATGGCTACTTTTAAACGGGGCGACATGCAAGATTAACCTTTCGCGACGGAAGTTGTCGAATGAACTGAACACAACTTCGAGCAGTATGGAGCCCGTACAATGGGCATATGGGCCTAGCATTACTCCTTTAAAGGAGCTGTTGCTACGGTGAATTTTGGTTGGGTCTATCCCCGTCCTACGGATTGTGTCCTGATATATCAGGTTTATGTCACTGCCGCCATCCATGAGGACTTGTGTAAATTGGAATCCGTCAATTATAGGATCCAATATCAAGGCAGTCCATCCTGCGTTCCGGATATTTTCGGAGTAGTCCTGATGGTCGAATGTGATTGGCTTTGACAACCAGTGTGAGGTGCGCATTTTAGTGGGCGCTGCTCTGTTTTTGATCACATGAAGTGAGTTTACTGTTTTGACCTCTTGTGGGAAATTCTTTTGTTTTCCGGGGCTCTGCTTGTGGTGCTCGTCATCATCCTCACTTGGTGTGTCGAGCCCCTTGTGTTCAGCGTTGAGTCTGTCGGACTGTTTGAAGACCCAACAATTTCTGTGGGTATGGTTTGCAGGCCTCCCAGGAGTACTGTGGATTTGACATATCTTGTCCAAGATTTTGTTGAAGTTGGATAGCTCATCGCTATTGTCCTTAAGGGGCAGTTTTTTGTTATTCTGCCGGGAGCTTTTGAATCCGGCGTTGACTGTCGTGCTCTTTGGACTGTTCCTTTTAATCCGACGCTGGTCCTTGTTGCGCCGTGGTTTCCCATTTCCATCCCTGATTTCCGATGTACTTGGGTCGCTGGTGCTGCATCTTTCTAGCCAGCTATCCTCTCCCGCGCAAAAGCGGGTCATGAGGCTTGTTAATGCGGCCATTGTTCTTGGCTTTTCTTGGCCGAGGTGTCTGGCGAGCCATTCGTCTCGGACGTTGTGTTTGAAAGCTGCTAAGGCTTCGGCGTCTGGACATTCGACTATTTGGTTCTTTTTAGTAAGGAACCTGTTCGAGAATTTTCGGGCTGACTCTCCGGGCTGTTGAGTTACGTGACTTAGATCGTCTGCATTCGGAGGGCGGACATAAGTCCCCTGAAAATTTGCCTGAAATGCATCCTCGAGCTCTTCCCAGCTTCCAATGGTATTTCCGGGGAGGCTTTTAAGCCAATGCCGAGCTGGCCCTTTGAGTTTAAGGGGTAAGTATTTTATGGCGTGCAGATCATCTCCTCTATCCATGTGTATGTGGAGGATGTAATACTCAATCCAGACTCCAGGGTCTGTTGTTTCGTCGTATGCCTCTATCTTTACGGGTTTGAATCCCACTGGAAATTCATGATCCAGCACCTCATCGGTAAAACATAGGGGGTGTGCAGCGCCCCTGTATTTGGGTGTGCCGTGATCTTCGGAATTTGGGCGTGTTGCATTGCTTTGACGAGCCTGCTTTCTTGGCCCACAGATGGACCTAAATGGGCCATCCTTTTGATGTGAATCCTTATGCGGATCGCATATTGGCTTTTGTGCGGCGCCATTCGCCGCTCTCTTTTTGTCATGGGGTCGTCCATCCGACCGGGTGGCCTCCTTGCTTTTTAATTGTGGGGGCTCTAAGGCCTCCTCGACGAATTCGGGCAGTAGCTTTCTTTTTGGGTAGCTCTTAGTTCGGCGACTGTCGCCGTACTTGTCTGCGGTGCTGAATATTTTGCTCCATCTGATCCTGAGTGCGTCTTCCGCTGTTTTGAGCTTCCGCTTCTACTTTTTCAGGCTACGCGCAGTGGCGACGAGCCTTTTCTGGAGGTCATTTTGCTCCAATAGTTTGTCCGGCGTGAGATCGTCCGGACTGTTGTCTTCGCCGTGGACAAATTGTTTATCCAAGTTGTCTTGTTCGGATGATTGCTTGATAGCTTATTCATTGTCCACCGGTTCGCCCTGCTCTATGGCTGGGTCTTTGTTAAGGCGGGATTTTGTTCGGCGTTTACGTTGCCGTTCTGACTGCTTTTCGAGGGACTTATCCTTCGTAGCGTCCCGTTGTTCCTCGTCTTCATTTCCTTTAGGTGTATCCACCATGTATACATCGTGAGATGAGGTGGTTGTCCAGCATCCTACAGGTGCTGGTTCATTGTTGTCTCCTACATCGTCGTCCATACCGTCGATGTCTTCGGAGTCGAAATCGAGCACGTCGTGTAAGATTTCGACAGTGGCTACGAAGTGGGTGGTGGGTGGGCGTTGAATTCCTTCGTCGTCCGCATCCCAACCTTCCTGACCATAGTCTGGCCAGGGCTCTCCAGATAAGGAGAGAGACTTTAGCGAATTCAGAATGTCGCCAAAGGGCGAGTGCTGAAAGATGTCCGCAGCCGTGAACTGCATAACGGGCGCCCAATCGGATTCGATTGGCGAGGGCACGGAGGGTTCGGAGTCCGGAGAGGAGTCCGACACCCTGGAGTCGAGGTCTTCGCAAAGGACAGGGATAGAGTTCGTCTCAATCTCCATAGAGATTGTAGCCCCCGAGGCGGTGGCCAACCACTCATCCTCGATCGGGGAATCCGGCTCCGGATTAAGGGTCGGAGCGGATGCTGGTGCGGCCTCCAGGACACTGTTCGGCTGCAGAGCTAGATCATGCCCATCGAGACAGTGCGGCGCACTTGGCTGCGGCTCGAATCTGTCGAAGATCAAGTCTCCGCGGATATCGGCCATGTAGTTCAAACTTCCAAATCTGACCTGATGGCCAGGGGCGTAGCTTTCGATCTGCTCCAGATGGCCAAGCGTCTTGGCCCGCAGTGCAGAGCCGCCGAATACGAAGATCTGTCTGGGGAGAAAAGTCTCACCCTGGACCGCGTCGTTGTTGATGATCGAAGGAGCCATCGGTCCTATCGGTGACGACACAGAGGAACTCTCAATGAAAGCACCAATGTCGGTGTCAAAACCGGCGGGTCTCGGGTAGGGGGTCTCGAACTGTGCATCTAGGCGGATGGTAACAGGAGACAAGGGACACAATGTTTTTACCCAGGTTCGGGCACTCTCGATGGAGGTAATACCCTACTCCTGCTTGATTAATATTGATGATATGGGTAGTACAAGAGTAGATCTACCACGAGATCAAGGAGGCTAAACCCTAGAAGCTAGCCCATGGTATGATTGTTGTTCGTCCTACAGACTAAAACCCTCCGGTTTATATAGATACCAGATAGGTTAGGGTTACACAGAGTCGGTTACAATGGTAAGAGATCTACGTATCCGTATCGCCAAGCTTGCCTTCCACGCCAAGGAAAGTCCCATCTGGACACGGGACGAAGTCTTCAATCTTGTATCTTCATAGTCTTGGAGTCCGGCCGTGAAGATAGTCCGGCTCTCCGGACACCCCCTAGTCCGGGACTCCCTCAGTATGTAAAACAGGTATAATGCTCGTAGTAGAGACCACCTGGACACTCGACGTAGCTTTCTGCTTCCCTGGCTGTTGCATCGTGAGTTCGGCAATGATAGTGCCGGACAAGGCTTCTGGAAAATGGAGTCCTGAAAGTAAGAGAAAAGAAGAAAAAAGAATGACACAATCGGGAGCCCCTGGTGCGGTTGAGCCGCATTTTGGGCGTGCCGTGGTCGTGCCCCTCCCCTTATGCCCATGGTATCTCCAGAGCGTAGTTACGTACGCGTAGTACTGGCTTCGCGGTATTGCGAGGGCTGGGGTGGGGGCCGGATTGCTACGCTTGCTCGAATCGTGCCAGGCAGTCTTGTTGTAGGTTACTCCGGGCGCGCTTGACGGTGTCCGGACGTTAAATAGTCGGACTCGAGAATTGCTGTGAGAGGCTGCTTTGCACCTCCACCGCGAGGGCCGCCGTGTGCTCCTCCGTTCGGAGAGAGCGTTCGGTGTTTCCATTGACCGTGATTACTCCTTGAGGGCCTGGTATCTTGAGCTTGAGGTATGCGTAGTACGGCACCGCATTGAACTTTGCAAATGCAGTTCGTCCCAGCAGTGCGTGATAGCCGCTGCAGAACGGGACTATATCGAAGATTAACTCCTCGCTTCGGAAGTTATCCGGGGATCCGAAGACCACTTTGAGTGTAACTGAGCCTGTACAGTTGGCCTCTACACATGGTATGACGCCTTTAAAGGTCGTCTTTGTGGGTTTAATCCTTGAGGGGTCTATGCCCATTTTGCGCACTGTATCCTGATAGAGCAGGTTCAGGCTGCTACCGCCGTCCATCAGGACTCTAGTGAGCTGAAATCCGTCAATGATTGGGTCCAGAACCAATGTTGCGAATCCGCCGTGGCGGATGCTAATGGGGTGGTCCCTTCGATCAAAGGTGATCGGGCAGGAGGACCATGGGTTGAACTTTGGGGCGACTGGCTCCATTGCATATACGTCCCTTAGGGCACGCTTCCGCTCCCTTTTGGGTATGTGGGTTGCGTATATCATGTTCACCGTCCGCACTTGTGGGGGAAACCCTTCTGTCCTCTATTGTTCGGTGGCCGGGGCTCCTCCTCGTCATCGCTATGCAGCCCCTTGTCATTGAGTTCAGTATTTAACTTGCCTGCCTGTTTGAAGACCCAACAATCCCTGTCGGTGTGGTTGGCTGGTTTTTCGGGGGTGCCATGTATTTGGCACGAGCGATCGAGTATTCGGTCTAGATTGGACAGGCCCTGAGTATTTCTTTTGAACAGCTTTTGCCGCTGACCGGGTTTAGAGCCTCTGAATCCGGCATTGACTGCCGTATCTTCAGCATTATCACCGTTAATTCGGCGCTTGTTCTTGTTGCGACGCGACCTGCCGTTGCTGTCCTTGGTATCCGAACTATCAGGGGTGTTTGGCCAAGTTGTTGCTTCGAGCTAGCCAGCTGTCCTCTCCCGCACAAAAGCGGGTCATGAGTGTTGTGAGGGCCGCCATGGATTTCGGCTTTTCCTGTCCTAGGTGCCGGGCAAGCCATTCGTCGCGGATGTTTTGTTTGAAGGCTGCAAGGGCCTCTGCATCCGGACAGTCAATGATTTGATTGTTCTTTGTTAGGAACCGTGTCCAGAATTGTCTGGCCGATTCTTCTGGCTGCTGAATTATATGGCTAAGGTCGTCGGCGTCTGGTGGTCGCACATATGTGCCCTGGAAGTTATCAAGGAATGCGGCTTCCAGGTCCTCCCAACAACCAATTGATTCTGCTGGCAAGCTGTTGAGCCAATGCCGAGCTGGTCCTTTAAGCTTGAGTGGGAGGTATTTGATGGCATGTAGATCATCACCGCGGGCCATGTGGATATGGAGGATAGGCACAATGGATGACTTGCTGTAATTGACATGAAGACCAGTTTACATACTGAATATTTGGAGTGGAGTTTTAAGGTGCATGAGTTAATCTTTCTGAGCAGGCATAATAATCAAGGTATCATCAGCATATTGGATAATTAGGTATTATTGTCCATAACTTTCTTCTATACGAAGAGATAATTCACCATTCATCCAAGCGATATTTAAAATGGACTGAAGGAGATTAGTTATAACCCACAAGCATAGGGGATCAATTGTAGCCTCTTTCGATAAGTAAGAGTGTCGAACCCAACAATGAGCTAAAGGTAGAACAAATATTCCCTCAAGTTCTATCGACCACTGATGCAACTCTACGCACGCTAAACATTCGCTATACCTAGAACAAGTATGAAACTAGAAATACTTTGTAGGTGTTTTTGGATAGGTTTGCAAGATAATAAAGAGCATGTAAATAAAATCTAGGGGCTGTTTAGATAAAGACACAACTAACTTAGTTTTAGTAGAGAGCTTTTTGTCACGAGAAAGTTATTTGTCCCTAGGCAATTGATAACTAGACACGTAATCATTATTGCAATTTTATTCGAGGGAGAGGCATAAGCGAACATACTTTCCCTTTTTGGATCATATGCACTTATGATTGGAACTCTAGCAAGCATCCACAACTACTCAAGATCATTAAGGTAAAACCCAACCATAACATTATAAGGCATCAAGTACTTCTGTCACTCACACAAACAACGTACTTACTCGGGTTTGTGCTTCTGTCACTCACGCCACCCACCATAAGCAAATCATGAACATATTGCAAACCCTATAGCGGGGATCCCTCACGCTTGCGCGACACGGAGAGCACCATAGGACAGCACCAATAATAGAACATGCAACTCAAACCAATCACGATCATCAATTAACCCATAGGACAAAAGGGATCTACTCAAACATAATAGGATAGCCATACATCATTCAGAAATAATATATAGCATTGAGCACCATGTTTAAGTAGATATTACAGCGGGTAAAATAGGGCTTACATCGCTGCATAGAGGGGGAAGAGTTGGTTATGACGGCAGTGAAGTTGTTGGTGTAGATCGTTGTCGTGATGATGGCCCAGGCGGGGTTCCGGCGCCACCGAGAGAGAGGGCGAGAGAGCCCCACTTCTTCTTCTTCTTCTTCTTCTTCCTTGACCTTCCCCCTAGATGGGAGAAGGGTTTCCCCTCTGGTCCATGGCCTCCATGGCGGCGGAGGGGCGAGAGCCCCTCCAAGATTGGATCTCTCTCTCTCTCTCTCTCTCTCTCTCTCTCTCTCTCTCTCTCTCTCTCTGGTACCTTATGTTTTCTGCGCTCCCTGATTCTGCCCTTTCACCGTTTCTTAAATTCCTGGAGATCTGTAACTCCGATTGGGCTGAAATTTTGAGATGATTTTTATCCGGATATTGGCTTTGTTGTGGCGAAAGAAGGGCACCAACCACCTTACGGAGTGGCCACGAGGGTCCAGGGTGCGCCCCTCACCCTCGTGGGCCCCTCGGGCATCGTATCGCATTGATTCCACTTCCCAAAATTCACATATATTCCAAAAAAACTCCCTAAGTTTTTATCCCATTTGCACTCCGTTTGATATGGATTTTCTACAAAACAAAAAACATGCAACAAACAGGAAATGGCACTGGGCACTGGATCAATATGTTAGTCCCAAAAATAGTATAAAAAGTTGCCAAAAGTATGTAAGAGTTGTAGAATATTGGCATGGAAGAATCAAAAAATATAGATATGATGGAGACGTATCAGCATCCCCAAGCTTAATTCCTGCTCATCCTTGAGTAGGTAAATGATAAAAAAGATAATTTTTGATGTGGAATGCTACCTAGCATAATCTTGATCATGTAATCTAATCATGGCACGAATATTATGACACGAGTGATTCAAAGCAATTGTGTATCATTTGACATTAAGACAATAAATACTTCAAGCATACTAATAAAGCAATAATGTCCCTTTAAAAATAACATGGCCAAAGAAAGCTTATCCCTACAAAATCATATAGTCTAGCTATGCTCCATCTTCACCACACAAAATATTCAAATCATGCACAACCCCGATGACAAGGCAAGCAATTGTTTCATACTTTTGATGTTCTCAAACCTTTTCAACTTTCACGGAATACATGAGCATGAGCCATGGATATAGCACAATAGGTGGAACAGAATATGATGGTGGAGGTTGTGTGGAGAATACAAAAAGGAAAAAAGTCCCACATCAACGCGGCTAATCAATGGGCTATGGAGATGCCCATCAATTGATGTCAATGCGAGGAGTAGGGATTGCCATGCAATAGATGCACTAGAGCTATAAGTGTATGAAAACTCAAACTGAGACTAAGTGGGTGTGCATCCAACTTGCTTGCTCATGAAGACCTAGGGCATTTGAGGAAGCCCGTCGTTGGAATATACAAGCCAAGTTCTATAATGAAAATTCCCACTAGTATATGAAAGTGATAACTCAAGAGACTCTCTATATGAAGAACATGGTGCTACTCTGAAGCACAAGTGTGATAAAAGGATAGTAACATTGTCCCTTCTCTCTTTTCTCTCTTTTTTATTTTATTTCTTTTTTTCTTTTTTCTTTTTTGTAGGCTTCTTTGGCATCTCTCTTTTTTTGGGCTTCTTTGGCCACTTTTATTTTGATAACCTCACATGGGACAATGTTCTAATAATGATCATCACACTTTTATTTACTTACAACTCAATATTACAACTCGATATTAGAACAAAGATATGACTCTCTATATGAATGCCTTCGGCGGTGTACCGGGATGTGCAATGATCTAGCGTAGCAATGACATCAAAAAACAGACAAGCCATGAAAACATCATGCTAGCTATCTTACAATCATGCAAAGCAATATAACAATGAATGCTCAAGTCATGTATATGATGATGATGGAAGTTGCATGGCAATATATCTTGGAATGGCTATGGAAATGCCATGATAGGTAGGTACGGTGGCTGTTTTGAGGAAGATATAAGGAGGCTTATGTGTGATAGAGCATATCGTATCACGGGGTTTGGATGCACCGGCGAAGTTTGCACCAACTCTCGAGGTGAGAAAGGGCAATGCACGGTACCGAAGAGGCTAGCAATGATGGAAGGGTGAGAGTGTGTATAATCCATGGACTCAACATTAGTCATAAAGAACTCACATACTTATTGCGAAAATCTATTAGTCATTGAAACAAAGTACTACATGCATGCTCCTAGGGGGATAGATTGGTAGGAAAAGACCATCGCTCGTCCCCAACCGCCACTCATAAGGAAGACAATTAATAAATACCTCATGCTCCAAATTCATTACATAACGGTTCACCATACGTGCATGCTACGGGAATCACAAACTTTAACACAAGTATTTCTAATCCACAATTACCCACTAGCATGACTCTAATATCACCATCTTTATAACGCAAAACTATTGATATTCAGTGATCTACAGGTTTTATGTAGAATTTTATGACTAACCATGTGAATGACCAATTCCTGTCAACTCTCTAAATAGATTTAAGTGAAGCACGAGAGTTTAATTCTTTCTACAAAAGATATGCCCACTCTCTAACAAATATAAGTGAAGCAAAAGATCATTCTACAAATGGTGGTTTTCTTTGTGTAGGGAAAGAGGCAATCCATACTTCAAATGAAATAAGTGAAGCACATGAAGCATTCTATAAAGCCGTACTCAAAAGATATAAGTGAAGGGAAAAGAGCATTCTATAAATCAACCATGGACTATCTCATACCAGCATGGTGCATCAAATAAAAGTGAAAACTAAATGCAAAAGACGCTCCAAGATTTGCACAAATCACATCAAGGAAACGAAACCGAAAACATACTGATACTTGTTGAAGAAAGATGGGATGCCTTCCGAGGCATCCCCAAGCTTAGACGCTTGAGTCTACTTTAATATTTACTTGGGGTGCCTTGGGCATCCCCAAGCTTGAGCTCTTGACTCTCCTCCTTCTCCTCATATCGAAGCCTCCTTGATCTTTCATCACTTCATCCACACAAAACTCAACAGAAAGTTTGGTAAGATCCGTTAGTATAATAAAGCAAATCACTACTCTAAGTACTGTTGCAAATCAATTCATATTTTGTTTTTGCATTGTATCTATTGTATAACTTTTCCATGGCTTAATCCACTGATAGAAATCGATAGTTTCATCAAAACAAGCAAACAATGCATCAAAAACAGAATATGTCTTAAACAAGACAGTCTGTAGAAATCTGAACATTCACTATAGCTCTGGTACTCCAAAAATTCTGAAAAAATAGGAAAAACAAAAAATTTGTATAGCAAGGAAGTGCAAGAAGTTTCAGAACCATTTCACATTCTAGTAAAAAATGTAAAATCGAGCGCTACATCCAAAGTTTCTGTTTTCACCGCACAAACCAACAAGCAATTTAAACATCCTAAAGCCAAATCTTGGCACATTATTTTTATAATACAATGGAATTGTACAAGGGGATAATTATTTTTGTTGAAAAGTTTATGTAATTAAGATTCACAAAGTTTTCGTGAGCATGAACAAATTTCAAGGAGCTCCCCCACTTCAACAATGGTTGTCTCTCTCACTTTCACTTTCCTTTCTGAAAAGTTTTGGGTTTCCCTCTTTATTTCTTTGGTTTTAAAACTCTATAAAAGCACTCAACAGAAATAAATGACTCTCTAAAACTTCCGGGTTGTCTCCCTAGCAGCGATTTCTTAAAAGCCATTAAGCTAGGCATAGGTGCTCAAGTAATGAATCCACCCGGATCCCAAGGTATATCAAAGCCAATTTGAATTAACAATGATTTTGCATTTAGTAGTGAGCACGAAGCAACATATATCAAGCAATGACAAAGTCTAACTCTCTTCCTATGCATCGGCTTGTCATACAAGAACAATTCATGCACATCAAGTAAAGGCCAATGCATAGCATAAGAAGTTTCTTGCAATTTTATCGTGTTGGAAACATTCAGAGGCGGAGATGTAGTTCCTCTCTCATAATAATTGCAAGTAGAAGCAGCAAGCACATGCATATTATATTCATCAAAATTATCATGTGCAATGGTAAAAGGCCACACATCAATATAATCCTTAATAAGTGCAAACTTCTCCGACATAGTGTAGTTTGGAGAATTCAAAAATATGATAGGACTATCATGTGTGGGTGCAATAGCAAAAATATCATGTTTAACATAAGGAACAATAGCAATTTAATCTCCATAAGCATAATTCATATTGGCATCTTGGCCACAAGAATAGCAAGCATCAAGTTCATCAAAAAGGGATATTTCAAACGAATCAACGGGATCATAGCAATTATCATGGCATTCATCCTTAGGTAAAAATGAAGGGACATTAAATAATGTATGAGTTGGAGAGTTACTCTCATTAGAAGGTGGGCACGGGTAGCTAATCCTATCTTCCTCCTTTTGTTCTTTGCTGTCCTCATCATCTTTTTTGATCCAATGAGCTGACAGTTTCATCAATTTCTTCTTTCATAGACTCCTGCAAAATATTAGTCTCTTCTCAGACAGCGGAGACTTTCACAATAAATTCATCAATATCATAATTGGATTTATAATTCTCATAGCAATATTTAAGGATAGCTAAGTTTTCAAGTCTATAAATTGAATCATCAAAATCTTCAAACTCTTTAAACAAAGATTCAATTTCACATGCACCCTTAAAAGCAACAAATTCTTTTATTCGTTCCACATCATTGTCGGTGTACTAAAGTAGGGGTACCTTAGTACCCCGAACCTGTGCACGGGCAGTCGCAGCGTCCCCGCGGCAAGCCTTGCCGGGCGCCTGCCAAAGACCCTCAGCGGCTCCTTTGGAGCCATTCAAGAACAAAATAGTCAAGACCCCGGCAAGAGGAGCTTGCCGGGAAGGCCACTCAGGGCGCGAAGGAAACGAGGACCCGGCAAGAGGAGCTTGCCGTGAAGGCTCGGCGGGCGCCGTGCCCCCGAGCACGACAAGGTTCCTGTCGCGGCAAGGCGCTTGCCGAGGCGGGCGACCTCTCTTCATCTCCGCTCCAGCTCACCCGCCAACGTGTCACCACGGGGCTCTCCCAAGTACGCGTGTCGACGGGCTGTGCAGCCAGCGGGGAGTAGCGACAAGCGGCGCTGACAAGCTACCATCGTGGCAAACGGAGGCGCACTTGACGGTCCCTGTTACACTGTTCGGGCGACTGAGACGGGCATTGATGTCTCTTGTCCCTTGCCGTCAGAGTTAGGTATAGATTACTGTACACTGTACAAAGCGGTGTACCAACCTATGTTTTTACTATCTTACCCTCGTCTACTTGCCACATGTGGTAACCCCTTGTGCCTATAAAAGGAGGCCCAAGTGCAACGTAGAAAGGGTTCGGCTAGGATCGGTCCAGCTCCGGGCTTAGTTCATCGCATACATACGAAACCACGCTCAGGCTAGGTCTTGTAGCTCCCATTGCTTCCTAGCAAGAACACAAGATAATCCACAAAGCAGCAGTAGGAGTATTATCTCCCCGGAGAGCTCCGAAGCTGGGTAAAATCCGCTCGTGTGCATCGCCTCGATCCGCTCTTTGTGCAATCTCCGCCCCCCTCCGAACCACAAGGGACCCAGGTCCCGTAGGTGCTCGTGGGGCACGATCAGTTCTCCCCCGTCATCTTTGGCGCGCCAGGTAGGGGGCGTCGAGGCTATGTGAACCCGATCTGACGGTCACACGAGCAACTTCATCGACATCTTCGTCAACATGGCGCCGAAGAAGAAGTCTTCGGCAGCAGCAGGGCCGTCCGCATCGAACCCACCACCACCGGAGCCGTCAGGTAGTGGGGGAAACGCTGGCAGAGGAACCGGCGTCGTCGAGAGAGCCCACGATGCCGCCAGGTCCAAGGACAAGGCAGCGCAGGCGTCGGCGTCCGAATCTGCACAGCGTCCTTCAAAGGAGGTGCGGGACCGACAGCGTCACGATATTCGCGGCACCATACGCTCATTGGATCAAGGCCAAGCTGGAGGATCCCGAGGCCCTCGAGACCCGCATGCACCTCAGCATGCCGGTACGAGTGGAGTACGGTCGCTTGGGCGGGATACTGCTCCTCCTAACTTGGTTAGGAGTCCGAGCACATCCCGTTCTTCGCTCCGTACGCCGTTGCCGCCAACCACACCAGCGGAGGCCTTGGCAAGAGCTCAACTACTTCTAGATTACCCTCCTACGGCCGATAAGGCCGACGAATGGAGGGCCACAATTCAGAGTCTCATCGGCTTCGCCAACGGTGACGTCCCGCGGCAACCGAGTGCCTCGCAGCCGCGGCAAGGCGACAAGGCGCGAGCTGATGGCGACGAGACCTGCGGGGGTGCAGCCACCGTGCACTCCCCTTCCCGAAGGCCAAGATCGCCGACTCGCCGGATCCACCTCGACAGCGACTCCACAGCGTCATCGGATCCACGAGCTCGTGGCGACCAGCGCCAAGTTCTCCGAGAACGGCAAGAAGAAGACACTCGAACCCGCATCGAGCGCCGAAGAGAAGCGCGTCGTCAATCTGACCAACGCGCCGGGCCCACTGCCGATATGCATGCGCCAGGGGAACCGGGCGACTTTCCGTACGCGGTAGGTTGCCCTGTGTTCACTCGTGAGCTGCGGCAAGTCCGGTGGCCCGACAAGAAAAACTTCAAACCAGATGTGCCGGAGAAGTATGACGGCAGGACACACCCATCGGAGTTCCTCAGCATTTACACCATCACGGTGCAAGCTGCGGGGGGACGAGACGACAAGATCCTCGCCAACTACTTTCCCTTGGTGCTCAAGCCAAACGTCAGATATTGGCTCATGCACTTGCCGGACAGCTCTATTTCTTCCTGGGCAGATTTGTGCCACCAGTTTGTTGGCGCCTTCACAGGTGGCCACAAGCCTCATGGCCAGGAGAGTGATCTCCACCTGCTTGCCCAGAAGGAGGGAGAGTCCCTGCGCAATTTCATCCAGAGATTCAGTCGAGTGCACTACAACATCCCAGACGTCCACCCTGCTGCAGTAATCAGCGCATTCCATCAGAATGTGCAAAAATCGCAGGATGAGGGAAGAGATGGCGATGTGCAAAGTGAAAGACGTCAGCGAGCTCTACGCCCTGGCCGACAAGTGTGCACGCGCTGAAGAAGGAAGAAGACTCCCAGGAGAGAATGTGGGAGCAGAGTCTGACAGTGAGGAGATCGCCCCGGCAAGGAGCAGTCGGCGGCGAAACAACAGAAGGAAGAAAAACCAAGAAGTACTAGTTGTCGAGCAGTCCGGCAAGGATGGTGCCGCCAACGGAGACAAGGCCGGTGGTTCCGGCAAGGAGGTTGCCGTTGACGCCGACCGCCAAGCTATGGCGGCCGCCGACAAGCCTGACGGCTCCAACAAGCAGTACTGTAAGATCCACCGCACCAAGGGCCACGATCTCTAGAGCTGCAAGAAAGTCGAGCAGCTTGTTGAGCTATAGAGAGATGAATACGAGCGGCGAGATAAGGAGAAAGCCCAAGAAGGTGCAGATGCATCAAGTAAGAAAAGACCCGGCTGGGGAGGGCGCCGCGGCAAGGCCAAGCAGCGGCAAGGTGACAGACCTCCCCGCGGCCGCGACAAGGAAGAAGACGAAGATGCTGGTTGACGGCGGGGCCGGCCTGAATTTGATCTCCTCTGCAGTGCTCCAGAAACTTCAAATCCCTGACAGCGAGCTCGAAGAAACTGGTACTTTCCAAGGAATCAACCCAGGAAGGAGCAAGCCCAAAGGGAAGATCACGTTGCCGGTAACATTCGGCAGCGAGCTCAACTTCAGAACTGAGAGGGTCACGTTTGACGTCGCCTATTTCCCATTGCCCTACAATGGCATACTTGGCCGACCGGCACTCCCCAAGTTCATGGCCGCCTCTCATTATGCTTACAACCTACTCAAGATGCCCGGCCCGATAAGCGTCATTTCTGTCCATGGCGACAAGAAGGACGCGCTTATCTGTGCCGACAAGATTTACCGGGAGGCAGCAGCTGCAACGAAAAGCAAACCACTTGCCGCTGAAGCTCCCGGGGGGAAGAAGACCGCCAAGTCCGGCAAAAGCTCTCTTGCCCACTCCGGCAAGCGCACCTCTTCGGAGTGCTGCGCTACCGTCGAGGACGCACCGTCGAGCTCCATCGGCAAGTGCAACAAGACAATGGCAGCCCCGCCAAAGACCAAGAAGGTGCCCGCCAAGGAGGACGGCACTGATGGTACCTTCACCATCAGTGCCACGCTTGATCCTAAATAGGAAGGCGAGCTCGTTGCTTTCCTGCGGGCGAATGTCGATGTGTTTGCATGGCAACCATCTGACATCCCCGGTGTTCCCAGGAAAGTAATTGAGCACCACCTAGTTGTCTGTCCTCACGCGCGGCCCGTCAAGCAAAGAGTTAGGAAACAGGCAGTGGAGCGCCAAGAGTTCATAGCAGAAGATATCAAGAAATTGGAAGCAGCAGGGCTTGTCAGAGGAGTCCTCCACCCCACGTGGCTGGCCAATCCGGTAGTTGTACGCAAGGCTAATGGGAAATGGAGACTTTGTATTGACTTCACCGATGTTAATAAAGCTTGTCCCAAGGACCCATTTCCCTTGCCGCGTATCGACCAGATTGTTGACTCCACGGCTGGATGCGATCTGCTTTCTTTTCTTGATGCATATTCAGGATATCACCAGACCTTCATGGCAGAAGAGGATGAAGAGAAAACCACATTCATTACACCATGTGGCATGTACTGCTTTATAAGGATGCCTTTCGGTTTGAAGAATGCTGGTTCAACCTTTGCAAGGGTAGTCCATGATGCCTTTGGTCCACAGATACACCGAAATGTAGAAGCTTACATGGATGACATAGTAGTCAAGAGCAAAGACAGAGCGACTCTGGTTCAGGATTTGGATGAGACGTTTGCAAACCTGCGCAAGATCAACCTCAAGCTCAACCCCAAGAAGTGCGTGTTTGGAGTCCCTTCCGGCAAGCTTCTCGGGTTCTTTGTATCTCAGCGGGGAATTGAAGCCAATCCCGACAAGATCAAGGCCATTGAGCAGATCGAAGCACCAAAGCGCGTCAAGGATGTCAGGAGGCTTGCCGGTTGCGTGGCTGCTCTCAGCAGGTTCATTTCTAAGTCTGCTGAACGCGCCCTGCCGTTTTTCAAGATTTTGAAAAAGGCAGGTCCAATGAAATGGACTCCCGAAGCGGAGGTTGCGCTGCAGGACTTGAAGAGATACCTGTCCTCTGCTCCAATACTTGTCGCACCTAAGCCACAAGAGAAGTTGCTGCTGTATATAGCGGCGACCAATCAAGTGGTTAGTGCTGCGTTAGTAGCGGAGAGGGAGGTAGATGATGAACCGGCAACCGAGGCAAGCGCATCTAGCGACAAGCAAGGTGCCTCGCCGTCAAGCTCTGGTCTCGACAAGGACGGGTCAGCGCAGGGTTGCGACAAGATACAGAAAAGATGGTGCAGCGCCCAGTATACTTTGTCAGTTCCCTCCTGCAGGGGGCTAGATCAAGGTACTCTGGTGTGCAGAAGCTTCTTTTCGGCCTCCTCATGGCCTCGAGAAAGCTGCGCCATTACTTCCAAGCACATGAGATAACAGTTGTCACTCGCTTTCCGCTGAAGAGGATTTTGCAAAATCCAGAAGCAACAGGCAGGATTGTTGAGTGGGCACTGGAACTGTCAAGCTTTGGTCTCAAGTTCGAAAGCACTTCAACTATCCAGAGCAGGGCATTGGCAGAATTCATAGAAGAGTGGACGCCAACGCAAGATGAGGAAATTCCAGAGACAAGCATCCCCGTCAAGGAGGCAAATAAAGAATGGCTGATGTACTTCGATGGTGCCTTCTCGCTGCAAGGCGCCGGTGCCGGCGTGCTGCTTATCGCACCCACCGGGGAGCACCTCAAGTACATAGTCCAGATGCACTTTCCCAAGGAACAAGCAACAAATAATACTGCAGAGTATGAAGGCTTGCTTGCCGGTCTCAGGATTGCGGTGGACCTCGGGATCAAGAAGCTCATTGTCAGGGGGGACTCGCAACTTGTCGTCCGCCAAGTAAATAAAGATTATCAGAGTCCGTTGATGGAAGCTTACGTCGATGAAGTGAGAAAGCTAGAAGAGCACTTTGAAGGCCTGCAAATGGAACACGTTCCAAGAGCTCATAATGATATAGCTGATGGCCTCTCCAAATGTGCCGCGCTTAAGTTACCTGTGGAACCAGGGATTTTTGTGCTCAAGCTAACTCAGCCAACCGTAACACCATCAACAGGACAGAGCAGGAAGAGAAAATTGGTTTCCAGCGACTACTTTCCGGCAAGCTCTTTGAAGCCGCCGCCAAGAAGGTCCCTAAAACCAACGCAAATATCACTGAGGAGCGGTCTGCTCCGACAAACCATGCAGTTTGTATCGTTGAAGCAAACGCTCCCGACAAGTTTCGCCCCGGCAAGCTTGTCGGGGACCATCAAGCTCCGGCGGACCCGCAGGTTCTTGCCGTAGAAGCTGATGTTCCCGCAGTGATAGAAGAGCCTTTAGTCCTTGTTGTCGAGCCACAGGCTCCAACATGGGCACAACAAATCGTCCATTTCCTTCAGACAGGAGAACTTCCCGAAGAACAAGAAGAAGCGGAAAGAGTAGCCCGGCAGTCAAGTATGTACCAGTTTGTTGACAACATTCTGTACAGAAGAAGACTCAACGGAGTGAAATTGAAGTGTATTTGCCGGGAAGATGGACAGAAGCTGTTGGCGGAGATACACGGAGGCATATGTGGTCACCATATTGGCGCAAGAGCACTTGTCGGCAAAGCTTTCCGGCAAGGTTTCTTCTGGCCAGAAGCCCTCGAGGATGCAACTGCACAAGTAACCAAGTGTGAAGCGTGCCAGTTCCATTCAAAACAGATACATCAACCAGCTCAAGCTCTCCAGACAATCCCTTTGTCCTGGCCCTTCTCCGTCTGGGGGCTCGATATCCTCGGCCCCTTCCCTCGAGCTGTCGGGGGCTTTGAGTACTTGTACGTTGCAATCGACAAGTTCACAAAGTGGCCAGAAGTGGAACCAGTGAGGAAGGTGACAGCACAGTCAGCAGTCAAGTTCTTCAGGTCAATTGTTTACCGTTTTGGGATTCCTAACAGAATCATTACCGACAACGGCACATAGTTCACAAGTCGCACCTTCATGCAGTACGCCCAAGATCTTGGCGCCAAGATCTGCTTTGCTTCCGTTGCTCATCCGAGAAGCAACGGTCAAGCAGAGAGAGCAAACGCTGAAGTGCTGCGAGGACTCAAGACCAGAACTTTCGACAGGCTGCGCAAGTGCGGAAGGAACTGGATCGAGGAGCTGCCGGTGGTTCTTTGGTCAATCAGAACGACGCCAAATCGAGCCACTGGCCAGACACCCTTTGCTCTAGTCTACGGAGCAGAGGCAGTTCTCCCCACGAAACTCGTATACGGGTCACCCCGAGTGCTCGCTTATGATAAACTTGAGCAAGAGCAGCTGCGACAAGATGACACGCTGCTCCTCGAGGAAGATTGTCTTCAGGCTGCTGTACGAGCTGCTCGTTACCAGCAAGCTTTGCGTCGCTACCATAGCCGCAAAGTTAATGCCAGAAGCTTCGAGGAAGGCGACCTTGTTCTTCGGCGCGTTCAATCCGCCAAGAATTCCAACAAGTTGACGCCGAAGTGGAAAGGCCCTTATCGGGTGAAACGAGTCACTAGGCCCGGCGCTGTCCGCCTTGAGACCGAAGATGGCCTTCCGGTGAGCAATTCCTGGAACATAGAACATCTTCGCAAGTTTTACCCATGAGGCGCGGTTGCCGGAACCCGCTCCGGCAACCACCCTTTTGTACAAGTCTTGCCGCTGTTGCATGTAATCCTTTGTACAAAGCCGGGCGCAGACCCCGTGCATCAGTAAAGCCTATGGTTGCGCACATTTTGTCAATACATGCTTTCTCAATCATATATGCATGTGTTTACTAACATCTTGTGCAGCACCCGCACCCGGTAAGCGATAATGAGCCATTAGGCTCCATAACTTTATTTTTCTCTTCGTTCTTCTGAAACAAGAAGAAGGTTCATCCATCCACAAGTTAACCGGGGGGAGAGGAGGAGATAATGGTGTGGGCCGACAAGCGTCGCTCGAGGAACTGTCGCCTTGCCGGAAAATGGACAACAGAAAAGCTAAGTTGCTAAGTTTAAGCGACCAGTTTTAAATTTTTGAGTTATCTTCCTCGAACGATAGTACTTTGTATGGAAAACCTGTGCGCGGATGAACCGACTCGCGACTAGCTTGCGCCCTTACTTTGTTTCGAGTCCTCTCAACAACTTAAGTGAGCTGCGGCTAGTCCGCGACAAGGTTGCTTGTCGGTAGCGACCCCGCCAGCAGGCTGCTGAAGTTCCGCACTCGGCGCTCGCGGCAAGGGTGCCTGCACCGGCAAGTTTCCCTGAAGGCGTAGGGTATAAACATACAAGGGAAGAAATCGAGTAAAGGAAGTAACATAGCAAACGTTGCCCACAATGAAGTTATATTACAAAAATAACTTATTTCGGCACCGGCTAAATTGTTCTCAGAGCTGAGATAACAGCGAAGAAGAGAAGAAGGGCGCACCGGCACCCAACCCCGGCAAGCCAGAATTGCCGGGGGCTGCGGCAAGCCAGAGTTGCCGGGGGCTGCGGCAAGCCAGAGTTGCCGGGGGCTGCGGCATCAGATAAGCTTTTCGTCCCTTTTCAAGCATCCCTTTTTCATTAAAAACATTCTGCTCGGATACAGTCCGTGGAGAATGAAAAACATGAAAGAGAGGATTACAGTTCTTTAAAAGCAGATAAGGCCCGAAGGCTTACAAATTAAAAAGATAAGATGCCCGTAATCCTTTTTCTGTCCCTCTCTTCAGGAGGTAGGTTAAGGAGGCGGGAAGGGCAAAAGGAGCGCCTACACGAGCTACAGGTGCCAGAAGGTACCAAGGGAACATGTCGGGGGCTCTCCGAGGGCTTGACGGGAACAGCGGCGCCGGAAGCGGGGCTCGAAGACGGGGCGGCAGGACGTCAGCACGCTGTCGAGGGCGCTATGCCCTCGTACTCCGACTTGACGGCCTTGTCGCCATCCCTCGTCCCCTTCCGCAGCCCCCCTACGCCAGTCGCCCAAGGAGACGACCCCGGGGAGTTCAAGGAGCCGGCGACACGGATGATGGGGTCGCCGGTGACGTGCGAAGCGGCGCCCGACAACTAGTCGGGCCCGCTACCCTCGTCGTCGCTGTCGCTCTCCTCCTCGCCACTCTCGCTCGAGGAGGAATCTTCGCTGTCGGAGGAGCTATCCACGCAGCACCTCGCCCGAGTGCCGAGATCCCCGAAGACCTTGACGGAGAGGAGATCACCCTCCATTAACTTAAAATGGAGGGTAAACCCCGCCAGCGGATTGTGGATGCGGGCGAACGTCTTCCACCCATGATCAAGATACATCACATTAGGGGCTGGGATTACAACGCGGACTCGTGTGCCGCTGATCCCACAGCCCCTCATGTGCAGTCTCAATGTCTCGGGTGGACCGACTCCATCGCGCTCGCGAACGGAGCTGGAAGCCGGAGGCGACGACGAGGCGCCCGGCGCAGCTTGACGAAGAACTCGCAAGGGTCGTCCCCCGTATGGACCGCCGCGGGGAGGGGAACCGCCAGCGGGGGCGGAAACGGCGCGCCGCCCCGCCCGCCTCTTCCCCGAGCGCCTCGACCTTGTCCACCACCTCGCCCCCTGAGGGGAACCGCCGACGGAGGCGGAGACGGCGCGCCGCCTCGTCCGCCTCTTCCCCGAGATCCTCGACCTCGACCACGACCTCGCCCCCTCCCTCTTCCCCCGGGCGTGGGATTGGGAGGGGTACGCTGTCTAGCTGCGACCCTCGCCGCCACCGATGAAGAACCAAGGATCCCTTTCTCCATGGCGAATGAGAGAAAGGGGAGCAGAAGTTGAGGAAAGGAGGAGATGGGAGAATGCGGGCTTCTGCGCCCCCCTTCCTCCCTTCTTAAAGAAGCAAGGTGGGGGCTCGGCCGCCCCGCTCGGCGAATCAAGGCATAGGAAGAGCAGGGAATTGGGGCAGACCTGCCGCCTCTGCTCACAACAGCTCAGTTTCCCACTTCCACCATCCGTGACCCCAAGAGCATGGGAACCACGTGGCAGGGATGCAGAACTGAGGCGACAGATGAGGCGACATCGCACGCCGCCCACTTCCCCCACGACGCCGCAATTGACGCGTGCCGTTACAAGGGAACGCGGCGGATACGGAGTGGATTTGGTTTGGACCCAGGCCGCGCGTGCCCGTGCCCTATTTTGGGCCTGGCCCAACAGCGCTCGGCACCGTGTATGACCCAGACCCGGGGGCTCCTGTCGGTGTACTAAAGTAGGGGTACCTTAGTACCCCGAACCTGTGCACAGGCAGTCGCAGCGTCCCCGCGGCAAGCCTTGCCGGGCGCCTGCCAAAGACCCTCAGTGGCTCCTTTGGAGCCATTCAAGAACAAAATAGTCAAGACCCCGGCAAGAGGAGCCTGCCGGGAAGGCCACTCAGGGCGTGAAGGAAACGAGGCCCCGGTAAGAGGAGCTTGCCGGGAAGGCTCGGCGGGCGCCGAACCCCCGAGCGCGACAAGGTTCCTGCCGCGGCAAGGCGCTTGCCGGGGCGGGCGACCTCTCTTCATCTCCGCTCCAGCTCACCCGCCAACGTGTCACCACGGGGCTCTCCCAAGTACGCGTGTCGACGGGCTGTGCAGCCAGCGGGGAGTAGCGACAAGCGGCGCTGACAAGCTACCATTGTGGCAAACGGAGGCGCACTTGACGGTCCCTGTTACACTGTTCGGGTGACTGAGACGGGCATTGATGACTCTTGTCCCTTGCCGTCAGAGTTAGGTATAGATTACTGTACACTGTACAAAGCGGTGTACCAACCTATGTTTTTACTATCTTACCCTCGTCTACTTGCCACATGTGGTAACCCCTTGTGCCTATAAAAGGAGGCCCAAGTGCAACGTAGAAAGGGTTCGGCTAGGATCGGTCCAGCTCCGGGCTTAGTTCATCGCATACATACGAAACCACGCTCAGGCTAGGTCTTGTAGCTCCCATTTCTCCCTAGCAAGAACACAAGATAATCCACGAAGCAGCAGTAGGAGTATTATCTCCCCGGAGAGCTCCGAAGCTGGGTAAAATCCGCTCGTGTGCATCGCCTCGATCCGCTCTTTGTGCAATCTCCGCCCACCTCCGAACCACAAGGGACCCAGGTCTCGTAGGTGCTCGTGGGGCACGATCAGTTCTCCCCCGACAATCATAGTAATCATATATACCTCTAGCATAGGAAGCCAAGGTTTTATTATCATTAAATTTGCATGAAAAGGGAAGGTGTGGAGCCTTCATCCTAGAGCAACAAGTATAATCATATCTCAAGCATGGTTGACGAGCATACCAATGCAACATATAAATTTGATCCCATAATAGTTTCCCTTTTTGTGTCAAGTGATAATCCCTAAAGTATTCATGTTGGTCCAACGTGTCTCCCATTATGTAATTGAATGGGGTTTTATCAGGATTATTAAAGTAGTGCATAATATCTTTCACATAATGAGCATCGAGGGTTTTAAGAGGTTCCCCATCTCCATGGGTAGCAAGTAAACCTAATTTTTTTGGTATTTCGTGTTCCATATCCATAACTAAAGATATAGAAAAACTTAGAACAGCAAATAAAATCCACTTAGTGATAAAGCAAACAAGCACACACGAGAATATTCACCCCACGCTATTGCTCCCCGGGAACGGTGCCCGAAAAAGGTCTTGATAACCCACAAGTATAGGGTATCAATTGTAGCCTCTTTTGATAAGTAAGAGTGTGGAACCCAACGAGGAGCTTAAGGTAGAACAGATATTCCCTCAAGTTCTATCGACCACCTATACAACTCTACGCACGCTTAACGTTTTCCTTACCTAGAACAAGTATGAAACTAGAAGTACTTTGTAGGTGTTGTTGGATAGGTTTGCAAGATAATAAAGAGCACATAAATAAAAGCTAGGGGCTGTTTAGATAAAGACAGAACTAAGTTAGTTTTAGTAAGAGCTTTTTGTCACGAGAAAGTTATTTGTCCCTAGGCAATCGATAACTAGACCGGTAATCATTATTGCAATTTTATTTGAGGGAGAGGCATAAGCTAACATACTTTCTCTTCTTGGATAATATGCACTTATGGTTGGAACTCTAGCAAGCATCCGCAACTACTAAAGATCATTAAGGTAAAACCCAACCATAGAATTATAAGGCATCATGTCCTCTTTACTCCCATACGCAAACAACCTACTTACTCGGGTCTGTGCTTCTGTCACTCACGCCACCCACCATAAGCAAATCATGAACATATTGCAAACCCTACAGTGGGGATCCCTCATGCTTGCGCGACACGGAGAGCACCATAGGACAACACCAATAATAAAACATGCAACTCAAACCAATCACGATCATCAATTCACCCAGAGGACAAAACGGATCTACTCAAACATCATAGGATAGCCATACATCATTGGGAAATAATATATAGCGTTGAGCACCATTTTTAAGTAGAGATTATAGCGGGTAAAAGAGGGGTAACTCTGCTGCATAGAGGTGGAAGAGGTGGTGATGACGGCGGTGAAGTTTTTGGTGTAGATCGTTGTCGCGATGATGGCCCCGGCGGTGTTCCGGCGCTACCGGGAGAGAGGGGAGAGAGTCCCCCCCTTCTTCTTCATTGACCTTCCCCCTAGATGGGGGAAGGGTTTCCCCTCTGGTCCATGGCCTCCACGGCGGCGGAGGGGCCAGAGCCCCTCTGAGATTGGATCTCTCTCTCTGGTTCCTTCTGTTTCTGCGATCCCTGATTCTGCCCTTTCACCGTTTCTTAAATTCCTGGAGATCCGTAACTCCGATTGGGCTGAAATTTTGACACGATATTTATCCAGATATTGGCTTTCTTGCGACGAAAGAAGGGCACCAACTGCCTTACGGAGTGGCCACGAGGTTCCAGGGCGCGCCCTACCCCTGGGGGGCGCCCCTCACCCTCGTGGGGCCCTCGGGCATCGTCTCGCGTTGATTCCACTTCCCAAAATTCACATATATTCCAAAAAAAATCTCTGTAAGTTTTTATCCGGTTTGGACTCCGTTTGCTATGGATTTTCTGCGAAACAAAAACATGCAACAAACAGGAACTGGCACTGGGCACTGGATCAATATGTTAGTCCCAAAAATAGTATAAAAAGTTGCCAAAAGTATGTAAGAGTTGTGGAATATTGGCATGGAACAATCAAAAATTATAGATACGACGGAGACGTATCAATCAGTAGTAAGGACTAATAGTAGAGGGGATGTAGGATCACCTTGTCTTACTCCCCTTTTACAAATATATTTCTTCCTAGCTACACCATTTAGCAGAAATGAAGTAGAAGCTGAGTTTTGATTTCTGGTAACCCAATTAATCCATCTCGGTCGAAAACCTTTAGCCTTTAGCATATCAATAATAGAAGAATAATCAATTTTATCAAAAGCTTTCTCAAAATCAAGCTTGAGAATGATAATGGGCCTTTTTGATTTATGGCATATGCCGAGGTATTCAAAAGTGTACCCTTGGAAATCCTGGATATTTCCACCCTTAATGAAATCATATTGGTTATGGTGAACAATCTTAGTAATTTCCTTTTGTAATCTGTTGGGCATGAGTTTAGTAAAGAATTTCAGTGGCAGAGTTACCAGAGAAATAGGCCTATAATCATTCTTATTTTCAGGAGATTGCTTCTTAGGTACCGGTGTAATATATGTAGTGTTGATGCTTTGAATGTCATTATCTCCTTCAAAGAAATCCCATATCATTTTGCAGAAGTCTTGCTTCATAATAGGCCAACATTTTATCAGGAATCTCCCATTAAACCATCTGGTCCAGGTGCCCTACCATCAGGGAATTCTCTTATAACACTTCACTTTCCTCCATACTGAAAGGTTCATCTAAGTGCTCTATATTATGTGGCTGGATCATCTCTGGGAGGCTAAGAAGCATAGTTGGTCTGCTGGGTGTTCCCAGTCTTTCCTTATATGACTGCCAAATGACAACAACTTTCTGATCATGAGAGGAATGAATAGTGCCATCATTTGAGGTATGGTTGAAATGTAATTTTTCCTATAGTTCATTGTAGCCATAGCATGAAGGAGTTTAGAATTTGAATCACCAAATAAAATGTTCCTTCTCTTGTATCTGCTCCTCCAATATATTCTCTTAGCTTCAAGCAATTTCAAGATGTTATTTTTCAATATCCTTTTGAAATTGACTTCCATTATTGATAAACTCCTTTGCTCTTCAAGACATCCATAAGAGTCATCACATAATTGCATTTATCAATAGTAGAGTTAAGTTTGGACAAATTCCTGCTCCATTGCTTGAGGCCTTGTCTAAGGCATTTGAACCTGGTAGATACATCATGTGCTGAATTATTTATGGTATTTCTACAATTCCAGGAATTTTGAAAATTTTGATAAAATCCCTCAAAGTCCATCCAATAGTTTTCAAATCTAAAGTTATTTCCTTTTGGGATATCACTCCCAATTTTTATATGGATAGGAGTGTGATCAAATGTAACTCTAGCAAGAGGGCATGCCATAGTGTTTGGAAATGATATAATCCAGTCTGCATTCGTGAATATCCAATCTAGCTTCTCCAAAAGAGGGTAATCTTGCATGTTACTCCATGTATAACTTCTACCTTTAAGTGGAATCTCAACTAGATTGTGAGCTTGGATTGAACTATTAAACAGAAACATGTTGTTTACATCACCATCTGGTTTGCTTCTGTCCTCTGGGCTTCTGATCAAGTTAAAATCCCCTAGGACCATCCAATGATCCATGCTGGATGAATCTATATTATTGAACCAATTTATGAAGTCAACTCTCTCATCATTTTGACATGGAGCATAGATATTGGTAATGTACAAGATATTGCCAGATAGGTTTGATTGTCAGCTGAAATTTTTTTCTGACTTATAATTTGACCATCAGATAAACCTCCATTCCAAATAGTGATAATGCCCCCTGAATTTCCCAATGATGGCACATAAGCAAATTGGTTAAACCTTCTTGGATGCATATAATATTGTAATTACTTTCTTCATTTTTTTGTCTCAAGTCATCGCATCTGTTTTGTGAGTTTATGCCCCTCACATTCCGGTTTATACATGAGAATATTAATTTAGCATATCCATAGTAGTCACTGCAAGCCCCTGAGGTCTTGTAAACTGTGATATTGCATCAAGTAAACCAAAACACTTTCATAATAGCATGGTTTGGCAGCAGACAAATAACATATAACATCATAAAATAGCTATGAGCTAGCAAAATAACTGCAAGAGGAATTATCCAGTGGTAGAATAATGTGCACGCAGGCACTCCACGAATAATAAAGGACAACACTCCACGAATAATAAAGGACATAAAGTCTGCAAACTGAAATAGGATCAAAAGCTAGGTTTTGGCAACATTTATTATGGACCAATACATAAATTGGCTTAACATATCTAATATGATATCTATTCATTGGAAATTGGAGCATTCAGCTTGTCCTGGATCACCTCACTAGGAGGGATCTGACATTGCATGGTTGCTATGGCTTGAATGGTGTCCAGAGGAAGTTCTAGGGGGTGGAGCTTCATGATCTCTGTTGTCATAATCAAATTCTCCTGCAAGATTCTTTCTGTTTTTAGCCCTGGAGGCCGCTGCATTGTCCTTGAAACCCACACTTAAGCCAGCCGGTTGCCAGTCTTCTGCTACACCTAACATCCATAACATTAGTTGGAGCTGTTGATTTCTTCCTCTTGCAGATATGGGTTTTCATCATATCTTCCTTAGATGTATCAATGATTGGTTGAGTCACTAACATGTCCTCCTGGGAAGAGTCAATCAAAGTATGTGGACTATTGATATTAGTGTTCTACTCATTGCTGCAATTGAACTCTTCATTCTTGCAAGTGATGTCAGTGTTGCAGATATTATTGGATTTGGTAGGAGAATGAACATCATCAGGCAAGAAATCTTCCATCTCAGTGATCACACATGAGTTTTGCATTGGGACCGGTTCAATTGAAGTAACAAAAGAGATCAAGCATTTTCTAACAGGACCAAACTCATCATCAACATCCATCATCTCACCCCTAGTACTTTCCACAGTGTAACCTTCAAGTTTCTTAAGCAGATATGGTGCAGATGCCAAAAACTTATGCATAATGTCTTGCATAGCAACAAAACAGTGAAAAGCCTCAACAGCAGGTTGGACATTGGCAGCAGGTGTGCCATGAGCTATCTTAGGACTCTGTGGAGGAGTGGGGATCATAGGTTCACCATGAGCATCAAAAACAGGCTCTTGTTGCATGTGATGGTTTTCCACAAAATCAGCGTCTTCCCATATCCCTCCAAACGGAGCATTGGGCAAAGGGTGGAGTGCACCATCCGGCGGGATAGGATCTTCATCTCCGCCAATAGCCCTAAGTAAATTTGTATACAGAATGTAAATAGCTACATTCTATGATTACCCATGCCCGATATCATCAAGGTTTTCACAAATAACATGACTAATAGGTATGATGAGGAGATCTGGCACACGGATCCTAAGTAAAATTCTAGCTCTGTTTGACATATCCACACCCCAAGTAAGGAACTTCCCAAAACCACAGGTTGATTCTCTGACCTTATCCATCCTCCAACACTCACGTGGGAAATTAACCATCATAATCCAAGCATCATGAGTGAAGGTGCAGTCGCGATAGTTAATACCTCAATCATGACCGATGACTCGAAGGACGGAGTCACCCACGAAGAAAGGACCATGGTTGATTGCCGTAGCAAGATCGCAAGCATGGACAAAGCGAACCATGCCCCCCCCCATGGGGCAACCGGACGATTAGGCGATACGCCAGCCATGCTCGTGGTCGAGGAAGTGGCGGATGCTTTGAACATCAGCAGCATATTGAGTCGGGTCTGGCAGCGGGGCAAGGGTGATGATGGCCCACTCGCTAGATTACACAAGAGGCTGACCTCCAAGGAAGTGGTAAGTGCGGCGGTGATGGTGACCCTTGAGCTCGAGGATTTTGTGCCTGGTGGGAGGTGAGAGATGGGATCGCATGGGTTGGATGCAATGGGGCCAATCGAGGACAATGCAGGTTGAGTAGGAAATGAGGTGGTCGAGTTGGTAGGAGAGGCCGAGGTGGTAGGGATGGTAGCTAAGGTCGAGGCGGCAGAGGCGATGGTGGTTGAGGTGTCAAATAGAAGAGGAAGCAAAGGCATGGTGGAAGGTGGACGCGAAGACGAGTCATCAAGAGGGGGGTTTGTTTGGTTAGCGAGAAAGTTTGCTGGTATAGGTCGATAAACGAGGCGCTTGTTGGGTTTGTTAAAACAAGATTTTGCAATGTGCCTGTAACTATAACAAATTTTGCAACGAATATCGCTGGGTGATACGTCTCCAACGTATCTATAATTTATGAAGTATTCATGCTATTATATTATCTGTTTTTTATGTTTATGGGCTTTATTAAACACTTCTATATTATTTTTGGGACTAACCTATTAACCTAGAGCCCAGTGCCAGTTTCTGTTTTTTCCCTTGTTTCAATGTTTCGCAGAAAAGGAGTATCAAACGGAGTCCAAACGGAATCAAACCTTCGGGAGCGTGATTTTTGGAACAAACGTGATCAAGGAGACTTGGAGTTGAAGTCAAGGAAGCTTCGAGGTGGCCACGAGGCAGGGAGGCGCGCCTGCCCCCCTGGGCGCGCCCCCACCCTCTTGGGCCCCTCGTGGCTCCCCTGACCGACTTCTTTCGCCTATATATATCCATATACCCTAAAAACATCGGGGAACAGAATAGATTGGGATTTCCGCCACCGCAAGCCTCTGTAGCCACCAAAACCAATTGGGGCCCTGTTCCGGCACCTTGCCGGGGGGGACCCTCACTGGTGGCCATCTACATCATCCCGACGCTCTCCATGATGAGGAGGGAGTAGTTCACCCTCGGGGCTGAGGGTATGTACCAGTAGCTATGTGTTTGATCTCTCTCTCTCGTGTTTTTGAGGTGATACGATCTTGATGTATCGCAAGCTTTGCTATTATAGTTGGATCTTCTGATGTTTTCCCCCTCTACTCTCTAGTAATGGATTGAGTTTTCCCTTTGAAGTTATCTTATCGGATTGAGTCTTTGAGGATTTGAGAACACTTGATGTATGTCTTGCCATGCTTATCTGTGGTGACAATGGGATATTCACGTGATCCACTTGGGCTATGTTTTGGTGATCAACTTGCGGGTTCCGCTCGTGAACTTATGCATAGGGGGTTGGCACACGTTTTCGTCTTTGACTCTCCAGTAGAAACTTTGGGGCACTCTTTGAAGTACTTTGTATTGGTTTGAATAGATGAATCTGAGATTGTGTGATGCATATCTTATAATCATACCCACGGATACTTGAGGTGACATTGGAGTATCTAGGTGACATTAGGGTTTTGGTTGATTTGTGTCTTAAGGTGTTATTCTAGTACGAACTCTATGATAGATTGAACGGAAAGAATAGCTTCATGTTATTTTACTACGGACTCTTGAATAGATCGATCAAAAAGGATAACTTTGAGGTGGTTTCGTACCCTACCATAATCTCTTCGTTTGTTCTCCGCTATTAGTCACTTTGGAGTGATTCTTTGTTGCATGTTGAGGGATAGTTATATGATCGAATTATGTTATTATTGTTGAGAGAACTTGCACTAGTGAAAGTATGAACCCTAGGCCTTGTTTCCTAGCATTGCAATACCGTTTACGCTCACTTTTA
>LR880968.1:823133588-823176117 GCA_904067115.1 Aegilops sharonensis | reverse complement strand
CCATCTTGTTATCCTTGATGGAAACAATACAATATGTGCCTTGCCGCCCCTATTGTCACTGGGAAAGGACACCGCAAGATTGAACCCAAAGCTAAGCACTTCTCCCATTGCAAGAAAGATCAATCTAGGAGGCCAAACCAAACTGATAATTCGAAGAGACTTGCAAAGATAACCAATCATACAGAAAATAATTTAGAGAAGATTCAGATATTTTTCATAGATAAACTTCATCACAAACCCACAATTCATCGGTCTCAACAAACACACCGCAAGAAGAAGATTACATCGAATAGATCTCCACGAGAGAGGGGGAGAACATTGTATTGAGATCCAAAAAGAGAGAAGAAGCCATCTAGCTAATAACTATGGACCCGAAGGTCAGAGGTAAACTACTGACAGAAGGTTGCGGCGGTGGAATTAGGTTTTTGGCTCCTGTTCTAATCGTTTAGGATACGTAGGTATATATAAGAGGAAGGGGTACGTCGGTGGAGCAAAGGGGGCCCACGAGGGTGGAGGGCGCGCCCTGGGGGGTAGGCGCGCCCCCTACGTCGTGGCCTCCTGGAAGCTTCTCTTACGTAGGGTCCAAGTCTCCTGGATCTTGTTCGTTCCAAAAATCACGCTCCCGAAGGTTTCATTCCGTTTGGACTCCGTTTGATATTCTTTTTCTACGAAACATCGAAATAGGCAAAAAGCAGCAATTCTGGGTTGGGCCTCCGGTTAATAGGTTAGTCCCAAAAATAATATAAAAGTGAATAATAAAGCCCAATAATGTCCAAAATAGTAGATAATATAGCATGGAGCAATCAAAAATTATAGATACGTTGGAGACGTATCAAGCATCCCCAAGCTTAATTCCTGCTCGTCCTCGAGTAGGTAAATGATAAAAACAGAATTTTTGATGCGGTGTGCTACTAGGCATAATTTCAATTCAATTCTTCATAATTGTGGTATGAATATTCAGATCAGAAAGATTCAAGATAAAAGTTCATATTGACATAAAATAATAATACTTCAAGCGTACTAACTAAGCAATTATGTCCTCTCAAAATAACATGGCCAAAGAAAGTTCATCCCTAAAAAATCATATAGTTTAGTCATGCTCCATTTTCGTCACACAAGAATGCTCTCATCATGCACAACCCCTATGACAAGCCAAGCAATTGTTTCATATTTTAGTAATCTCAAACTTATAAACCATCACGCAATATAGGAGCGCGAGCCATGGACATACCACTATGGGTGGAATAGAATATGATGATGGGGGTTATGTGGAGAAGACAAAAAAGGAGAAAGTCTCACATCAATGAGGCTAATCAATGAGCTATGGAGATGCCCATCGATTGATGTCAATGCAAGGAGCAGGGATTGCCATGCAACGGATGCACTAGAGCTATAAATGTATGAAAGTTCAACAAAAGAAACTAAGTGGGTGCGCATCCAACTTGTTTGCTCACGAAGACCTAGGGAACTTGAGGAGGCCCATTGTTGGAATATACAAGCCAAGTTCTATAATGAAAAATTCCCACTAGTATATGAAAGTGATAAAACACGAGACTCTCTATCATGAAGATTATGGTGCTACTTTGAAGCACAAGTGTGGCAAAGGATAGTAACATTGTCCCTTCTCTCCTTTTCTCTCATTTTTTTGGGCCTTCTCTTTTTTTGGCCTTTTTACTTTTTTTTAGTTTTTTTATTCCTCACTTGGGACAATGCTCTAGAAAATGATGATCATCACACTTCTATTTATTTACAACTCAATGATTAAAACTCGATACTAGAACAAAGTATGACTCTATATGAATGCCTCCGGCGGTGTACCGGGATATGCAATGAACCAAGAGTGACATGTATCAAAGAATAATGAATGGTGGCTTTGCCAAAAATACTATGTCAACTACATGTTCATGCTAAGCAATATGACAATGATGAACGTGTCATGATAAACTGGATGGTGGAAAGTTGCACGGCAATATATCTCGGAATGGCTATGGAAATGCGATAATAGGTAGGTATGGTGGCTGTTTTGAGGAAGATATAAGGAGGTTATGTGTAAAAGAGCGTATCATATCACGGGGTTTGGATGCACCGGCGAAGTTTGCACCGACTCTCAATGTGAGAAAGGGCAATGCACGGTACCGAAGAGGCTAGCAATGATGGAAGGGTGAGAGTGCGCATAATCCATGGACTCAACATTAGTCATAAAGAACTCACATACTTATTGCAAAAATCTACAAGCCATCAAAAACCAAGCACTACGCGCGTGCTCCTAGGGGGATAGATTGGTAGGAAAAGACCATCGCTCGTCCCCGACCGCCACTCATAAGTAGGACAATCAAAGAACACCTCATGTTTCAAATTTGTTACATAACGTTTACCATACGTGCATGCTACGGGACTTGCAAACTTCAACACAAGTATTTCTCAAATTCACAACTACTCAACTAGCACGACTTTGATATTATTACCTCCATATCTCAAAACAATCATCAAGCATCAAACTTCTCTTAGTATTCAAAACACTCATAAGAAAGTTTTTACTATTCTTGAATACCTAGCATATTAAGATTATTTAAGAAAATTACCATGCTATTTAAGACTCTGAAAATAATCTAAGTGAAGCATGAGAGATCAATAGTTTCTATAAAACAAATCCACCACCGTGCTCTAAAAGATATAAGTGAAGTACTAGAGCAAAACTATATAACTCAAAAGATATAAGTGAAGCACAAAGAGTATTCTAATAATTTCCAAATCATGTATGGCTCTCTCAAAAGGTGTGTACAGAAAGGATGATTGTGGTGAACTAAAAAGCAAAGACTCAAATCATACTAGACGCTCCAAGCAAAACACATATCATGTGGTGAATAAAAATATAGCTCCAAGTAAAGTTACCGATGGAAGTAGACGAAAGAGGGGATGACGAAAGAGGGGATGCCTTCCGGGGCATCCCCAAGCTTTGGCTTTTAGGTGTCCTTAGATTATCTTGGGAGTGCCATGGGCATCCCCAAGCTTAGGTTCTTGCCACTCCTTCTTCCATAATCCATCAAATCTTTCACCCAAAACTTGAAAACTTCACAACACAAAACTCAACAGAAAATCTCGTGAGCTCCGTTATCGAAACAAAACAAAAGAACACTTCAAGATACTGTAATGAACTCATTCTTTATTTATATTGGTGTTAAACCTACTGTATTCCAACTTCTCTATGGTTTATAAACTATTTTACTAGCCATATATTCATCAAAATAAGCAAACTACACATGAAAAACAGAATCTGTCAAAAACAGAATAGTCTGTAGCAATCTGTAACTAACGCAAACTTCTGGAACTCCAAAAAATAAGCAAAAATAGGAGACCTAGAACATTTGTTTATTGATCAGAAGCAATTGCAATCAGTATTTTATAACATTCTGGTGATTTTTAACAATTGTTTTCGTGAACAGAAAGTTTCTGGAAATTTCTGCAAGATCAAGTAATTATCATCCAAGAAGATCCTATAGGTTTAACTTGGCACAAACACTAACTAAAACATAAAAACACATCTAACCAGAGGCTAGATCAAAGATTTATTCCTAAACAGAAGCAAAAGCAAAAAAAACTAAAAATAAAATTGGGTTGCCTCCCAACAAGCGTGTCAGTGGGAACGACACCTATTGGATCACAAGAATCCCTACTACGGTCGCGGGGCGCGGGGTCGTGAGAAGAGCGGATCAAACAGATAGCACACGATTTCCTTATCCAGGTTCGGGTTGCGAGGATGCGTAAAACCCTACTCCTGCTTTGGTGGTTTGTTTATCTGTGTTCTTGAACTAGCAACGGGGCGTGAGGAGCTCCAAAAAGCTGAATCCCCCTCCTGGTCACCTTGGGCCTCCTTTTATAGGGAAAGGGGTTGCCACAGTGGCACACAGGAGGTGGAAAGGGTACAGTGATGCCACTTTATCCCTCGCATTACATGACAAGGCGCCTTTAATGCGTCTTGCTTAGGTGTCCTTGCTTTATCGGGGACGGGGGAGAGCCTTGTCTCGTCCGTCGCCGCTCCCTTTCGGGTCGACACGCGCCCTGGCCAGCGATCCCCGTGGTGCCATGTAGGCAGGCAGGCAGCTGAGGTGCCTGCCCAACTGGTTGGGTCGACAGCTGCATGTGAACGGTGGTGGAGGTTTGATTGGCATGGGCCTGATGGTGGCCCTACGGGGGTTCTTGACAAGGGCCTCGCCATAGCCCCAACAAGGGTCTTGCCGGGGCCCCGACAAGGGTCTTGTCGTGGCGCCTGCTGTCATCCTCGGCAAGGCTCTTGCCGGGGGCCTTGTGGTCCTCCTTGGCTGGGATCCCGCCATGGGTCGTCATCTTCTATAGTGTGTATCTGATCTTGAATGTCTTCACAAAGATCTCCATGCCACCACGGGGATGTCTCCCGAATCCTTTCCCCATGGGGGCAGTGGACTCAAGGATGATCCGCTCCGTAGGTGTGGGGCGAGCTGGCACGACAAGGGTCTTGCCGGGTTTGCTAAAACTGCCTCCCGACAAGGATCTTGCCGGGGGAGTCCGCTTCGTCCCCTTTGATCTTTGTGGTCTTGGTCTTGGCGTCGTTCTGCTCCTTTCGAGCTTCGGCCTTACCTTGGCTCACCTCCCTTGCCTTGCTCAGTGCGGTGGTGCCCATGGCTCAGACTGCATGTGCACAGTTATAGGGGTACAGAAAGTGTACCGCTCTTTTCGTACACCGACAGGAGCCCCCGGGCCTGGTCCACACGTAAGCGCAATCGCGTCGTTGGGCTAGGCCCAAAAACGGTGCGCGGGCAGGCGGGGTGGTTTTTACCGCGGTAAGTCTCTTCGTGCACTGCGCTTCCCATGCCTCCCGCGCGTGGCTCAGCGTGGGGAGGCGTGCGTGATGTGGGCAGCATGCGTGGGGCTGAGCTCTGCGCGCATGCATCACGTCGTAGTAAAGGGGGCGGTTCGCGCCTTCCCCATAAACGGAGGGAGGCGTGGAGGCGCGGCCCATTTACTGAACGGGGCCGAGGCGTGGTCTTCAAGGCGTCCACTCCCCACGATCACGGGGTGGGGAGAGGTCGCCTCACCCGTTGCCTTGGTCCCGCACGCTTGCCACGTGGTTCTCATGCGCTTGGGGTGGCGAACGGTGGAGGCGGGAAACCGTGCCTTCGCGGGCTGGGGCAGCGGGTTAGTCCCAGTTCCCTGCGCCTTTCGCGTCTTGATTGGCTGAGCGGGGCGGCCGAGCCCCCACCCCGTTCCATTATAAAGAGCGGGAGGGGGGGATGGCGCCCCGCATTCTTCCATCTCCTCCTTCCTTCAGCTTCTGCTCCCCCCTCCATCCGCCATGGAGAGAGGGTATCCTGGCCCTTCAATGGTGGCGGCAAGGGTCGCCGCTCGACAACGCGTCCTTCCTTCTCCTGTACCTGCGGTGGCAGAGCCAGCCACGAGGGGAAGGTGGAGGGGTGAGGCCGAGGTGCGCGGGGAAGAGGAGGACGGGGCGGCGCGCCGGTCTCGCCTCCGCCAGTAGTTCCTCCCCCCATGGAGGGCCATGTTGGGGATGACCCTTGCGAGTTCTTCGTCAGGCTGCACCGGCCGCCTCGCCGTCGCCTTCGTCTCCCGACTCCATTCACGTGGGAGATGGAGCTGGATCCGCCAGAGTCATTGCGGCTGCACATGAGGGGCTATGGGATCAGCGGTATGCGAGTTCGCGTCGACTTCCCAGCCCCTCACGTGATGTATCTTCGTCGGGGATGGAAGACGTTCGCTCATATCCACCTCTTGACGGAGGGGCTCACTCTCCATTTCAAGCTGATGGTGGGCGGCCTCCTCTCCGTCAAGGTCTTCGGGCTCTTCGGGACCCGGGCAAGGTGCTGTGTGGAGAGCTCTTCTGATAGCGAAGACCCCTCCTCGGGCGGGAGTGGCAAGGAGGACAGCGGCAGCGACGACGAAGGTAGCAGGCTGCAGGATGACGGGTCCGACTAGGTGTCAGGCGCCGCTCCGTGCGGCACCGGCGACCCCATCATCCGTGTCGCCGGCTCCCTGAACTTCTCGGGGTCGTCTCCTTGGGCGGCTAGCGTTGGGAGGCTGCGGAAGAGGAAGAGGGCGGGCGTCAAGGCCGTCAAATCGGAGTACGCGGGCACCGACGCCTTCGACGCGTGCTGACGTCCTGCCGCCTCGTCTTCGAGCTCTGCTTCCGGCGCCGCCATCACCATCCAGCCTTCAGACGGCCACCGAGATGTTCTCTTGGTGTCTCCTGCCACCCGTAGCTCTCCTAGGCGCCCCTTCTGCCCTTTTCGCCTCCTTGACCTGCCTCCTGAGGAGAGGGACAAGAAAGGGGTTACGGGCACCTTATCTCTTTTTAGCTTGTAAGCCTTTGGGCCTTGGATGAATTTAGAACTTGTAATCCCATCATTCATGTTTTTCATTCCCCATGGGCTGTACCTGAGTGGAATGTTTTTAGTGAAAAAGGGATGCTTGTCGGGTCATTTGTTTGCGGGTAGAACCCACGACAAGGAGTGAATCCTTGATATCCCTAATATAAATATTTCCTTGCCAGGCAACAGGCCCTGCCGTCTTCCCACTTCGCTCGACCTTTCTCACGCTTTTGGCGGAGGCAGGGATGAGGTGGGTTCAGGCTCCTCGTTTCATCCTTTTGCTGCCGCGACTACGACCAAACCTGGCCCCAGGAACAAGCCCTAGGGCCTAGAGTTTTAGGGGAGCACGGTAGCTTTGGGAAAAAAGGAGGTTTCACATACCTCAGTCCCTAAGGGAATGCATGATAAGGGATGAAGAACTTATCTGAAGCTGTAGCTCCCAGCAACTCTGGTTTGCCATGGGTGAATCTTTGCACTTGCAGCCCCCGGCAATACTGGCTTGCCGGGGTCTAGATGTCGGTTCGTCCCTCTTCTCTTTTTCGTCCTCAAGTTATCCGGCAAGGATATCTGTGAGTCCTACGAACCAAAGAAGACAAAAGAACGGCAAAGAGACGCACACTCGACCTCTAAGCTAGGGGTTAGTTGCCGCTAAGCACTATCAACCCTAACCAAGGACGAGACCCGACCTAGCATGCATGCTATAACTTAGGGCGCCAGCGCTTCATTTATTTATGCTCAGGGTCTGCGCCTGGCTTTGTACAATGGGTTACATGCATCATCGACAATGCTTGTACAAAAGGTGGCTTGCCGAGGGGCACGGCAAGCCGCGCCTCACGGGTAAAACTTGCGAAGATGCTCAATGTTCCAGGAGTTACTCACCGGAACGGCATCTTCTGTCTCCAGGCGGACTGCGCCGGGCCTGGTGACTCGTATTACCCGATAAGGACCTTCCCACTTTGGCGTCAACTTGTTGGAATTCTTGGCCGATTGAACGCGCAGAAGGACAAGGTCGCCTTCCTCAAGGCTTCGGGCATGAACCTTGCGGCTATCGTAGCGGCGCAAGGCTTGCTGGTAGCATGTTGCTCTCACAGCCGCCCGAAGACGATCTTCCTCAAGGAGCATTGCGTCATCTTGGCGCAGTTGCTCTTGCTCAAGCTCGTCATAAGCGAGCACTCGAGGTGACCCGTATATGATTTCAGTGGGGAGAACTGCTTCTGCCCCGTATACTAGGGCGAAAGGTGTCTTGCCGGTGGCTCGATTTGGCTTCGTCCTGATCGACCAAAGAACCGTCGGCAACTCATCAATCCAGCGCCTTCCACTCTTGTGCAGCCTGTCAAAGGTCTTGGTCCTTAAGCCTCGCAGTACTTCAGCATTTTCCCTCTCAGCTTGACCATTGCTTCGTGGGTGAGCAACGGAAGCGAAACGGACTTTGCTGCCGAGGTCTTAGGTATATTGCATGAAGGTGCGGCTTGTGAACTGTGTGCCGTTGTCGGTGATAACCCTGTTGGGTACACCAAAACGGCACACTAGTCCCCTGAAGAACTTGACGGCTGACTGAGCTGTGACCTTCCTCACTGCCTCCACCACCGGCCACTTTGTGAACATGTGGATTGCAATGTACAAGTACTCAAAGCCCCCAACAACACAGGGGAAAGGGCCCAGTATGTCGAGCCCCTAGACCGAGAAGGGCCAGGAGAGAGGAATGGTTTGAAGGGCTTGAGCTGGCTGATGAAGCTTCTTTGAATGGAACTGACACGCTTCACACCTGGTGACTAGTGTCATCGCATCCTGGAGGGCGGTGGGCCAGAAGAAGCCTTGACGAAATGCCTTGCCGGCAAGGGCCCTTGACCCAATGTGGGATCCACATATGCCTCCGTGTATCTCCGGCAACAGCTCCAGTCCTTCCTCTCGAGGAATACACTTCAATTTCACACTGTTCGGCTTCTTTCTGTACAGGACGTCATCGACGAACTGGTACATGGTAGAGCGACGGGCTACTTTTTCCGCTTCTTCCTGCTCCTCAGGAAGTTCCCCTGTTTGGAGGAATCAAACGGTATGATGTGCCCACGCTGGAGCCCGGGGCTCGATGGCGAGTACTAAAGGCATTTCTTCCGCTATAGGAGAGGCTGTCTCGACGGCAAGAGCTTGACGCTCCGCCGGAGCCAGTTGTCCCGTGGCGGGCTCAGTATCCCCGGCAACATCCTTGCCGGCGGCTCCGGGGAGCTCGGCGGGAAAGTACTTGCCGGGCCCTGATTTCCTCCTCTTATTCTGCTCTGTTGATGGATCAACGGATGGCTGAGTTAGCTGAAGCACAAAGGTACCTGGTTCCACAGGTAGCTTGAGGGCCGCGCGTTTTGACAGGTAATCGGCGATATTGTTCTCCGCTCGGGGAACGTGTTCAGCCTGTATACCGTCAAAACGCTCTTCCAGCTTTCTCACTTCATCGACGTAGGCCTTCATAAGCGGGCTCTGGTAATCCTTGTTGACTTGCTTGACGACAAGCTGCGAGTCTCCCCTGACGATGAATTTCTTGATTCCGAGGTCCGCCGCGATCCTAAGACCGGATAGCAGCCCTTCGTACTCTGCCGTATTGTTTGTTGACACCTCCCTGGGGAAGTGCATCTGGATCACGTACTTGAGGTGCTCTCCGGTGGGCGCGACAAGCAGTACGCCAGCCCCGGCGCCTTGTAAGGAGAAATCTCCATCAAAGTACACGATCCAATCACAACTTGCCTCCTTGCCGGGGAGAGCAGTCTCTTGGACTTTTTCGTCAGGCATTGCGGTCCATTCTGCAATGAACACCGCTAGGACAAGGCTCTGAATCGTCGAAGTACTTTCAAACTTGAGGCCAAAACTGGACAACTGCAGTGCCCATTCCACAATTCTTCCCGTTCCATCCGGATTGTGCAATATCCGTTGCAGAGGGAGGCGAGTGACGACAGTGATCTCGTGTGCCTGGAAGTAGTGACGCAGCTTCCTCGAGTCCATAAGAAGGCCGAAGAGCAGTTTCTGCACGCCGGAGTACCTTGATCTAGCTCCCTGCAGGAGGCAACTAACAAAGTAGACCGGGTGCTGCATCATTTTCTTCTTCGGCGGCACTTCAACTGGCTATGTCGTCTCTGCATTGGTGGTGTCGGGCTCTGCCGCTGCCATTACCTCGTCGTCAACCTCTCTCTGCGCCACTAGTGCGGCGCTGACCACCTGGTCCGTTGCCGTCAGGTATAGCAGCAACGACTTCTATGGCCTAGGCGCAACTAGTATTGGCGCTGAAGATAGGTACTTCTTCAAACCTTGCAATGCTGCTTCGGCTTCTGGCGTCCACTCCATCGGGCCCGCCTTTTTCAGGATCTTGAAAAAGGGGAGGGCACGCTCGACAGACTTGGAAATGAACTTGCCCATGGTGGCGACGCAACCAGCAAGCCGACGCACATCCTTGATTCTCTTGGGTGCTTCAATCTGCTCTATAGCTTTGATTTTGTCCGGATTGGCCTCTATCCCACACTGTGACACCAAGAACCCGAGAAGCTTGCCGGACGGGATGCCAAGGACGCACTTCTCAGGGTTCAGCTTGAGATTGATCTTGCACAGGTTTGCAAATGTTTCTTGCAAATCTGGTATGAGGGTTGCCCTGTCCTTGGTTTTGACCACTATGTCATCCATATAAGCTTCCATATTTCTATGGAGCTGGGGTTCAAAACCAATCTGGAACGCCCTTGCAAACGTCGAACCAGCTCTCTTCAACCCGAAAGGATCCGCATGAAACAATACGTACCGCATGGGGTGATGAATGTTGTTTTCTCTTCGTCTTCTCTTGTCATGAAGATCTGGTGGTAGCCGGAGTAGGCGTCAAGGAATGAAAACAGATCAAACCCAGCCGTGGAGTCAACAATCTGGTCGATGCACGGCAACGAGAAGGGGTCTTTAGGGCAAGCCTTATTGATATCTATGTAATCAATACACAGTCTCCACTTCCCATTTGCCTTGCGCACTACGACCGGATTGGCCAACCACGTTGGATGGAGCACTCCTCTTACCAAACCCGCTGCTTCCAGTTTTCGGATCTCTTCTGTGATGAACTCTTCTCGTTCCAAAGCTTGCTTTCTGACCTTCTGCTTGACGGGCCGCGCATGAGGGCAGACAGCAAGGTGGTGCTCAATCACCTCCCTGGGAACACCGGGGATGTCGGAAGCTTGCCATGCAAACACATCAACATTCGCCCACAGGAAGGTGATGAGCGCGTCTTCCTATTTGTCGTCAAGGGTGGAGCTTATGGTAAAAGATCCTCCCGTGCCGTCCTCATTGACAGAAACCTTCTTGGTTCCCGACGGTATGGCCCTGGGCTTCTTGTTTCCGCCGGTGGAGCTCTCTGGCACGTCCTCGACGACAGCGCTACACTCCGAAGAGGTGCGCTTGCCGGAGTGGGTGTCCAAGGTCTCACAGGTCTTCTTCTTCTTCTTCTTCCCTCCAGGGGTCCCAGCGGCAGGAGCAAGTGCCCTAGTGGCGGCAGCCGCTGCAACTTCTTGCTGGTATAGTTGGTCAATGCAAATCAGCGCATCTTTCTTATCGGAGGGGATGGTGATGATCGTCACCGGTCCTGGCATCTTCAGGGTGTTGTAGGCGTAGTATGACGCTGCCATGAACTTGGCCAACGCAGGGCGGCCAAGGATCCCGTTTAGGGCAAGGGGATCTTGGCAACATCAAACACGATCCTCTCCGTCATGTAGTTCAGGTCGCTTCCAAAAGTCACGGGCAGCGTGACCTTTCCCTTAGGTTGGCCTCTTCCCGGGTTGACCCCCTGAAACGTGCCCGTCTCCTCGAGGTCTCCATCAGGAATCTGCAGTTTCTCGATCACGGCAGGCGAGATCAAGTTCAGACCGGCCCCGCCATCGACTAGCATCTTCGTCACCTTGAGGTTGCGTATTGTTGGTGAAACCAAAAATCGCAAGCACCCGACCGCAGTAGTGCGATCAGGGTCATCCTCAGTGTAAAAAATGATAGGTCTGCTGGACCACTTCAGCGGCCTTTGGGCATCAAACGACGGCTCTGCCGCTGTAATCTCTCGCGCCCACTATTTAAGCCGGCGGTGAGAAGTATGCAGCGAGGCGCCTCCGTCGACGCACATGGCCTCTGTAGCTTTCTAAAACTCTTGGTCGCCGGATTCGTCGTCCTCTCCGTGATCGTCGTCTTCTGGCTTTCTGTCACGGCCCCGGGCGGGCCTCTCCTGTTGTTTATCTTTGCCGCGACGGCCCGCCTGGCCGTCACGCTTCTTGCCGGACCCATCAGGACCGTCTGGGCCCTTCTCCTTGTCCCGCCTCTCATACTCAGCCCTCTGCTTCTCAGCGAGGAGCTCAACCTGTCGGCAGTCTTGGAGAGCATGGCCTTTGGTGCGATGGATCTTGCAGTATCGCTTGTCGGAGTTTCCTGGCTTCTCGGCAGCCGCCAAGGCCCGGCAGGCGACACATCCGGCAACTTGCTTGCCGGGGTTATCTGCCTTGGTTTTCTTGGTGGAGCCGGCATCATCAGATCCCTCGACGGCAAGCATGGCTTTACCTTTGCGCTTCCTGTTGTGGCGCCGGCCTTTCTTCGCCGGGGCGGCAATATCCTCATCTGAGGAGTCGGTTTCCATGCCAGCATCTTCGCCGGGGTACTTCCTTCCCTCTTCAGCTCGGGCACATCTGTCGGCAAGAACATAGAGTTCTCCTACATCTTTCACCTTGTTCATTGCCAGCTCTTCGCGCATCTATCGGTTACGCATGTTCTGATGGAACGCGCTGATGATGGCGGCAGGGTGAACATCAGGGATATTGTATTGTATCCGGCTGAACCTCTTTATATACTTGCGGAGACTCTCGCCTCCCTTCTGGGGAATGACATGCAGGTCGCTTGCTTGGCCATGGGCTTGGTGGCCTCCAGTAAAGGCGCCCACGAACTCATGGCACGAATCCGACCAGGAGGAAATAGAGTCTACCGGCAAGTGCATCAACCATGACATGGCGTTGGGTTTAAGAGCCAACGGAAAGTAATTCGCAAGCACCTTATCGTCGCGGGCTCCGGCAGCTTGCATCGCGATGGCGTAGATGCTGAGGAACTCGGACGGGTGGGTCTTGCCACTGTACTTTTCGCCCACGTCGGGTTTGAAGGTGCGGTGAGTGGGCCACTGGAACTGCCGCAGCTCATGGGTAAAAGCAGGACAGCCTACCTCGTAAGGTAGGCCTCCAGGGCTCCCCGGTGCCGGGTCGCTCAGAACAGGACCTGCTCGCATGTCTGATTGGTGGCGGGCTCCGCGCCGGCGCTCGATAGTGGTTCGAGCGTCTTCATGTTCTCGTTCCCGAAGAACTTGGCGCTGGTCAAAGTGGGCCCGCGGGTCGGACGATGCTATGGATATTTCGTCGCCCGTAACGTCGCGACGGGCTGGCGTCCGCGGTACCGGGCGAGGAGGAGGCGAGTGCACCGTGGTCGCGGCGCCGCCGGCTTTCCTGCCACTGGTGCGTGGGACTCCGTTGGAGCATCGACCACTGGGCTCCACCAGACTCGGTTCGTCTTTGTTGGCCACCGGAACAAGGCTTCGGATAGTGGCTCTCCATTCGTCGAGTTTCCCCGTAGTGGGAGGAAAATCGAGGAGCAACTGCGCGCTAGGGCTTCTGCTGGCGTTGGTGGCAGCGAAACCTGCACGGATCGCGATGCGCTTCGACTTCTGACCATGTCAGAAGGAGCTCTATCACCACCCCGCGGTCGCATGCCATCTTCACCAGCGCCTCGGTGAGCGGGCAGGTCTTCTAAATCTTGGGAGTGGCGCTCGGGGCTCTTTCCGCAGCGACGCCCGGGGTCCTCGGCGTGATTACGCCGTTCGTCGCGCGCCGCTTGAGAGGAGCGCACCGTCGGCGCTGACGTGGGAGTCTTGGAAGCCCTCGCGTCGCCTTCGGGCGGGGTGGCAGCGATCTTGGAAGGCCCCGCGCCACCCGCGGAGGGCCTGGCTCCGTCTTTGGATTTGGCGGCGTGCGGCCCGTTACCAGGCGCACGAACATCGCCGCCTCCCAAACTTCGGCTGCTGGGACGGTGTTGGTGTTCGCGAAAGGCGCCCCGGGTCCTTTCTGGGACCGGTCCGCTGCTCGCCCGCGTCGGGACGGGATGTCCGGCTTCCGACGGGCCAACCGCCACCGTCATCTTCTTCTTGGGCGCCATGACGATGAAGAAGCGTCGAACTAACTGCTAGAGCCGATTCTCACAACTGGCCCCCCCTACCAGGCGCGCCAAAGATGTCGGTGGGAACGACACCTATGGGATCACAAGAATCCCTACTACGGTCGCGGGGTGTCGTGGATTTGTCACGGCAGATGTCCTCGTGAAAGGACTTAGTCGTGGAGCCATCACTATGGGTTAACTTGAAGCGGTTAAAGCGGACATAAGGACACGAGAGTTTATACTAGTTCGGCCCCTTCAATGAAGGTAAAAGCCTACGTCTAGTTGTGATGGAATTGATGGGGTTTCGATGACTAGGGAGCAAACAAGCTTCGCCTAGGCCTCGAGTTGTTGTTGTCTGTCTCAAACCGCCGCCGGGTCGTCCCCTTATATACAAGGGTGACGCCCATCGGTTTACAGAGTCCTGACGACGGTTCATAGACGTATCCGGCTCGGTCTCTACTATTCCTAACTTACAACAAAAGATACATACTAACGCCGGTTTACTGCTACTGGCATGAACCGGATATGGGTCATAAGCCCTCTGCTACCTACTTGGGCCTTGACATGTTCAACTGCTGGTGAAGTTAACCCGGCCTGTTCTGGCCGGTTTACCCCTAGTGGTAATATCCCCAATATTAGGCCCCAGATTGATTTGAACAGGTTCATGTCAATCCTTAGTAAAAAACTTCTTCTTCTGCATCTTTCTATTATCTGGTAAACCGCCGTGATGTCATCTTCTCTGATCGTCGTGAACCGGCATGACGTCACCTGTCATAAAGTTATCCACAATATCTTTTGTTAATAGATCTGCGAGAATCGAGGCGGCAGCTCCGCTTCCAAGCCCACGGCTCCTCGATTTTCGCGCCTGACACATGTCCCTTGCCTTATAAATAGGCCCGAGCGGTCATTTCTTTTTTCCCTTCGTTTCCTTCTTCTTCGTCTTCCTTGCGCCGCCCTGCTTCAGAGCTCCGCTGCCGCCGTCGACCTCAGCACCGTCCTTGGCCGCTGCATCAACCTGAGCGTACCAGAATACTGCGGCGAGCTTCCTTTTCTTCATCAGCTCTGGTAAGCCTTTTTTCCTTCCCGCCTAGATCTGTTCTAGGGTTCTTGTGTTCTTCAGTGTTCGTCAGATGCTTCTCGTTCGTATAGCAGTCTTCAGATAAACCTATAAATCTTGGTCCCATGTAACCACAACTTCTACCATCCGTTTGTCCTCATGCCTCTCAGGGCCATAGATCGATCTGTATCTTTGTTCATGGATTCAACATCTGCTCCTTTTCAAATCTTGAATATTCACTTCTTTTTCTGAACATGCTCCAGATCCGATAACTATTAAGCAATACTGTGAAACCTGTTTTCACCGCAGTTCTGACTCTGCATCATTTACAGACCGGGCGGTTTAGTTTTGTAGAAAAAACTGATAACTCGGCATATACCATTAGTCCCCTTACTGAACCGCCAGTGATCTTAACTAAATAGTGCCGCTTTGCAGAACACCAGTTTATAACTAACTTCTTCCGATTTAATACTGAATGCATTGGTATATATCTTTCCAACATATCTTTGAACCGGTATTAATATTTTGCAGACTATACCATGGCCAAGCAAATATATGAGTGCAACCGGGTCCCTTCTCGAGTGACCGAGACGCAGCTGGAGAACTTAGTCAAAATTGGCACCTTGGGCAAAAAAGATGTCATTCACTGGAGGGTCCCTGGCCCGGAAAGTGTTCCGGAACCCAAGGATGGAGAAGTTGTTGCTTTTGCTGACCATCTGGCCCGGGGCTTTAGTCCACCCGGTTCAAAATTTTATTGGATGTCTTGGCCAACTTCCAATTGCGTCCACAAGATATTGGCCCTAACTCCGTAACCAATATCTGTCACATCCAAGTGCTTTGTGAGGTGTTCTTTCAAGAGGAGCCCTCAGTTGAACTATTCAGAGATTATTTCCATCTAAACCGCCGCACCGAATTTAAAAACGGCCCCAACACAGAACTAGGCGGCATGGCGATTCAAAAGAGAAAAGAAGTTACTTATCCTCACGCCAAACTGCACAGTCATCTCAAAAAATGGAATGCGACTTGGTTCTACTGCAAAGATACTTCGCCTGATTGAGAAAATCCCTTGCCGGGTTACCCTCCGAAACGGTTAAGCAATACACATCCCTTCCCTCAAAGACTGACCGCGAGGGAGAGAAGCAAATATGCTCCTCAATTATCCAAGCTCCAGGCCTTCATGGCTAATGGGTTGACCGGAGTTGACCTTGCCCGCTGCTGGAGATCTTGGAGCATACTACCCTTGAGCCGTCGCTCCGGTTTGATGTGCGAATACACAGAAGACTTAAAAGACCCTTTACGGCACATTGAAGTCCAGCTGTTAGACGATGAAGTCACTGAGGCTGTTAAGAAGATGTTGAATGAACCTGAGACTGTCTGCGCTCAAACCGGCCTGCTTCCTTTTTCTGCCAAGAACAAACCGCCAGCTGTAAGCCTCATATCATATACCTTTATGAAATCTAGCCATGCTTTAAATACCCTCTGTTAACTTTAACGTCTTTCAAACAGGGTGATGATCCATTTTGGAGCAAAAAGACTCCTCAGGAGAAACCGGAGAAGACAGTCCGGCCCAAGAGCCGAGTTGTGAAGAAACCGGCCTACCGAAAGAGAACCACTGCCTCCTCCAATCCTCCAGCTGATGACGATGTGGGTAATCCGGACCTTGAGGTAGAACTTGACTCACTTGGTTTACTTTTCACACGCCTTATTGATAATGATTATTGTCAGGATGAAGCTGAGGTCAGTCATGCTGACGCTGTAGAGGTAATCACTCTTTCTTCCGATTCAAATCCTTTACCTTCACTAAAAATCCGTCGGGCAAACCGGAAAGTTAAATTCTCTCATCCCCTTGCTTACTTGGACCAGAACTTTCTTATGAAGACACAACAGCACGAAGCTCGCCGCACAACCCTGCACAGCGGTCAGGTAGTTACCTCCGCCAGTTTACCGAACAGTCCGGTTCGTAAACGCCGTTCTGAGGTCTCTAACTGTTTCATCAATGCTTATCCTAAAGCGGGTTGTATTCGACAACCTCTTAATCCCTCTGACTCCGATTATCAGGGCACTTCTCATTCTTCTTCCGGCGAGTCTTCGGCCACCCAGCTCCCACCACTCAAGATTGTGCTTGGGTGAGCCATTTGACTGATAATTCTGCTTGATATAGTACTTTCATATTTACTGGATTCATCTATCTTTTCACTTTCAGGACCAAGCCTAGGACCAGCAAAAAAGCTCGTCTGGACAAAGCGGCGGAAGAGGATGACACTCCTGAACCGGCCAGAACGATAGATCCGGAAGAACCTATCCATGATGATGTAATGAATGACCCACCACCGCAAGACCATGATGTTGCTGCTGAAGAGGTGCATGTTGATGCCTCAGGCCCTGTTAATTAACCCACGAGCCCTGTCCAAACTGACAAGACAGCGAGCCCTTCCAAGCGCACCGACAATCCGGCGACCCCAGTGCGAACCGGCGAAGCCAAGGATGATGATGTCATTTTTACTGGCTTCGGTCATTCTGATCCGGGCAATCCTGTCGCTTTGTCCAAGCACACCGCAAAAGATGAGTTTGCAACCTTTGGTAAAGGCAAATGGAACACTGATTTAGCCACTTTTGCTACTCTGGACCCTCAGGAACATTATTTCGGTTATCTGAATCGGCTATATACCAGCCGTGATTGTGAAGCTGGTTTGGTAAAAAATAATGAAGGATAAATATGAGGTAAATTTCATACGACTCTCCTTGCGTATTTCAATCTGTCAACTCCAATAGCCCCCAAGTGATGGTTTGAAGATAATAACTTAAACCGGGACTTTCCAACTTGAACCTTTTTTGAGTGAAGCTTTACTTTGAGGCTGTAGCCCCCAAGGGCCGGTTTAACTTAAGTAAGATAAACCGGGACTTTGTACCGTAAGAATGCCAGTGTCACCAGAAGATAGAGCAAATACACAATAGCCCCCAAGTGCCAAGTTGAATACTTGTATTGATCTTGGGACTTATATGAAATTTGGATAAAAAGCAAATATGCATTAGCCCCCAAGTACCAAGGGCCTAACTTGTTATGTGGTTGGTACTTCAATTTTGCATCATAATCTTTAATCAATGACCTGTATGCACGGTGATCTGGGCAAGAAAGAAAGCCAAGTTGCTGATCTTCAAGAAAACCTGAAATCTCAACAGACTGAAACCTCGAAAGCAAAAGATGAATTAACCAGCGCCTTAAGCGTCATGGAAAAGCTTAAAGAGGATTTCAACAAGGAACAGGCAGATTGGGCCACTGAAAAGGGCGCTTTACTTCAAATGGCAGAAAAGGCTGAAGCTGCACTCAAACCGGTGGTAGATGAGCTGACCAGCGTAAAGCCTCAAGTGCATGCTATGACCGCTGTCGTCTTTGCTAAGCATTTTTATGTTCTACAGTAACGATGTCTCCTCATATTGTAGCCGGTTTACCAACCCTTTGAATGATTCAGGGATACGTATTGGCCACTTGGGATCAGACGTGCGGAAGAAACTGAAAGCCGCCTATACATTGATAGAACAACTGTATACAGGCGCGCAACGGATCATCAGCACTGCTTCTCACGACAACCCGGCCCCGACCTTGATTCAGGACACCATCAAGAGGTTGTCAATGCTTCCTGCCCGAATTGAAGAATTGAAGAAATCTGCTGCTAGAACCGGCGCTATAAACGCCTTAATCCGGGCAAAAGCATGGGTTTCAGATTTTGATCCTGTTGAAGCGGCCCAAGGCTTCCCATGCATGAAGGAGGACAGGACAGAATTCAGTGAAGAGGATCTCCGAGCTATAAACCGGGAAGTGCGACCACTGACTTGTCAATTGGCTGAAGAGGCAAATTTGTCCCACTATCAAGCTCAATATGAAGGTCAAAATAAACGAGTGGCTGCACCAGTTCCTAAAGCGGAGAATCTTATCCCTCCAATCTGTAAGCATACTTAAGCTCCTGACATTGAACCGTCCTTGCTAATCAACGATGAAGCTGTATTTCAAGCATTAATGGGAATCGACTGGACAACTGTTGATTTCCAGCCGCTGGGTAGAGGAGCAGAAGCTGAAGCAACACAGAATGATCCGCAACCATCAGAGCAAGCTGGCGACCAAGCGTAAACCGGAAACCGGTTTATATTTGCTGTTCCGTTATGATATGATGAAAAACAATTATCTCATCTGGGCACCATGTTGTCGTGTAATAGACTAGCTGCCACACTTGGTGCTGATATGCCTTCGTGCATACGTATTGCAACTTATGCTTCCTTTGAATCATCAATGTTAAGCCATTATCTGCAAAAAAGGTCTTAAAACGCCGCTGTGGTTGTACCACCAGGTGGGTCATAATATCGATTGTATATGAAATCAAAGAAAACTTCTTAGATTTAAACATATGATCAAATATAACAATATATGATACCTGCCATCATAGGTCATGAAGTTGGCTGTGCCAATCGTAAACCGGAGTATTTTAAGAAAACCACTGTCGCAGGAGAACAACTCCTGTGAATATAAGGTCGGGTTACCAAGTAATCGTTCCGGTTTATAGAAAAGACTAGTATTACCCCAAAATAGGATGTTAGCAGAAAATCAAACCGGGCAAGATGTCTCTGGATCAATAATAGCCTGTGTTTCGTCAATTGACAGTCGAACCGGCTTAACAGTCGTTGGTATAAGAACACAACAAAACATACGCAAATAAGAGAAATATATCTCAAGCAAAGACAAACATAATCATTTTCAAAAAAGTGGCTATCTGAGCCGGTCAAGTGGCATTACTGTGGTCGGACGCGACCAAGCCCCTGACAGGCGTAGCTATGGTTCAAGTCAGCCAAGGTCCCCAAATGATGCAGTGGCATGACGCCGATCAAGAGCTGTAGCGATGGTTCGGGTTCGACCAAAGCCCCCAAGTGATTCTGTGGCCTTAGGCCGATCAAGAGGCGTGACTGGTTCAGACATGACCAAGTCCCCAAGTGATCTTGTCGCTTTCGCCGGTCTAAAGGTGTTGCATTGGTTCGGATACGACCAAGCCCCCTAGAGACATGATACAAAGCTTGTTTGAAAAAGCTAACTCAAGGGGTAAACCGGAGGCCGCATTAAGATAAAAAACTCCGTGTAACCACACATAATATAAAAATAACAGAGACCCCGCTTTAGCTAAGGCTCCGGTTTATTATATTGATCATAATATATACATTGTCTTAATATGTACATAAGCAGAGCCTATGGCTCAAGTATAGTAAGGCCGAAGATGAGCTATATTCCAGGGCCTGTTGGTCTCCTCCTCTGACGTGCGTGAGTCTTTATGCTCTCGAACATCAATCAGATAGTACGAACCATTGTGCAGATTCTTGCTGACCACGAAAGGTCCCTCCCAAGGTGGCGATAACTTGTGCATATCAGTCTGGTCTTGGATGAGTCGAAGCACCAGATCTCCTTCTTGAAAGGTTCTGGTTCTAACTCGGCGACTGTGATATCGACGAAGATCCTGCTGGTAAATCGCCGAACGGGCGGCGGCGATGTCACGATCCTCGTCCAACAGGCCCAAAGCATCTTGCCGTTCTTCCTCGTTGTCCGCTTCAACATACGCTGCTACACGAGGTGAATCGTGACGGATATTGTCGTGGTTCTAAGTCTGAAAGTAGAATGGGGGGTAGGTATGGAGAGGCAAGATACTAGGTATGGAGTAGTTGTATACGCACGAGTTTTACGAGTTCAGGCCCTTCTCGGAGGAAGTAACAGAGCTACGTCTCGGAGCCCGAAGGCGGTCGACTGGATTATATGTGTAGGAATTACAGGGGTGCGAACCCTTCTACCTGTGGAGGGGGGTGGCTTATATAGAGTGCGCCAGGACCCCAGCCAGCCCACGTAGCGGAGGGTTAAAGGTACATTAAGGCCAGGCTTTACTGGTAACGCCTTACATAAAGTGTCATCATGATCATAAAGACTACTTAATTACAGACCGTTTGGACACGAGTGGTTCTTGAACTCCTGGTGGTCGAGTGGGTCTTCATGGTCGAGTGTCTTTGAGTCTGTCGAGTGCAATCCTAAAAGGTCGACTAGAAGGCAGTTTATTGTAAGGATGTCCTTGGGGAGGATATCTTGGACAGGTTCATGACCCTACCCTAGGTACATGACTTCATCATTAGCCCCGAATGGATCGAGGTTTGAGTGAGGAAGGAGTTGATAATCTTTCCGACCTGTTTTTCATGCTGCGAGTGTGTCTTACTCTGGATCAGTGACCTTTTAGTGATGGTGTCAACTTATCTTTCAGTCGCCCTGATCCATTCCTTACATCTGTCGAGTGAACTTTATGAACTTGGAGATTTTCGAGCGATGGATCGGAGGAAATCTGTCGTCTGACAAGTTGCTCTGCTGTTAGCGGATTTAGCGGGATCCGAATTTCGGGAAGTGCGCGAAGTGGACAAGGGCACGGTACTCAGATGGGATAAGGCAAGGACGCCTCGATCTCCGTGCCACCTTTTTCGTCACGTATCGCGCGCGTGACTGTTGCAGGATTTGACAGGATTGCCCGGGCCTACCAGTCAGCCATTCGGAAGCGACTTCATATAAGGCACCAGGCGGGGGTCTTTTGAACAATGCGCCCTCATTTTCCCCTCCTCCGTCCTCAGATTCATCCGCCGTGCCCGTAACCTGCTCAGCGCTGCTGCTCCGTTCCTGCTTCACCGGCGACAATGGTGAAGGAGAAGACGGCAGCCTTGGAGCGGGCGAAGAAGGCGACGGCGAAGGCGAAGGGGAGAGTGCCCAGTCCGGGCGGATCCTTGTCGCGGTCCAGCCTGCCGCAAGGTTGGGTCCAGGGAGATTGGATCCGCTTGACCATCACCCAGAAAGACTTCGACGACCTGGCCAACGAGGGATTGAACCCCCACGGGTCAGCAAGGCTTCCGGGGACGGAGTGACAGCCGCAGCCTTAGGAGGGTGAGTGCGTCCTCTTAGCCACCCATGTTGATCGCGGATTTTCTCTACCGCCGAATCTTTTCTTTCGGGGTTTTCTGAATTTCTTTGGATCACAACTCCATCACTTCACACCCAACTCCATTGCCTATCTCGCTGCTTTCGTGTCTTTGTGCGAAAACTTCTTGGGTTGTCGGCCACACTAGGGCCTCTTCAAACACATATTCACTTGTTGCTCACAGACGGTGAAAAAGGCTAGTCCGAATGATGAAAGAACCCAAGTAATCCAGATGTGTGGGGGTCTTGGGGTCCAGATGAGGGGTAAAAGTGCCTTTCTGGCCATGATTCTTCCTGATTCAGTTAGAGGGTGGCAGTCGACCTGGTTCTACTGCCAAGAACAGTCGACGCCAGGGCTGTCGACTGGACTCCCTCCTTTCTCCATGGATCGAGTGAACAAGCCGTCCTCTCTGAAGGTGCTTCTGGAGGAGAAGGTCCAGGTTAGATTGTTGATGGAGCGTGTAGTCCAGCTCATTCGCGATGGAGTGACCGGCATGGATCTTCTGGAGGTTTTCCTTCGACGGCGCATTCAACCGCTCCAATACCGAGGCAAGCCGATGTGGATGTACTCTGGTACCGAAGACACCACCCGGGTCCACCCAGAGGAGGTCGACGATGCCACATTGGAGAGGTGGATGACTGCCATCACAGGGAACAAGGATAACCCTCGTGGAGCTAGGAGGATCCCACCACTCGACCAATCTTATGAACCAGACAAGGTATGACCACTTATCTCCGACTGTGATCCTGTTGCATTCGCTCTGTTCCGCTGCGAATCGGCCGATTGACTTTCGTCTTGTTTTGCTGTCTTCTAGGCCACCACTGAGATGTACTCGATGCCCAATGGGGCGCAGGAACAAGTCGAAGAAGAAGAAGGAAGCGGAGGCGAAAGCCAGGAGGAATGGGAGTCAAAGGAAAACGACAGCTCTGATGAAGAGGAGGAGGAGGACGACGAAAAGGAGGGAGACGCGAATCCTCCCCACTCGGAAAGGCGATCCAAGCTGACACATGATCCGGTGATCGAGCGCGGCAAGGCTATCGCGCCCGTTGGACGGTCGACGAAGCTCCCTCGGACGACCTCTCCAGTGCCGACTGAGAAACCGCCAAAGTAACCCCGAGCAACGTCATCAAAGCCGACGAAGGCCTTGCCCAAGATGAGGATGGTCATTCCCACCATTTCCGGGTAATCAGCAGAACTTGTGTTTTCCTGTTTATCATGGGTGTACTTTTGGTCGACTCGTTTGACTGATCAACTGATTTCTTAAATCTGCAGTGCTGCCACCTCCGAGACCTCAGCTAAGCATGAAGATCAGGAAATGGAAGATGCCACCACCTCCAACCTTGGTATGATCTCTGCACTTTTGCTTTATGGTCGATTGGATTTCTGTTTTTACCTTTGAATCTTTCTTTTTGTTCCACCTCATGTCAATGATCTCCCTGACGACGACGATGAAACACCGCTGAGGAAGAGGAAGGTTAAAAAGGTGCCTGCTGGGAAGGCTACTCAAGTTGTATCACTGCCTGAGACGCTGGTTCACGAGGGAGGCGACACCACTCAGGCTTCTGTGTCCTTTGTTGTGCCGCTGACGAGTGTCCGGCCTTCGTCATCGACTGCTGACCCGCCTTCTCTTTTTGCCACACACCACGTCCCGGAAGACCAAGTGAGTGCTGCTAAGGAGGCCATACGCCAGGCAGGGATCATGATGGATCAAGTGAAGGTGGTCCGGGAGGCCAGCCAGGCGGCTTATGATGCAAGCTCAGCTCTTCAGAGCAATGTCCAAGTAAGTTGGTCGTTGCTTGTTCTGTTAGGATATGCTACCTGAAATTTCTTCTTTCTGAAGATTTCCATATCTGTATCTGTACACCCACTGGGCGGGTGTGTCGATTGAATTTTTGTACTGGTGGGGGCACGCTGAGTGCACCGACTGGGTGTAGTCCCTGAGACTATGGTGGACTGCGGGCAGTCGACTATAGTCTTTATACTTTGAACTTCTTCACTCGGTCTGGTCGGGCCATGTCGAATGTATCTTCGGAACCGGTGGGGGCACGCTGAGTGCACCCACTGGGTGTAGTCCCCGAGACTATGGTGGACTGATGGTAGTCGACTATAGTCTAAGGAACTGTTTTTTAACTGACTGCTGACAGTTAGCCATGGTTTTAGGACCATAACCTTTTTGCCTCTTTCGGTCGACTGGTCGAACCGAATTGGTAAAAACCAGTGGGGGCACGCTGAGTGCACCCACTGGGTGTAGTCCCCGAGACTACTGTCAAATGTTTTGATTCGACTGTAGTCTTAGAAATGCTATGATTTTTCTTTAGACACTCGGAAGTGACCTGTCTTTGATGTTTTGTCGATTGACTCTTCGCAGAAATCTTGCGAGCTCGTGGCCCGCTATACCGAATTAGAGAACAAACAGATCTAGCTCAACCTTGAATTGAAGCTTGCTCGGGAGAACATGCAAAAGGCGAGAGACGAAGCAAAAGGTATGGCTAGTGAGAACTTGACGACTGTCTTTGTCTTTTTACCCGTTCTCAACTCTGGGCTTATCGTTATTTTGCAGACAAACTGGAGGAGGCTGTGAAGAAGAAAGACCACGACCTTGCAGAGGCACAGAAGGCGGCTTTGGAGAAAACCAAACTCGAAGAGAAACTGGTCTCAGTCGGCAAACTCGAAGAGGAGAATACCAAACTGAAGGCTGCTCTCGACGCGGCCAACAAGGAGGTTAGCCGACTGAAGAATGACAAAGTTGCTCTGACTGACAAGGCTGGCGAACTGGCGGGGAAGAGGAATGATCTGGAGGTTTATCTGGGAGGGCTCGCCAAAAAGTTATTCCTCATGCTCGAAGGTAATCTCTTTTACCCGACTGTCTAGTTATCACCGACTGATCATAGAACTATTAACTTGAACCCGAGTTGCATTTAAAGAATTCAGTCAGAACTTCGAAGAGGAGACCAGTCGAGTGGAGACAAGCCTGGACCCCGTCAACTCTCCCGTGAAGGATGAAGCCGCTATGAATGTGCTCCGACTAGAGTCTCGCATTGCTGGTGTGGTGGACTATCTCGCTCGACTGAAAGCTGCGGTGTCGCGGATCGACTTAACCCTCTGGCCAGACCAGACGCTTCAGAATGACCTAGAGTCCTTAATGACTCGACTGAATGAGGTTCCAAGTCGAGTGCAAGAATGGAAAAAGTCTTCTGCCAGGTGCAGTGCTGATGTTGCTCTGTCTCTGGTTCGTGTCCACTGCAAGGAGGCGCGGGAGGAAAAGCTGGCGTCCATCAAAGTTGCCAATACTAAGAAGTATGATTTCCAATCTTTCATGGAGACTTTCATCGCCGCTTCCACCCGGATTGCTGATGGGATCGACCTTGACCAGTTTGTGGCCCCTTCCAGTCCTCCACCTGAGGAGTAAAAAACTTCTATGCTCTACCTTAAATTTGCCTCGGAATGCTGAGTGGTTTTCTAACCGATAAACTTTAACAGGCTTGAGGCCTGGGTACTTCTGCATCTTTAGGATGCTATCCGAACTTTACTTATCCTTGAAATATGCTTTTGTTTGCCTTCGAGTGAACTTTGCTCTTCACTCGGATTATGCTTCAATGCTTGAGATGCAGCTCTGAGGTGGATCCAGTCGACATACACTTTGTTGCTCTTGCACGTGCAGGAGAAGGAAGCATTCGACTTGTACCTCGTCGTCCTTGCGGATCGGGATGGAGCGCAAGTTGTACTTGTGGCGCAGCTCCGAAGGAGAAGGAAACAGTTGACCTGCACCTCGTCGTCCTTGCGGATCGGGATGAATTTCGTACTTAGGCGAGTACTGGACTGCAGCTAAGCCCCGAGTGGGAGGTTTGCTCTCCACTCGGTAGGATTTTTCAAACTTAGGCGAGTACTGGACTGCAGCTAAGACCTCAAGTGGGAGGTTTGCTCTCCACTCGGTAGGATTTTTCAAACTTAGGCGAGTACTGGACTGCAGCTAAGCCCCCGAGTGGGAGGTTTGCTCTCCACTCGGTAGGATTTTTCAAACTTAGGCGAGTACTGGACTGCAGCTAAGCCTCCGAGTGGGAGGTTGGCTCTCCACTCGGTAGGATTTTTCAAACTTAGGCGAGTACTGGACTGCAGCTAAGCCTCCGAGTGGGAGGTTGGCTCTCCACTCGGTAGGATTTTTCAAACTTAGGCGAGTACTGGACTGCAGCTAAGCCTCCGAGTGGGAGGTTGGCTCTCCACTCGGTAGGATTTTTCAAACTTAGGCGAGTACTGGACTGCAGCTAAGCCTCCGAGTGGGAGGTTGGCTCTCCACTCGGTAGGATTTTTCAAACTTAGGCGAGTACTGGACTGCAGCTAAGCCCCGAGTGGGAGGTTTGCTCTCCACTCGGTAGGATTTTTCAAACTTAGGCGAGTACTGGACTGCAGCTAAGACCTCAAGTGGGAGGTTTGCTCTCCACTCGGTAGGATTTTTCAAACTTAGGCGAGTACTGGACTGCAGCTAAGCCCCCGAGTGGGAGGTTTGCTCTCCACTCGGTAGGATTTTTCAAACTTAGGCGAGTACTGGACTGCAGCTAAGCCTCCGAGTGGGAGGTTTGCTCTCCACTCGGTAGGATTTTTCAAACTTAGGCGAGTAGTGGACTGCAGCTAAGCCTCCGAGTGGGAGGTTTGCTCTCCACTCGGTAGGATTTTTCAAACTTAGGCGAATACTGGACTGCAGCTAAGCCTCCAAGGAGGATTTTTGTGTCATAGCTTTGAAGGGGAAGGCAACAGTCGACCTGTACCTCGTCGTCCTTGCAAAGTGCACATTGTATTAAATACTTAGGCGAGTACTTGGACTGTAGCTAAGCCCCCGAGTGGGAGGCTGGCTCTCCACTCGGTAGGATTTAAAACACTTAGGCGAGTACTTGGACTGCAGCTAAGCCCCCGAGTGGGAGGCTGGCTCTCCACTCGGTAGGATTTAAAACACTTAGGCGAGTACTTGGACTGCAGCTAAGCCCCCGAGTGGGAGGCTGGCTCACCACTCGGTAGGATTTAAAACACTTAGGCGACTACTTGGACTGCAGCTAAGCCCCCGAGTGGGAGGCTGGCTCTCCACTCGGTAGGATTTAAAACACTTAGGCGAGTACTTGGACTGCAGCTAAGCCCCCGAGTGGGAGGCTGGCTCACCACTTGGTAGGATTTAAAAGACTTAGGTGAGTACTTGGACTGCAGCTAAGCCCCCGAGTGGGAGGCTGGCTCACCACTCGGTAGGATTTTAAAACACTTAGGCGAAACGGATTCGCAGCTAAGCCCCCAAGTGAGAGGCTGGCTCACCACTCGGTAAGGATTTTTTTTACAAACTTAGGCGAAACGGATTCGCAGCTAAGTCACCCACTGTGTGGGAATTTCAACAAAAAGTAATAACAATCACTGGGAAAATTATAGTCTTCTTGATTTAGATAAACAAACTACAGAGGTACTTTTATTACATCTTACCCTAGTGAGCTCTTAAGTGTAAAAGGGGCGGAGCAGCTCCGCATTCCAGGCTCGAGGCTCATCGATCTGGTGTTCGACGTTGTAAAGATGGTAAGCTCCATTGTGGAGAACTCTGGTGACGATGAAGGGACCTTCCCAAGTGGGAGCGAGCTTGTGTGGTTTCTGTTGATCCACTCAGAGGACCAGATCCCCTTCTTGAAAGGCTCGGGTCTTCACATTTCTAGAGTGGAATCGACGCAAGTCCTGCCGATAGATGGTCCAGCGGATCAGGGCCATCTCTCTCTCCTCTTCAAGGAGGTCGACTGCATCTTGCCGGGCTTGCTCCGCTTCAGCTTCAGAGTAGAGTTCAGCTCGGGGCGCATTGTGAAGTAGGTCGCTCGGCAGAACTGCTTCAGCTCCATAGACCATAAAGAATGGAGTTCTCCCAGTCAACTGATTAGGCGTGGTCCTTAATCCCCAAATAACCGACGGAAGTTCTCAACCCACGCTCCTGCTGCATGCTTGAGATCATGCATCAGTCAAGGTTTCAGTCCTTCGAGAATTAGACCATTTGCTCGTTCTGCTTGTCCGTTCGACTGGGGGTGAGCGACTGAAGCATAGTCGACTCGCGTGCCCTGAGAGGCGCAAAAGGCTTTGAACTTGTCGGAATCGAAATTTGACCCATTGTCAGTGATGATGCTGTGCGGAACTCCATATCCAATATCAACTCTCTAATGAAGTTGACAGCAGTGCACGCATCAAGGTTCTTGATAGGTTTAGCTTTGATCCACTTCGTAAATTTTTCGACAGCAACAAGCAAATAAGTGAAACCACTCCTGCCAGTTCTCAGTGGTCCAATCATATCCAACCCCCAAACTGCGAAAGGCCAGACGAGGGGAATGGTCTTCAATGCTGAGGCGGGTTTGTGTGACATATTGGAGTAGAACTGACATCCCTCACACTTGTCGACTATTTCCTTTGCCATTTCATTTGCCTTTGGCCAGTAAAATCCCGCTCGGTATGCTTTAGCCACGATGGTCCGAGAGGACGCATGGTGACCACAGGTCTCCTAGTGGATATCATCAAAAATTATCTGACCTTCTTCTGGCGTTATGCACTTCTGGCTGACTCCAGTCACGCTTTCTCTGAATAACTGTCCCTTGATCACGTAAAGGCCTTGGATCGGCGGACTATCTGTCTAGCCTCTTCTTCATTCTCTGTGAGCTCTTTCCTCAGGATATACGCGATGTACGGTACTGTCCAGTCGGGGGTGATGACCACGACTTCCATGATCAGGTCGACCACCGCTGAGACCTCCAGTTCAGTCGGATCAGTGGAACTTTTTGGCTGTGGAGCTTCTTCAGTGAAAGGATCCTCTTGAATCGACGGTGAGCGGATGTGCTCCAAAAACACATCACTGGGAATGGCTTCCCTCTTGGACCCTATTTTTGCCAAATCATCAACAGCTTGATTTTTCAGTGGGGTATATGATGGAGCTCTAACCCCTCAAACTTCTTCTCTAGCTTCCTCACTGCATTACAGTAGCCAGTCATGGCTGGGCTTCTAACGACCCACTCCTTCATCACCTGATTAACCACCAGATCTTAGTCGCCATAGACCATGAGGCGACGGACGCCGAGTGAAATGGCCATACGCAACCCATACAATAGTGCTTCGTATTCTTCTTCATTGTTGGAAGAATCAAAGTGAATCTGGAGCACATATCTGAGCTTATCTCCTCGGGGGGAAACCAATACTACCCCAGCACCGGAACCATTCTGCATCTTGGAACCATCAAAGAACATAGTCCAGTGCTCCGAGTGAACTTGAGTCGGTAACTGCTGTTCAATCCACTCGGCGATGAAATCTGCTATTGCTTGGGACTTGATGGCTTTCTTTGCCTCAAACTTGATATCAAGGGGAAGAAGTTCAATCGCCCATTTCGTCACTCGACCAGTTGCGTCTCTGTTGTTCAAAATCTCTGATAATGGGGCGTCGCTGACAACTGTAATGGAATGATCAGAGAAGTAATGAGCAACCTTTTTCGCGGTCATATAAATCCTTTACACAAGCTTCTGATAATGAGGGTATCTTTGCTTTGACGGGGTTAATACTTCAGAAAGATAATATACTAGGCGCTGAACTTTGAAGGCCTTTCCTTCCTCTTCCCGCTCGACCGTAAGTACTGTACTGATGGCTTGTCCTGTGGCTGCAATGTAAAGCAGCAACGGCTCCTTGCTGATTGGGGCCGCAAGCACCGGCTGGGTGGAGAGCAGAGCTTTGAGCTCTGCAAACGCTGCATCAGCTTCAGGAGTCCACTCGAACTTGTCTGACTTCTTCATCAGTCGGTAAAGAGGCAATGCCTTTTCACCGAGGCGAGAGATGAATCGACTTAGCGCGGCCAAGCATCCAGTAAGCTTCTGGACATCGTGCACACGCACAGGGCGTTTCATTCGGAGTATAGTGCCAACTTTTTCTGGGTTAGCATCGATTCCTCGTTCAGAAACGAGAAAACCGAGTAACTTTCCGCCAGGAACTCCGAATGTGCACTTTGATGGATTAAGCTTGATATCATACCTCCTGAGATTGGCAAATGTATCAGCAAGGTCAGTCAACAGGTCGGAACCTTTCTGTGACTTGACCACAATGTCATCCATGTATGCTTCCACATTCCGACTGATTTGAGTGAGTAAACACTTCTGAATCATCCTCATGAACGTGGCTCCGGCATTCTTGAGGCCGAATGGCATGGTGACATAACAGAAGCACCCTAATGGAGTGATGAAAGCTGTTTTGATCTCGTCAGGTCCATACAGACGGATCTGATGGTACCCGGAATATGCGTCTAAAAAGACAACTGCTCACATCCCGCAGTCGAGTCGACTATTTGGTCGATGCGGGGGAGAGGAAAATGATCTTTCGGGCAGGCCCGATTGATATGTTTGAAGTCGATGCACATGCGCAGTGAATTGTCCTTCTTAGGGACCATGACAACATTGGTGAGCCACTCGGAGTGGTAAATTTCTCGGATAAACTCCACTGCTAAGAGCCGAGCCACCTCCTCGCCTATGGCCTTTCTCTTCTAGACGGCGGACCGTCGAAGATGTTCTTTGACAGGTTTGACTTTTGAGTCGACTCGCAGATGATGCTCAGCCAGCTCCCAGGGAACACCTGGCATGTCAGCAGGCTTCCATGCAAAGATGTCCCAGTTCTCATGGAGGAACTGGATGAACGCTTCTTCCTATTTGGAGTCGAGTGTTGTTGAGATGTGAGTCGGAGCAGCATTGGGATCAGGCGGATGAATGTGAACCTGCTTCGTCTCACCGGACGACTGAAATGCCGACTCCGTAGCGGGCTTCTTGGCTCGCAACAAATCACTCGGATCTGCAGTCTTCTGATATTCTTGCAATTCTACCACTACCATCTGAGCATCGGCAATCTTAGAGCCTTTCTGGAAACACTCTTCCGCTTTCTTCCGATTGCCAGTCACAGTGATCACACCCTTGGGGCCGGGCATCTTCAGCTTAAGGTACACATAACATGGTCGAGCCATGAACCGAGCATACGCCGGCCTTCCCAGAATAGCGTGATAAGCGCTTTGGAAATCCACGACCTCAAAGGTCAACGTTTCTTTGCGGAAATTCTTCGAATCACCAAAAACCACATCAAGAGCAATTTGACCGAGTGACTCAGCCTTCTTTCCAGGAATGACTCCGTGGAAACTCATGTTACTGGTGCTGAGTCTGGATATCGGAATGCCCATCCCTTTCAACGTCTCTGCATACAAGATGTTCAAGCCACTGCCACCATCCATCAAAACTTTGGTCAGTCGAGTGCCTTCGACAACTGGATCGACCACCAACGCTTGCCTCCCAGGGGTGGCAATGTGTGTCGGATGATCGGACTGGTCGAATGTGATGGCGGTCTGGGACCATTTCAGATAATTGGGCATCACCGGAGCGACCATGTTCACTTCTCGGTTGATAACTTTCAATCGACTTTTGCTTTCAACGTCAGCAGAAATCATCAGGGTGGAATTGACATGGGGGTATCCACCATCACTATCTTCCTTGTCCTCAACCTTGTCCGACTCCTTTTCCTTATCCTTGTGTTGCTTCCCTTGGAACTGCTGAATCAAGAGCCGACATTGTCGAGTGGTATGCTTCGGGTAAATGAGTTTACCCTCTTCATCTTTCTTCGTGTGAATGTGACATGGAAAGTCCAACACATCATTCCCATCTTGGTCTTTCACCTACTTGGGGTTCCACGGACCCTTGAACTTTCCTAGGGTCACAACCAAGGCTTCTCCGGGAGCGGCTGGCTCGGCTTTGCGCTTCTGCTTCTGACTGGAGTGCCCTCTGCCGGCTTCATTAGCGGCTGACTTGTACTTACCACTCCGGAGCCGATCCTCTTCTTCACCATTAGCATACTTGGTGGCAATCTCCATCATCTGACTCAGGGTCATATCTCCTGTCCGACCGAATTTCAAACTCAACTCCCTGTTCTTGACACCTTCCTTGAAAGCACAGACTGCCTGGTGATCAGACACATTCTCAACTGTGTGGTGCAAGGTAATCCATCTCTGGATGTAATCTCTCAAAGTTTCATTCGACTTCTGTACACACGACTGCAGCTTTGTCAACCCTACTGGTCGCTTGCAAGTCCCTTCAAATGTCCTGACAAATACTTGGGCAAGATCTTCCCAAGTGTAAATACTGTTGGGTGCTAACTGATTCAACCATGCTCTGGCCGAACCCTCCAACATAAGGGGCAAATGCTTCATAGCTACCTCATCGTTGCCGCCACCAATCTGGACAGCCACTCGGTAGTCCTCAAGCCAAGTGTCAGGCTTGGACTCACCGGTGAAGTTACTAACTCCAGTCGCCAACCTGAAGTTGGGAGGAATCACTGCGGCTCTGATGGCCCTGCTAAAACACTCTGGCCCGAGACATGAACTCTGTTGCTGGAGGGAACATCTCTGTCATGTCCTTCTCGGTGAGCTCTGTTCCTGTCGACCAAGCCTTGAACGATAATGGATCTCGCATCAAAGCCTGGCTCTCTGGGTCGACTGGAACCCTTCGCCCAGCACTGTGCTGGCGTCTGTCATCTTGTTGCCGAGGAGCGTATGATCAACCCATTGGGGGAGGGGTGGGCACTCGACGTCGATCATTGCGATCGAATCGGTGCTCATACGGCTCGTGGTTCTTGTACTGATTATCACGCTGGCCTCCATGTTCCTCACGCCCCGGGGGCGATCTTGGACTATGGGCCGACTGGACTGAATTCGCGGCGACGGATCTGCTGTGAATCCTGTTCCGTGACTGTGATACGACTGAATTTTGAACTACTGCTGCCCGGAGTAAATCTCTGATCTGCTGCAAACCTCTACCCGCCTCCGACTGGGAAGGCTGAATCGATTCTGCTATACGGGCTGCAGCTGCTAAATTCTGAATCGGAGTTCGGTATACCTGAGTTGGTCGTGGAAAGAGCTGATGTCGACTGGATTCTGGAACCCGTAGTCACATGCGCTCGTCGAGAACTCGCTGGAGGTTCTCCAGTCGAGTGCGCTCGGCCAGGTTGGCCAAGCGCGCATCCTCCAAGGCACGAGGGTTTCTCCAACGATAGGAGTGTGAAGTGCATCCATGTTTCGGCGGCGAAGTTCCTCCCTCTGCAGCGAAGTGAGGGGCTCGGGTTGGTACTCTTCGCGAACCTGCGCCGGATCGCCTCCACCGTCGCCTCCGTCGGTGCGGGGGAATCTAGGAGGACTGCGTGGTCCGTCGACTATCAGAACCTCCGTTGTCGGATCGCTGCTATCGCACTCGGATGCAGTCTCTGGGGAGCCAGTCGACAGATCGAACAGGCCGTAGAGAGATTCGTCGGGCTCGATTGCCGCAACTTGGGAAGTGGCCGACTGGCGAGCCACCGCATGCCTCACCCACCGCTGAAGCCTCGACCGATCGGAGCGCTTGCACCGGCGGGAGACTGGGAGTGAGGACGGCGCAAGAACCGACCCATACTGGGTCGACGGTTGCCGCAGGAGGACGCCGCGGACACACGCGCGAAAGTGTGTTGCCCCGCGGACGGAGAGCGCGTCGACGTCGAGAGGAGCCTCCTGAATCCAAGCGGAGTCGTCGGCGATGAACGTGAGTGCACCGAGACGGATCTCGCGGCCCTCGACCAAAACTCCACCTGAAACCATGATGTAGGAGATCGAAAGAATCCCAACTTCTCCAACAAATAGCTAGAACACCCGGCCCCAAGGTGGGTGCCAACTGTCGTGGTTCTAAGTCTGACAGTAGAATGGGGGGTAGGTATGGAGAGCAAGATACTAGCTATGGAGTAGTTGTATACGCACGAGTTTTACGAGTTCAGGCCCTTCTCGGAGGAAGTAACAGCCCTACGTCTCGGAGCCCGGAGGCGGTTGACTGGATTATATGCGTAGGAATTACAGGGGTGCGAACCGTTCTACCTGTGGAGGGGGGTGGCTTATATAGAGTGCGCCAGGACCCCAGCCAGCCCACGTAGCGGAGGGTTAAAGGTACATTAAGGCCAGGCGTTACTGGTAACGCCTTACATAAAGTGTCATCATGATCATAAAGACTACTTAATTACAGATCATTTGGACACCGAGTGGTTCTTGAACTCCTGGTGGTCGAGTGGGTCTTCATGGTCGAGTGTCTTTGAGTGTGTCGAGTGGAATCCTACCTGGTCGACTGGAAGGCAGTTTATTCTAAGGATGTCCTTGGGGAGGGTATCTTGGACAGGTTCATGACCCTACCCTAGGTACATGACTTCATCAGATATCACTGGGGAGGACCGCCTCCGCTCCGTAGACCATGAAGAACGGTGTGTATCCTGTCGACCTGTTGGGCGTGGTGTTGATGCAACATAACACAGATGGTAACTCCACAACCTAACATCTCGATGTTCGTTGTAAAGGAACCATAAGCCGGGCCTTGATGCCTCGTAAGATCTCTTGGTTAGCCCTTTTTGCTTGGCCATCGGGTTGTGGGTGAGCTACTGATGACACGTCAAGCCGGATGTGCTGACGCTCACAGAACTCCTTCATAGCGCCCTTGGACAAGTTGGTACAATTATCAGTAATGATACTGTGTGGAAAGCCAAACCGGAAAATCACCTTTTTAATGAATTGAACCGTCGTAGCTGCATCACACTTGCTAACGGGCTCCGCTTAAACCCACTTTGTAAACTTGTCCACAGCCACCAAAAGGTGGGTCTTCTTGTCCTTGGACCTTTTGAAGGGTCCAACCATATCCTGCCCCCAAGTCGCAAACGGCCAAGTAATTGGAATCATCCTCAATTCTTGAGCCGGCACATGAGCGCGCCTTGAGAATTTCTGACAGCCATCACATCGTCTCACTAGGTCCTCCGCATCAGCATGAGCAGTCAACCAGTAGAAACCGTGACGAAATGCCTTAGCTACTAGAGACTTTGAACAGGCATGGTGACCACAATCCCCTTCATGGATTTCACGCAAAATTTCACAGCCTTCCTCAGGGGACACACATCGCTGAAACGCTCTTGATACGCTGCAATGATGCAACTCGCCATTGATAATGGTCATGGACTTGGATCGCCGGACTATCTGCCTGTCCAGAGTCTCGTCCTCTAGCAAATCGCCCCGGTTCATGTATGCAAGATAAGGAACTGTCCAATCTGGTATGACATGTAGGGCTGCCAGCAACTGAGCCTCCGGATCAAGAATAGCCAAATCCTCTTCGCCAGGGAGCTTGATGGAGGGTTATGCAGAACATCTAAAAAGACGTTAGGCGGGACCGGTTTACGCTAAGAGCCCAGCCGGCTTAAGGCGTCCGCCGCTTCGTTCTTCCGTCTGTCCACATGATCCACCTGGTAACCCTTAAAGTGGCCCGCAACAATATCCACCTCACGACGATAGGCTGCCATCAGCCGATCCTTGGAATCCCAAGTGCGAGAAACTTGTTGAGCCACCAGGTCCGAGTCACCGAAGCATTTAACCCGGCTGAGATTCATCTCCTTTGCCATCCGAAGACCATGGAGCAAAGCTTCATACTCAGCTGCATTGTTAGTACAAGGGAACATTAAGCGGAGAACGTATCAGAACTTATCACCTCGTGGGGAAGTTAATACGACTCTAGCCCCCGAGCCCTCCAATTTCCTGGACCCATCAAAATGGATAGTCCAATAAGTGTGATCCGGCTTCTCTTCAGGTGCTTGTAGCTCCGTCCAATCATTGATGAAATCAACAAGTGCTTGAGATTTGACCGCCGTCCGAGGTACATATTGCAAACCGTGCGGCCCAAGCTCCATAGCCCACTTGGCAATCCGGCCAGTCGCCTCCCTGTTCTGAATTATATCTCCCAAAGGAGCAGAGCTGACCACTGTGATATGATGTCCCTGGAAGTAGTGTTTAAGCTTCCGGCTCGCCATGAAAACTCCATACACCAGTTTCTGCCAATGCGGGTACCTTCGCTTGGACTCAATATATAAGTACCTCGCTGATATAGTAAACCGGACGCTGAACCGGATACTCCTTGCCCGCCTCCTTGCGCTCCACCACAATAGCCACGCTGACTGCGCGAGCATTAGCCGCTACATATAGTAGTAATGGTTCCTTGTCAATTGGAGCTGCAAGAACGGGTGGATTGGCTAATTGCCGCTTTAAGTCCTCAAATGCTTCATCAGCAGCCGAACTCCAGACGAATTAATCCGTCTTCTTTAGCATCTGGTACAAGGGGACCGCCTTCTCACCGAGGCGGCTGATAAACTAGCTTAGTGCGGCAATCCGTCCTGCCAAGCGCTGAACGTCGTTGATACACTTCGGTTTAGCCAGGCAGGTGATAGCTGTAATCTTCTCCGGATTAGCTTCAATTCCCCTGTTGGAAACAAGAAAACCCAATAACTTGCCTGCCGGTACACCAAAAACGCATTTGGCCGGGTTGAGCATCATCTTGTAAGTCCGTAGGTTATCAAAGGTTTCTTTCAAATCGTCAATCAGCGTCTCCTTCTCCCTTGACTTGACCACAATATCATCCACATAGGCATGCACATTACGGCCGATATGTTTATGAAGGCAATTCTGTACACACCGTTGATAAGTTGCCTGGGCGCTCTTGAGCCCAAAAGGCATAGATACATAGCAGAAGGCTCCAAAGGGAGTTATGAACAATGTCTTCTCTTGGTCCTTCACTGCCATCTTGATCTGATGATAACCATAATATGCATCCAGAAAACTCAAACGCTCACATCCCGCGGTGGCATCGATAATCTGGTCAATGCGGGGGAGGGCAAAGGGGTCTGCTGGACAGGCTTTGTTAAGGTCTGTGTAATCCACACACATGCGCCAAGTGCCATTTTTCTTAAGAACCAGCACCGGATTAGCAAGCCATTCTGGATGGAAGACTTCAACAATAAAACCGTCCGCTAAGAGCCTGGCCACCTCCTCTCCAATAGCTTTGCGCCATTCCTCGTTAAACCGGCGGAGAAACTGCTTCACCGGTTTGTACTTAGGATCAACATTAAGAGTGTGCTCAGCAACTACCCTCGGTACACCTGGCATGTCAGAAGGCTTCCATGAAAAAATGTCCCGATTCTCATGGATGAACTCGATGAGCGCGCTTTCCTATTTCGGGTCCAAGTTGGCACTGATAGTGAACTGCTTGGAAGAATCTCCAGGAACGAAGTCAACAAGCTTAGTCTCAGCCGCCGATTTGAACTTTAAATCCGGATCATGCTCTGTAGTTGGCTTCATCAACGGGGTCATGTCCGCCGGATCAACATTGTCCTTGTAATATTTTAACTCCTCCGTAGCACAAACCGACTCTGCATAGGCCGCATCACCTTCCTCGCATTCCAAAGCAATCTTGCGGCTTCCATGAACCGTTATCGTTCCCTTGTGACCCGGCATCTTGAGCTGTAAATAGATATAACAAGGACGTGCCATGAATTTGGCATAAGCCGGCCGCCCAAATAGAGCATGATATGGGCTCCGGATCTTCACTACTTCAAAAGTCAGCGTCTCGGATCGGGAATCATGATCGTCCCCAAAGGCCACCTCCAGAGCTATCTTGCCAACAGGATATGCTGACTTTCCAGGTACCACACCATGGAATACTGTATTGGACGGTTTATGATTTTTATCTGTCAGCCCCATACGGCGGAAGGTCTCATAATATAAGATGTTAATGCTGCTCCCTCCATCCATGAGCACTTTGGTGAATTTATAACCTCCCACCTGAGGGGCTACCACAAATGCTAGCTGACCTGGATTGTCAACCCGGAGAGGGTGATCCTCTCTGCTCCATACGATTGGTTGTTCCGACCAGCGTAAATAACGTGATACGGCCGCTTCAACAGAATTCACCGCTCGCTTATGGAGTTTCCGGTATCGCTTATCCAAGCTAGTCGTGAAAACTTGATGTTGCCCACTATTCAACTGCTTTGGATAGCTCTGATAACCCGACTGCTGCTGCTGGCTGTAACCACCTTGGTTATTCTGACTATTTTGATTGTTATGTCCACCCTGATTGCCATTGAAGCCTAAACCGGAAGCTCCTCCATCGTGACCCGGCCCATGGAAACCGGATCCTGAACCGCCACCTGACCCGTGATCATAACGGAAAGCATTAGAATTCTTGAACTCCTGCATAATGTAACAGTCCTTCCAAAGGTGGTTGGCCGGCATCTCCTACGTCCCGTGCTTTGGACAGGGCTGGTTCAACAAATAGTTTAGGCGATCCGGGTTAGGATTCGGAGCTCCACCGCGATTCGCCGCTTTACCCTTGCGTCGCTGACCCTTGTCCTGCGCGTTAGTATTAGCCACAAAATCTACGCTGCCATCCGCTTTACATTTTCCTTCGTTCCCATGACCTGTCGTGTTGTGTTGCTGCCCCTTGGAGTTGCTGTTCTTTTTTCCCTTCCCTGCCTTGTCATGCTCATACTCGGGATCCTTGGTACTATCAGAATCAGCATACTTCACTAAAGCACCCATGAGGGTGCCCATGTGGTTACAAAACCGCTTCATTCGCCCCAATTTTAACTTCAGAGGCTTAAACCGGCAGTTGCCTTCCAGAGTTATAATCGCAGAATCAGCATTGATACGGTCTGACGAGTGCAAAATTTCCGAGACACGGCACACCCAATGGGTTGTTGACTCTCCTTCCTCCTGGATACAGGCCACTAAGTCCACTATAGACATGGGCTGTTTACAAGTATCCTTAAAATTCTGGATAAACCGGGCTCGCAACTGGGCCCATGAGCTGATAGAATTGGGCGGCAAGCCTTTTAACCAAGTACAAGCCGTCCCTTCAAGCATCATGGTAAAGTACTATGCACACGCGGCCTCATCCACATCTAGCATGTCCATGGCCATCTCGTAACTCTCTACCCATGCTTCTGGAGACATATCGGCAGTGTAATTTGGTACCTTGCGCGGACCCTTGAAGTCTTTAGGTAAGCGCACATTGCGTAGAGCGGGGACGAGACAGGGCACCCCCAAGGAACTAGAAGTGACCCCTAGCTCGACTGAGATAGTGGGACGAACCGGCGTAAGTTGACGTGCCTCGTCTTGTGCTGCTAACTCGGCCTCCCTGCGCGCCCGGGCCCGGTCTACCACTTCCTAAGCATCACGAAGACCGCCTGCCGGGTTATTGCCACGGGCCGCTTCACGGTTCCGTGCATTGCTTGATACGGCCGGCTCCTCCACACACCTGTTGTAGCTCCAGCTCGGACGAGGGGTGGAATGAATCCGGTCATGGCTGTATGAGTATGCCTCCTGTTGAATCAAAGCGGTCCGAAGGAGCTCCTTGACCCGGCGTGTCTCCACCGCCTGCGGAGAATCACCTTCGATCGGGATGGCCTCCAATCATGAAGCGGCAGCGACAAGATTGTCTATAGGATTGGAATAATGACCCAGAGGTGTCTGGACCGGCTGAGGTACGATATTGTTCTGCCGAGGAGGTTCCATTAGGCGAGGTTGGACCGGCGCGCCTGGCCCACGCGCCTCCGCCCGTTTTACCTCTGGCGGATTACTGGTTCCTGCTCCTGGGGTGTGAAAGAGGTTTCTGGCGTCGAAAACCGAAGGCAAGCGGGACCTATGCTTCCGCTTCAAGACCTCATGTGACGCGTTCTGATCCAGCATAAGCTTATAGGCCTGGGCGTCTAAAGCGGCCCGCTCTGTGGCCATCCTGTCGTTCTCAGCTGCCAGGTCGGCCTTGGCCTGAGCGATCTGCTCTCTCACCTTTGCAATTTCTGCGTTGTGGGCATCCTGATCCGCCGGGCTGGCCTCTGCCATGAGCACAGCTAGCGCATCAAACAGATCACATAAGACTTGAGCCGGCGGGCGCACAGGACCTCCTGCCCCGGCTGCTGCCGCCGCTGACGATCCGGAGAACATTGCTGCTGCGGTCGAGGAGTGGGTCGCCGCTTGTTTACCGGCCATGAATATTCCAACCCGTTTGGGCAGATCGGAGGGGTCCGGAATACTGTCACCATCGGAACAGCCCCCAATCCGGTCGTCTTGCAACCGATACAGTGATTCGGTTTCCCCGGTTGAGGACTCGTCGCCGGAATAGACGACGGTCTCGCTACCATATCCTGATTCGTCCTCATACTCTCCTCCGTGGATGACCCCCATGAAGGAATGCTTCACGGCCGGCTTAACCAGAGCAGATCTCGCACACTGAGCCGTCTCGACGAGGTCGGTGCAGATATCCGGCTCAAGACCCGGTTCACCGATCTTGCCGATGAAGACGTGTATGCCCCCAAAGGGGACCCGGTACCCCTACTCAATTGAGCCGGCCTCGGGGCCCCATCATGCGTCGTCAATGTAGAGCTTGCCGCGACGAATCTTGGTCACCCGGACCACAGCATAGCCCTTGAGTCCTTCGAACTTGCCGTCCAAGAACGTCAAAACATCGTGCGATAGCCCCACGGTAGGCGCCAACTGTCGTGGATTTGTCATGGCAGATGTCCTCATGAAAGGACTTAGTCGTGGAGTCATCGCTACGGGTTAACTTGAAGGGGTTAAAGCGAACACAAGGACACGAGAGTTTATACTAGTTCGGCCCCTTCAATGAAGGTAAAAGCCTACGTCTAGTTGTGATGGAAATGATGGGGTTTCAATGACTAGGGAGCAAACAAGCTTTGCCTAGGCCTTGAGTTGTTGTTGTTTGTCTCAAACCGCCGCCGGGTCGTCCCCTTATATACACGGGTGACGCCCGTCGGTTTACAGGGTCCCGACGCTGGTTCATAGACGTATCCGGCTCGGTCTCTACTATTCCTAACTTACAACACAAGATACATACCGACGCCGGTTTACAGCTACTGGCATGAGCCGGCTATGGGCCATAAGCCCTCTGCTACCTACTTGGGCCTTAACATGTTCAACTGCTGGTGAAGTGAACCCGGCCTATTCTGGCCGGTTTACCCCCAGTGGTAATATCCCCAACACGGGGCGCGGGGTCATGAGAAGAGCGGATCAAATAGATAGCACACGGTTTCCTTATCCAGGTTCGGGCCGCGAGGATGCGTAAAACCCTACTCCTGCTTTGGTGGTTTGTTTATCTGTGTTCTTGAACTAGCAATGGGGCGTGAGGAGCTCCAAAAAGCCGAATCCCCCTCCTGGTCGCCTTGGGCCTCCTTTTATAGGGAAAGGGGTTGCCACAGTGGCACATGGGAGGTGGTAAGGGTACAGTGATGCGAGTTTATCCCTCGCATTAGATGACAAGGCGCCTTTAATGCGTCTTGCTTAGGTGTCCTTGCTTTATCGGGGACGGGGGAGAGCCTAGTCTCGTCCGTCGCTGCTCCCTTTCGTGTCGACACGCGCCCTGGCCAACGATGCCCGTGTTGCCATGTAGGCAGGAAGGCAGCTGAGGTGGCGCAGTGGTGGGTCTCCATGAAGATCCGCTTGCCGCCACGCAGGTGCCTGCCCAACTGGTTGGGTCGGCAGCTGCATGTGAACGGTGGTGGAGGTTTGATTGGCGTGGTCATGATGGCGGCCCTGCGGGGGTTCTTGGCAAGGGCCTCGCCGTAGCCCCGGCAAGGGTCTTGCGGTGGCGTCTGCTATCATCCCCGGCAATGCCTTGTGGTCCTCCTTCGCTGGGATCCTGTCAAGGGTCGTCATCTTCTATAGTGTGTATCTGATCTTGAATGTCTTCACAAAGATCTGCATGCCACCATGGGGATGTCTCCCGAATCCTTGCCCCATGGGGGCAGTGGACTCAAGGGTGATTCGCTCCGTAGGTGTGGGGCGAGCTGCCACGGTAAGGGTCTTGCCGGGTTTGCTCAAACCGCCTCCCGGCAAGGATCTTGCCGGGGGAGTCCGCTTCGTCCCCTTTGCTCTTTGTGGTCTTGGTCTTGGCGTCGTTCTGCTCCTTTCGATCTTCGGCCTTACCTTGCCTCACCTCCCTTGCCTTGCTCAGTGCGGTGGTGCCCGCGGCTCAGAATGCCCGTGCACAGTTATAGGGGTACAAAAAGTGTACCCCTCTTTTTGTACACCGACAAAGCGCTATCGTTTAACGCCCCTAGCTAGGCATAAAAGTAAGGATAGATCTAGGTATTGCCATCTTTGGTAGGCAATCCATAAGTGGCTCTCATGATAGATTCATATGGTAATTTTATTTTCTTCCTAGGGAAGTGTTCCATGCCTTTATTTAATGGAAATTGGAATCTAATATTCCCTTCCTTCTGTCGGTGTACTAGAGTAGGGGTACCCTAGTATCCCGAACTCGTGCACGGGCAGTTGCAGCACCCCGCGGCAAGGCTTGCCTAGTGACCGCCAAGGACCTCCGTGGTTCCTTTGGAGCCATTCAAGAACAAAGTATTTAAGCCAAGGAGACAAGGCCCCGGCAAGAGGAGCTTGCCGGGAAGGCCACTCAAGGCACGCAGAAGACAAGACCCCGGTAAGAGGAGCTTGTCGGGAAGGCTCGGTAAGCGACAAGCTTCCGAGCGCGACAAGGACTCAGCCGCGGCAAGGCGCTTGCCGCGGCAGGCAACCACTCTTTATCTCCGCTCCAGCTCATCCACCAACGTGTCGCCATGGGACCATTCCGGGCGCGCATGTCAAGAGGCTGTGCGGCCAGCGGAGAGCAGCGATAAGCGGCGCTGACAAGATCGTCATCGTGGCGAACGGTGGCGCTCCTGACGGTCCCTGTTGCACTGTTTAAGCGACATGGACGGGCATTTAATGCTTTTGTCCCTTGCCGTCAGAGTTAGGTAGAATACACTGTACAAAGTAGTTGTACCAACCGCAACTCATTTTCCCGTTTTTGCCCTTTTCTACGTTGCCACCTGTTGGTGACCCCTTTAGCATATAAAAGGAGGCCCATGCGCAACGTAGAGGGAGGTTCGATTCATTCGAAACCAGAGAAAATCATGCTAGGTCTTGTAGCTCTCAGCGCTCCCTAGCAAAAACACAATACAATCAGACAAGCAGCAGTAGGAGTATTATCTCTCCGGAGAGCTCCGAAGCTGGGTAAACTGCTCGTGTGCTTCGCCTCGATCTGCTCTTCGTGCGA
>LR880968.1:823117161-823133230 GCA_904067115.1 Aegilops sharonensis | reverse complement strand
CGGTGGCGCTCCTGACGGTCCCTGTTGCACTGTTTAAGCGACATGGACGGGCATTTAATGCTTTTGTCCCTTGCCGTCAGAGTTAGGTAGAATACACTGTACAAAGTAGTTGTACCAACCGCAACTCATTTTCCCGTTTTTGCCCTTTTCTACGTTGCCACCTGTTGGTGACCCCTTTAGCATATAAAAGGAGGCCCATGCGCAACGTAGAGGGAGGTTCGATTCATTCGAAACCAGAGAAAATCATGCTAGGTCTTGTAGCTCTCAGCGCTCCCTAGCAAAAACACAATACAATCAGACAAGCAGCAGTAGGAGTATTATCTCTCCGGAGAGCTCCGAAGCTGGGTAAACTGCTCGTGTGCTTCGCCTCGATCTGCTCTTCGTGCGATCTCCGCTCCCCGCCGAACCGAAAGGGGCTCGGTCCGCCGGTCCCCATAGGTGTTCGTGGGTACGATCAGCCTCCCCGACATCTTTGGCGCGCCAGGTAGGGGGCGTCGAGGCTGTGTGAACCTGATCCGGCGTTCACACGAGCAACATCTTCATCATCTTCATCAACATGCCACCGAAGAAGAAGGCTTCGGCGGCAGCAGACCCGTCCGCGTCAAACCCACCACCACCGGAGCAAATGGGTAGTGGGGTAGACATCGGCGGAAGAACGGGCGCCGACGAGGGAGCTCATGACGCTGCCAAGTCCAAGGACAAGGTCGCGCAGACCTCGGCGTCCGTACATGCACCGCGTCCATCTCAGGAGGCGCGAGACCGACAACGTCATGGTGCTCGCAGCACCATACGTTCGTTGGGCCAAGATTGAGCTGGTGGATCCAGGGACGCTCAAGAACAGCTTGCGCGCCAACAGGCTGGTGCGAGTGGGGCACGGCCGCCTGGACGAGATACTGCTCCTTCTAACATATTTAGAAATCCGAGCATATCCCACTCCTCGCACCGTTCGCCATTGCCGCCCACCACTCAAGCAGAATCTCTGGCGCGAGCTCAACTGCTCCTGGATTACCCTCCAACGGCGGACAAAGTCGACGAATGGAGGGCCACCATTCAGAGTCTCATCGGCTTTGCCAACGGCGACACCCCGCGACAACCAACTACATCGCTGCCGCGGCAAGACGACAAGGCACGAGCCGGTGGCGACGAAACCTGTGGTGGTGCAACCACCATGCACTCTCCGCCCAGAAGGCCAAGATCACCAACTCGTCGGATCGACCTCGACAACGACTCCACCGCATCATCGGATCCACGAGCTCGCCGTGATCAACGCCAAGTTCTTCAAGAACGGCAACAAGAAGACGCTCGAACTCGCATCGAGCACCGAAGAGAAGCGCGACATCAATCCGACCAGCGCGCTGGGCCCTCTGTCGATATGCATGCGCCAGGGGAACCAGGAGACTTGCCGTACGCGTTAGGTTGCCCTGCGTTCACTCGTGAGCTGCGGCAAGTCCAGTGGCCCAGCAAGAAGAATTTCAAGCCAGACGTGCCAGAGAAGTACGATGGTAGGACGCATCCGTCGGAGTTCCTCAGCATCTACACCATCGCGGTGCAAGCTGCAGGGGGACGAGACGACAAGATCCTCGCCAACTACTTCCTGCTGGTACTCAAGCCCAATGTCAGATCTTGGCTCATGCACTTGCCGGACAGCTCCATATCCTCTTGGGCAGATCTATGCCATCAGTTTGTCGGCGCCTTCACAGGCGGCCACAAGCCTCATGGCCAGGAAAGCGACCTTCACCTGCTCGCCTAGAAGGAAGGAGAGTCCCTGCGCAAGTTCATTCAGAGATTCAGCCGTGTGCACTACAACATCCCAGATGTCCACCCTGCCGCGGTGATCAGTGCGTTTCATCAGAACGTGCGGAACCGCAGGATGAGGAAAGAGATGGCGATGTGCAAAGTCAAGGACGTCAGTGAGATGTATGCCCTGGCCGACAAATGTCCACGTGCTGAAGAAGGGAGGAGACTCCCAGGAGAGAATACAGAAGCAGGATCTGATAGTGAGGAGACCGCCCCGGCGAAGAAGAGCCAGCGACGGAACAACAGAAGGAAGAAGAGTAAAGAGGTGCTAGTTGTCGAGTAGTCCGGCAGCGGTGGTGCCGCCCAAAAAGCCAAAGTTGATGGCTCCGGCAAGGAGGTTGCCGCTGGCACCGACCGCCAAGCTGTGGCGGCCGCCGACAAGCAGGACAACTCCAACAAGCAGTACTGCAAGATCTACCGCACCAAGGGCCATGACCTCCAGAGCTGCAAGAAGGTCGAGCAGCTTGTTGAACAGCAGAAGGCTGAGTACGAGCGGCGCGACAAGGAGAAGGCCCAGGAAGGTGCTGGGGGAGTTAGCAAGAAGCGACCCGGCCGGGGAGGAAGCCGCGGCAAGGCCAAGCAGCGGCAAGGAGACAGACCTCCCCGCGGCCGCGACAAGGATGAAGACGACGACGACGATGAAGATATGGAAGACGATGAGACCGATGAGCAGGAGTTTCAGAAAGCCACAGAGGTCCTCTGCGTTGACGGCGGTGCTTCTCTGCATACCTCACACCGCCAACTCAAGCAGTGGATGCGGGAAGTTAATGCAGCAGAACCATCCGTAGAGTCACGCAAGCCTCTGAAATGGTCCAGCACGCATATCATCTTTGATATTGAGGACCACCCTAATCGCATAACTGCGGTCGGGTGCTTGCCGATGTTGGTTTCACCAACTATCCGCAACCTCAAGGTCACTAAGATGCTAGTTGACGGCGGGGCCGGCTTAAACCTGATCTCCTCCGCGGTGCTCCAGAAGCTTCAGATCCCTGACAGCGAGCTCGTAGAGACTGGCACATTCCAAGGAATCAATCTGGGAAGGAGCAAACCGAAGGGGAAGATCACGTTGCCGGTAACATTTGGCAGCGAGCTAAACTTCAGGACTGAGAGGGTCACGTTCGACGTTGCTGATTTTCCATTGCCTTACAATGGGATACATGGCCGTCCAGCACTCGCCAAGTTCATGGCAGCCTCTCATTATGCATACAACTTGCTCAAGATGCCAGGCCCGATAAGTGTCATTTCTGTCCATGGCGACAAGAAGGATGCCCTTATCTGCGCCGACAAGATTTACCGGGAGGCAGCAGCTGCAACAGATAGCAAGTCACTTGCCGCTGAAGCTCCCAGGAGGAAGAAGAAGACCAGGTCCGGTAAGAGCTCTGATGCCCACTCCGGCAAGCGCACCTCTAGGTCCGGCAAGAGCTCTGATGCCCACTCCGGCAAGCGCACCTCTTCGGAGTGCTGCGCAACCGTCGAGGACGCACCATCGAGCTCCACCGGCAAGTGTAAGAAGGCGATGGCAGCTCCAGAGACCAAGAAGGTGTCCGCCAAGGAGGACGGCACTGGTGGTACCTTTACCATCAGTGCCACGCTTGACCCTAAATAGGAAAGCGCGCTCGTTGCTTTCCTACGGGCGAACGTCGACGTGTTTGCATGGCAACCATCTGACATCCCCGGTGTTCCCAGGAAAGTAATTGAGCATCACCTAGCTGTCTGTCCTCATGCGCGACCCGTCAAGCAGAAAGTCAGGAAACAGGCAGTGGAGCGCCAAGAATTCATAGCAGAGGAAATCAAGAAGTTGGAAGCAGCAGGCCTTGTCAGAGGAGTGCTCCATCCTACGTGGTTGGCCAATCCTGTAGTTGTACGCAAGGCAAATGGGAAATGGAGACTTTGTATCGACTTCACAGATGTTAATAAATCTTGTCCCAAAGACCCATTTCCCTTGCCGCGCATCGACCAGACTGTTGACTCCACGGCTGGATGTGATTTTCTTTCATTTCTTGATGCATACTCAGGATATCATCAGATCTTCATGGCAGAAGAGGATGAGGAGAAAACCGCATTCATCACCCCATGTGGCACATACTGTTTTGTATGGATGCCTTTTGGGCTAAAGAATGCTGGTTCAACGTTTACCAGAGTAGTCCATGACGCTTTTGAGCCGCAAATGCACAGAAATGTAGAAGCCTACATGGATGACATAGTTGTCAAAAGCAAGGACAGGGCAACTCTGGTTCAAGATTTGGATGAGACCTTTGCAAATCTGCGCAAGATCAACCTCAAGCTCAACCCCGAGAAGTGCATGTTCGGAGTCCCTTCCGGCAAGCTTCTCGGGTTCTTCGTGTCTCAGCGGGGAATTGAAGCCAATCCCGACAAGATCAAGGCCATTGAGCAGATTGAAGCACCAAAGCGCGTCAAGGATGTACGAAGACTTGCCGGTTGCATAGCTGCTCTCAGCAGGTTTATCTCTAGGTCTGCTGAGCGCGCCCTGCCATTTTTCAAAATTTTGAAAAAGGCGGGTCCAATGAAATGGACTCCGGAAGCGGAGGCTGCGCTGCGGGACTTGAAGAGATACCTGTCCTCCACTCCAGTACTTGTCGCACCTAAGCCACAAGAGAAGTTGTTGCTATATTTAGCAGCGACCAATCAAGTGGTTAGTGCTGCGTTAGTAGTGGAGAGGGAGGCGGATGATGAGCTGGCGACCATGGCAGAGACACCCAGCGACAAGCAGGGGGCTTCACCGACAAGCTCTGGTCCCGAAAAAGGAGGATCTGCGCAGGAGCAAGAGAAGATGCAGAAAAGGATGGTGCAGCGCCCAGTGTACTTTGTCAGTTCCCTTCTACAGGGGGCTAGGTCAAGGTAGCCTGGTGTGCAGAAATTGCTTTTCGGCCTCCTCATGGCCTCGAGAAAGCTGCGCCATTACTTCCAAGCACATGAGATAACAGTCGTCACTCGCTTTCCCCTGAAGAGGATATTGCAGAATCCAGAAGCAACAGGCGGGATTGTCGAGTGGGCGCTGGAATTGTCAAGCTTTGGCCTCAAGTTTGAGAGCACTTCAACTATCCAAAGCAGGGCACTGGCAGAGTTCATAGCGGAATGGACACCAACACAAGATGAAGAAATTCCAGAGACGAGCATCCCCGTCAAGGAAGCAGGAAAAGAATGGCTGATGTACTTCGATGGTGCCTTCTCGCTGCAAGGCGCCGGTGCGGGCGTGCTGCTAGTCGCGCCCACCGGAGAGCACCTCAAGTACATAGTCCAGATGCACTTTCCCAAGGAGCAAGCAACAAACAATACAGCAGAGTATGAAGGTTTGCTTGCCGGTCTCAGGATTGCGGTAGACCTTGGGATCAAGAAGCTCATTGTAAGGGGTGACTCGAAACTTGTCGTCCGCCAAGTAAACAAAGATTATCAGAGTCCGTTGATGGAAGCCTACGTTGATGAAGTGAGAAAGATGGGAGAGCACTTTGACGGCCTGCAGATGGAACATGTTCCAAGAGCTCAGAATGATATTGCTGATGGCCTGTCAAAGTGTGCCGCACTCAAGTTACCTGTGGAACCAGGGATTTTTGTGCTCAAGCTAAATCAACCAACCGTAACGCCATCAACTGGACAGAACAAGAAGAGGAAGTTGATTTCTGGTGACTATTTTCCGGCAGAGCTTCCCGAAGCCGCCACCAAAAAGGTCCCCAGGATCAACACCGATACTCTTGAGGAGCAGTCTGCTCCGACAAGCCTCAGGGTTTGTTTCGTTGAAGCAGACGCTCCCGACAAGTTTTGCTCCGGCAAGCTTGCCGGGGATCATCAAGCTCCGGCTGAGCACCAGGTTCTCGCTGCAGAAGCGGGTGTTCCCACAGCAGCGTATGTGCCTTTAGTCCTTGTTGTCGAGCCGCAAGCTCCAGCATGGGCACAGCAGATCGTCCATTTCCTTCAGACAGGAGAACTTCCCGAAGGGCAAGAAGAAGTGGAAAGAGTAGCCCGGCAGTCAAGTATGTACCAGTTTGTCGACAGCATTCTGTACAGAAGAAGACTCAACGGTGTGAAGTTGAAGTGTATTCATCGGGAAGATGGACAGAAGCTGTTGGCAGAGATACATGGAGGCATATGTGGTCACCACATTGGTGCAAGAGCACTTGCCGGCAGAGCTTTCCGGCAAGGTTTCTTCTGGCCGACAGTCCTCCAGGATGCAACTGCACAAGTAACCAAGTGTGAAGCGTGCCAGTTCCATTCCAAGCAGATACACCAGCCAGCTCAAGCTCTCCAGACGATCCCTTTATCCTGGCCATTTTCGGTCTGGGGGCTCGACATTCTCGGCCCCTTCCCCCGAGCTGTCGGGGGCTTTGAGTACTTGTACGTTGCAATCGACAAGTTCACAAAGTGGCCGGAAGTGGAAGCAGTGAGGAAGGTGATAGCACAGTCAGCAGTCAAGTTCTTCAGGTCGATTGTTTGCCGTTTTGGGATACCTAACAGGATCATCACCGACAACAGCACACAGTTCACGAGCCGCACCTTCATGCAGTACGTCCAAGATCTTGGCGCCAAGGTCTGCTTCGCTTCTGTTGCTCATCCAAGAAGCAACGGTCAAGCGGAGAGGGCAAACGCTGAAGTGCTGCGAGGGCTCAAGACCAGAACTTTCGACAGGCTGCACAAGTGCAGAAGAAACTGGATTGAGGAGCTGCCGGTGGTTCTTTGGTCGATCAGGACAACGCCAAATCGAGCCACTGGCCAGACACCTTTCGCTCTAATCTATGGAGCAGAGGCAGTTCTCCCCACGGAACTCGTATACGGGTCACCTCGAGTACTCGCTTATGATGAGCTTGAGCAAGAGCAACTGCGACAAGATGACGCGCTGCTCCTTGAGGAGGACCGTCTTCAGGCCGCTGTACGATCTGCTCGTTATCAACAAGCTTTGCGCCGCTACCATAGCTGCAAAGTTAGTGCCAGAAGTCTCGAGGAAGGCGACCTTGTTCTTCGGCGTGTTCAGTCCGCCAAGAATTCCAACAAGTAGACGCCGAAGTGGGAAGGCCCTTATCGGGTGAGACGAGTCACTAGGCCTGGCGCTGTCCGCCTTGAGACCGAAGATGGCATTCCGGTGAGCAACTCCTGGAATATCGAGCATCTTCGTAAGTTTTACCCATAGGGCGCAGTTGCCGGAACCTGTTCCGGCAACCACCTTTTGTACAAGTCTTGCCTATGTTGCATGTAATCCTTTATACAAAGTCGGGTGCAGACCCCGTGCATCAGTAAAGCTCATGTGCTCCGCACATCTTGTCAATTTCATGCTTTCTGCTTTTTACTTTGCATGTATTATCTGACACTTTGTGCAGCACCTATTCCGGTAAGTAATAACGAGCCACAGGACTCCATATCTTTATTTTCTCTTCTTTCTCTTTCTCAAAGAAGAGAAGGTTCCCTCGCACACAAGTTTGCCAGGGGGGAAGGAGAAGAAGATAATGCTGTGGATCAAGGTGGTGCTCGAAGAAATTTTGCCTTACCGGGAAGCAAACGACAGAAAAGCTAAGTTGCCAAAGTTTGAGCAGTCAGTTTTAAATTTTTAAGTTATCTTCCTCGAACGACCGTGCTTTGTATGGAAAACCTGTGTGCAGAGGAACCAACTCATAGCTAGTCGCACCCTTACTTTGTTTCGAGTCCGCTCAACAACTTAAGTGAGCTGCAACTAGTCGCGACAAGGTTGCTTGTCGGAGGCGGCACCGCCAGCAGGCTGCTGACGTTCCGCACTCAGCGCTCGCGGCAAGGGTTCCTGCGTCGACAAGTTCCCTAAAAGTGTAGGGCAGAAACATACAAAGGAAGGACTCAAGTAAAGGAAATAACATAGCAATTACTAACTGAAATAGAGTTATATTACAAGATAGCTTGTCGCAGCTCTAATAAATTGTTCTTCTAGCATGATCAGCGGCGACAAGGAAAAGATAAAATGGGCGACCTAATCTACACGGTCGCCATCGACTCTCTTGATCCCGCTCACCCTATCCACAATGGCTGCGACAAGGGCCTTGAGCGCTTCAACGTCGGCGGTCGGCGGCAAGGACTTGAGGACACCGGTGAGGTTGAGGCCTGGATTGCGGAAGGCCACCTTCATCAACACCTTCTGGAGAGCTCCCGCGCAGATTTGGCGCGATTCCTCGGACAGCTGCTTTGGGATCTCTTCCCGGAGTCGCTGGAGAACCGTCACCACGCCTTTGAAGAACAAGCTGAGCTTGGCGCTGGGTTGGAGATGCTCGTCGGAGGAGTACCCGAGATCCACCATCCCCAGCTCCATCTGCTCCCTGTCGATGGCGGCGGTAGTATTTACAAGACCCTCGGTCCAGTGCATCACGTTCTCTCTGAAAGTGTTCTGGGCGGTTGTGGCACTCAACAGCAGCTCCTCGTCGGTCTTGATCTTCTCCAACAAGGCCACCTCCCGCTCCTTGGCGCCGTCCAGCGTCTGCATCAAGGTGGTCAGCTTCAGTTCAAGATCCGCCTTGGAGTCCTTGGTGGCATCGAGCTCCTTGCCCCTCTCGGCGAGACGGCCCTGCAGCTCGCCAAGAGTGTAGGCGTCCTTCTCGCGCTCATGCTTAAGCGCAGCAAGCTCCTCGGCGCTCTTCTGGAGGTTGGCCTCCAGCTGCGCCACCTTCGTCTCCAACTCTTTCTTGGCGGCCTCTGCAGCTACGGCAGCGTCCTTTGCTTCCTTGAGAGCTCCGCCAATTGATTGCTCGCGTGCGGGAAGCTCTTCCTCATAACTGTCAAGGTTGATCTTCCGCTGCGCCAACTCGCCTTCTTGCGCAGATAGCTTCTCGGCAGCTAGCCACTGCTGCTCCTCGACCTCAGCCTTCTCAAGGATGAAGGCTGTGCGCTCTTCAGCGAGTCGCTCCCGCTCTTCTGCTACGTTCCGGAGAGCTTATTGGTTGGCGCCCCGGAGCTCTTCTGCGCGCTTCTCCATGTCTGCTCCCGCCCTCGCGACAAGTGCTTCCCGAGATTCCAGTTTGGCTTGTCGGGCGCGGTAGAGCGACAACAGCTTCCGCAACAGCTGCTCCTCCTCAGACTCGCCGCTGCTGCTGCTTGGCGCGTCGACCAACGACAGCCCAGTGGAGGCGAGCAACTCTTCGTCGAAGGTCTTTCCCTCGACCGGCGCCCTGGAGCTCGACGCCCAGGGGATCTTGATGAAGTCGCCATCGCCAGCCTTCAAGTAGGCGCCGGGCTGGGGCTCCTCGGAGTCTGGCGCTGCGGCAGCGGCGGAGGGATCTGCGGTCGGTGTAGCGCCCGGCGCTCCTGCGGCCTCAGGGTCGTCAGTACGATTGCCGGACCCCTCGCCAGCTTCTGCGCCGGCAGCCTTGGCGGCCTCTTCAATGGCGGGCTCGTCCGCGCCGTGTTCCTCCTCGGCGACGGCGGCGTCGTCAATGTTGTCGCGTGCGTCCTCCTCGCCGGCGACCTCAGTCTCCATCGGCTCTGCGGCGGATGGATCTGACAACAAGAAAAGAAAGAACAGTCAAGCAAAATATCCAAAAATAAGAATTGGAAGAAGAAAAACACAAGCGCAGTTTATAGGCAAGAGGCTTACCTGCGATGGTATCTGCAGCTGTGGCCTCAGCCGCCGGAGGGTCGATGGTGCCATCCCTTGACGGAGGGTCGTCCCTTGCCGGAGAAGCCTCCCTTGCCGGAGGGCACTCCCTTGCCGGGGGATCATCCCTTGGCGGCGTAGTTGAAGCAGATGGCATGTCAAGAACGGCCTCAGGACACTCCTGGCGGAGCTGCTCTGCTCCTACACAAATCAACAGTCAGATATCAGCAAATAAAGAGCACCCATGCGCGCCTAACCGCAGAAAGTGAACCATATACTTACGGTGGGGGCTACGCTGGGGGCTGCTTTGTGGAAGGGTTGTCGGGTCCGGCAGGGAGGTCTCGGACGCACCTCCCGCTGCTGCGCTAGGTTCGTCCTCGATGACGATCACCGGGGTCTTGGCTCTCTTCGAAGCTCTCTGGGCCAGCGTCCTGAAAAAGAAAGAGTTCAGAATGAAGCAAGTTAGATACAAGACAAAGCAACAAATTGAAGAATTACAAGTACAGCAACGAGATCTTACTCTTCTTCTTCCTCGGAGCTGAGCGCGGAGAGGTCGAATTCCGGTTCACCTCCGGTGCGACGAGCTGGAAGAGTAGGATCCCTCGGACGCTTGGCGGGTGCAGGAGCTGTGGCCCCAAAGGGCCCCGCTCCAGTTGTTGTGGCGGCGTGAGGTGCTCCCGCGGCAACAGTGCTTGCCGCGGTGGAGCGCGTCGCGCGGCGCGACGGCTGTTGGCCCGTCTGCCGCCCCGCCACTTCCCCGGCCTTGCGGAGACGCCTTCTTGGTGGGGCTGTGGGCTCCGCTCGCGGCAAGCTACTTGAAGGTGGGGAGGAGGCGCCCCCGGCAGGCTCGCTCGGCTTAACTTCAGGCTCGGCCTGCTCCTCCTCGCCGGCAAGCTCCTCTCGATCGACAAGGCTTGCCGCCTCTGCTGCCTCCGCCTCCTCCACAGTAAATCCAAATTCGCCAGCGGCAGCAGCTGCTGCCGCCTCCTCCAACCTCGTGGCAATGCGTTGCATCTCTTCATCAGTGGTGTCACGGGTAAGGCTCTTCTGCTCGTCGGCGCGGATCGGCACTTCTTCCAAGCTGTCGAAGAACTGCCGCACGACGTCGTCCGCAGGCTCTTGCCAGGTTGGAACGATCCCATGCGAATCGCACAACGGCATCATCGCACGGATGCGGTCGAGCGAAGAGTTGTTGCATAAAGGAACGACTCCCCTTGGCAACATGAACCATTCGGGGTGATCGGGGTCATGCTTGAACAGCTCCAAGAGCATCGCGTCAAGCTCCAAGACAGTGAAGTTGAAGTTGAGGCCCGGGCGCAGCCTCATGATGTCTGCCGCGTTCTGAAACTCCCAAGCAGGTCTCCTCCTCTCCTGCAAGGGGGCGATGCAGCGGCGAAGGAAATCTGCGCCAACTGCGCCTACAGTGAGTCCGGCAAGCCTGAGGCGCAGGATCCGGGTAACGGCGATCCCCAATCTAGCATCCTCCAGCGCCAAGTTGCTCCAATCGTTGCCGCGCACTATTGGGATTTGGCGCTGGGCAGTGAATGGCTGCGGGTTCTCCTCTACGATCCAGCACCAATCAGCCCTCCACTCCTCCCACTTGCTACAGAGCTCTCCTTCCAGATAGGCCTCTTTCTTGCCGATTCTTGAGATCCAGACGATCCTTCCGGCAAGAGGCTCTCCTCTCTCTACTCGAGGCATGAAGAAATGGCGGAAGAGGGCTACGTTTGGGTGGACTCCGACAAAGTTTTCGCAGAGATGTGCAAAAACTGCCATAGTCAGGACAGCATTGGGGGTGAAATCAAGGAGGCGAAACCCGTAGGTGTTCATGATATGGCAGAAGAATTTAGAGAAGGGCGGGCAGAGCCCGCAATAGAAGAAGAGCGCGAAGAAGGGAAACCCGCTCGGAGCCAACTCTGATGCGGCGGCTGAGAGTACCTTCGTGCGCGGATGCGCTCGCGTCTCCGTCGACCAGAAGAGGTAGTACCATTCCCTCAGCTCCTTCGCGGCGAGCTGAGGGGGGGAGATGGCCCGCTCCTTCCGCAGCGCCGCAAGCCGCTGCGCCTCGTCCGACTTCACGCCCTTCCCCTTGTCGGCTTTCGGAGCCATGGCGAGGGTGGTGGAGGAGACCGACGGCATTGATGGCACTGGTGGCGATGGGGGGGCGGAGCGCTGCTCTCTTCTGACTAGAGAAGAAGGGGGGAGTGGCGGTGGTTTTCGAGAATAAACAGCAAATGGCGAGGTGGGCGACCTGCCCCTGTTTCCCCTGTTTATAAGGAGGGAGAGGAGGCGGATGTTCCGCTTTGCCGAATAAAGAAACCCCCCACGATCTCTCCCACAACGCCACGTTCGACGCGTGTTGTTCGTGGGGGACGTGGTGGGTCCGGAGAAAGTTACGGCGTAATCTAGGCCGCGCGTGCCCGTGCACTGTTTTGGGCCTGGCCCAACAGCGCTCGGCACCGCGTGTGGCCTAGGCCCGGGGGCTCCTGTCGGTGTACTAGAGTAGGGGTACCCTAGTATCCCGAACTCGTGCACGGGCAGTTGCAGCACCCCGCGGCAAGGCTTGCCTGGTGACCGCCAAGGTCCTCCGTGGTTCCTTTGGAGCCATTCAAGAACAAAGTATTTAAGCCAAGGAGACAAGGCCCCGGCAAGAGGAGCTTGCCGGGAAGGCCACTCAAGGCACGCATAAGACAAGACCCCGGCAAGAGGAGCTTGCCGGGAAGGCTCGGTAAGCGACAAGCTTCCGGGCGCGACAAGGACTCAGCCGCGGCAAGGCGCTTGCAGCGGCAGGCAACCACTCTTTATCTCCGCTCCAGCTCATCCACCAACGTGTCGCCATGGGACCATTCCGGGCGCGCGTGTCAAGAGGCTGTGCGGCCAACGGAGAGCAGCGATAAGCGGAGCTGACAAGATCGCCATCGTGGCGAACGGTGGCGCTCCTGACGGTCCCTGTTGCACTGTTTAAGCGACATGGACGGGCATTTAATGCTTTTGTCCCTTGCCGTCAGAGTTAGGTAGAATACACTGTACAAAGTAGTTGTACCAACCGCAACTCATTTTCCCGTTTTTGCCCTTGTCTACGTTGCCACCTGTTGGTGACCCCTTTAGCATATAAAAGGAGGCCCATGCGCAACGTAGAGGGAGGTTCGATTCATTCGAAACCAGAGACAATCATGCTAGGTCTTGTAGCTCTCAGCGCTTCCTAGCAAAAACACAATACAATCAGACAAGCAGCAGTAGGAGCATTATCTCTCCGGAGAGCTCCGAAGCTGGGTAAACTGCTCATGTGCTTCGCCTCGATCTGCTCTTCGTGCGATCTCCGCTCCCCGCCGAACCGAAAGGGGCTCGGTCCGCCGGTCCCCATAGTTGTTCGTGGGTACGATCAGCCTCCCCGACACCTTCGTATCAATAATTGCATCAATCGTTCTAAGGAAAGGTCTACCAAGAATAATAGGACATGAAGGATTGCAATCTATATCAAGAGCGATAAAATCTACGGGCACATAATTCCTATTTGCAACAATAAGAACATCATTAATTCTTCCCATAGGTTTCTTAATAGTGGAATCCGCAAGGTGCAAGTTTAGAGAGCAATCATCAAAATCACGGAAATCTAGCAAATCGCCAGCACCCAAATCACATAAAGCATAGAACTCATGATCCTTAATCTTAATTTTAATTGTAGGTTCCCACTCATCATAAAGTTTTCTAGGGATAGAAACTTCCAACTCAAGTTTTCTTCATAAGATTGCATCAAGGCATCAACGATATGTTAGGTAAAAGCTTTATTTTGACTATAAGCATGAGGAGAATTTAGCACGGATTGCAACAAGGAAATACAATCTATCAAAGAGAAATTTTCATAATTAAATTCCTTGAAATACAAAAATAGTGGGTTTAACATCTAAGGTTTTGATTCCTTCAATCCCACTTTTGTCAAATTAGCATCAAGATCTAAAAACTCTGAATTTTTGAAACACCTTCTAGGTAAAGGTGGATCATATTCAGTCCCATCATTATCAAGATTCATATTGCAAAACAAAGATTTAATAGGGGACACATCAATAACTTTTAGATCTTCATCTTTATTTTCATACAAATTTTTAAGAACACGCTTTCATAAAGCAATCTTTCTTAGCTCACATCCTAGCGGTTCTTTCTTTGCACTCATCAGTGGAAATTCTCATGGCTTTGAGAGACTCATTGATATCATGCTTAGGAGGAATAGATCTAAGCTTTAAATAATCTACATCAAGAGAAATTCTATCAATGTTCCTAGCCAATTCATCAAGTTTAAGAATTTTCTCTTTAAGCAAAGCATTGAAATTCTTTTGTGAATTCATAAATTCCTTAACACTAGTCTCAAATTCAGAGGGCATGTTATTAAAATTTCCATAAGAGTTGTTGTAGGAATTACCATAATTATTAGAGGAGTTACTAGGATAAGGCCTAAGATTGAAGTTTCCTTTATACGCCTTGTTACCAAAATTATTCCTACCAACAAAATTCACATCCATTGATTCATTATTATTCTCAATCAAAGTAGACAAAGCCATATCATTAGGATCAGAAGAAACACTCTTAGTAGCAAAAAATTTCATAAGTTCATCCATCTTTCCACTCAAAACATTAATTTCTTCTATCGCATGCACTTATTTATTAGTAGATATTTCAGTGTGCCATTGAGAATAATTAACCATAATATTATCTAGGAGTTTAGTAGCTTCTCCTAAAGTGATTTCCATAAAAGTGCCTCCCGCGGCCGAATCTAAAAGATTTCTAGAAGCAAAATCAATCCGGCATAAAAAATTTGTATAATCATCCACAAGTTCAAACCATGTGTAGGGCAATTACGTATCATTAATTTCATCCTCTCCCAAGCTTGTGCAACATGTTCATGATCAAGTTGCTTAAAATTCATAATATAATTTCTAAGAGAGATGATCTTAGCGGGAGGAAAATACTTAGAGATAAAAGCATCTTTGCACTTATTCCATGAATTAATACTATTTTTAGGCAAAGACGAAAACCAAGCTTTAGCACGATCTCTAAGAGAAAAAGGAAATAGCTTCAATTTAACAATATCATTATCAATATCTTTCTTCTTTTGCATATCACACAAATCAACGAAGCTATTTAGGTGAGTAGCGGCATCTTCACTAGGAAGGCCTACGAAATGATCTTTCATGACAAGATTCAACAAAGCTGGATTGATTTCACAAGATTCAGTACTAGTAAGAGGAGCAATCGGAGTGCTAAGGAAATCATTATTGTTGGTATTGGTAAACTCACATAATTTGGTATTATATTGCGCCACCGTGACAAACAAGCAATCCAACACACGAGCAAACAAAAAGCAAGCGAAAGAGAGGCGAACGAAAAAAGAGAGGGCGAATAAAACGGCAAGGGTGATGTGGGGGAGAGGAAAACGAGAGGCAAATGGCAAATAATGTAATGCGGGAGATAAGAGTTTGTGATGGGTACTTGGTATGTTGACTTTTGCGTAGACCTCCCCGGCAACGGCGCCAGAAATCCTTCTTGCTACCTCTTGAGCACTGCGTTGGTTTTCCCTTGAAGAGGAAAGGGTGATGCAACAAAGTAGCGTAAGTATTTCCCTCAGGTTTTGAGAACCAAGGTATCAATCCAGTAGGAGGCTACGCGCGAGTCCCTCGTACCTATACAAAACAAATAAATCCTCACAACCAACGCGATAAGGGGTTGTCAATCCCTTCACGGTCACTTACGAGAGTGAGATCTGATAGATATGATAGGATTTTATATTTTGGTATTTTTATGATAAGACGCAAAGTAAAATAAAAGCAAAGTAAATAACTAAGTGTTGGAAGATTAATATGATGAAGATAGACCCGGGGGCCATAGGTTTCACTAGTGGCTTCTCTCAAGAGCATAAGTATTTAATGATGGGTGAACAAATTACTGTTGAGCAATTGACAGAATTGAGCATAGTTATGAGAATATATAGGTATGATCATGTATATAGGCATCACGTCCGAGACAAGTAGACCGACTCCTGCCTGCATCTACTACTATTACTCCACTCATCGACCGCTATCCAACATGCATCTAGAGTATTAAGTTCATGAAAACAGAGTAACGCCTTAAGCAAGATGACATGATGTGGAGGGATAAATTCATGCAATATGATAAAAACCCCATCTAGTTATCCTCGATGGCAACAATACAATACGTGCCTTTCTGCCCCTACTATCACTGGGAAAGGACACCGCAAGATTGAACCCAAAGCTAAGCTCTTCTCCCATTGCAAGAAAGATCAATCTAGTAGGCCAAACCAAACTGATAATTTGAAGAGACTTGCAAAGATAACCAATTATACATAAAAGAATTGAGAGAAGATTCAAATATTGTTCATAGATAAACTTGATCATAAACCCACAATTCATCGATCTCAACAAACACACCGCAAAAAGAAGATTACATCGAATAGATCTCCACGAGAGTGGGGGTGAACATTGTATTGAGATCCAAAAAGAGAGAACAAGCCATCTAGTTAATAACTATGGACCCGACACTACTGGAATCAGCTACTTTGCCATCTGCCAGATCTTTGCCGTCTGCTAGCGGACGGCAAATAAGCTCTTTGCCATCAGCTACCCAAAAAGCGGACGGCAAAGAACTGGCTGATGGCAAAGACCAAGGTTACCATCAGCCAGTTCTTTGCCGTCCGCTCGCGGA